>ML790516.1:590466-605101 GCA_009831015.1 Picea engelmannii | reverse complement strand
GATTAGGCTGAGAAATAAAGATACCATCATCCATTCATAAGAATTGGATGCCCAAAAATAAATGAAATAGAACAAGGTTAATCATCTCAATTGTATTTGTTAATTGTTTCTTCAAACCCAAAATTAAATTCACATTGCTTCTAGTAATTACTAGGTCGTTAATAGACAATGCAACCACTAATGTTTCACCATTTACATGAAATACATAGATATTTTGATATGATTCAAAATGTTTGGAACTAAGATCGAGGAAAGAGTGGTCAATCTTCCCATAACATGCCTTGGGGGCCTATTTCAAACCATACTTCTCAAAATTGGGGGTTTCTCCATATAAATATCTTCAGTGAGATCACCATGTAGAAAAATACTTTTGGCATCCATTTGATGTACCTCCCATCCAAAGTGAGTATCAAGTGAAAGAACCATTTGAACAAAGTCCATCTTTGCAAATGGGTCAAAGGTATTAGTATAATTGATGCCTTCTTGTTGAGAAAAACCCTTAGCTACCAAATGAGCCTTATGTCTTTCAATAACACCTACAACTATGAATTTGGCTTTATAGACCCATTAAAATGTTGGTACATTCTTCCACTGTAGTCAAAGAACTAAATATGATATGTCATACTTTATTAACAAATGGTACTCAACATCCATATTATTCTCCCATTCAGGTTGATCGCGATCATTTACATATGTCTCAAAAGCACGTGTGCCATTATAGTAGAACTACCATGCTATTTTTTACTTCTAGTTTTTCTTGAGTCATTGATATATCCTGCATCAACTCCAACAACTTCAATTATATCGGTTCCCATTAGGGAAGACAAACCCCAATTTTTGAAGGAGTTCATATGCTAAGATCATCGTTTCTATACTAACTAGGGATCCCAAAGCTTGTAGTTGATTTTGTTGTGAAACGTCAACTATCAGTCGATTAAGGAAATAAAGTTTACTGACCAGTTTACAGTCCTATGCAGTAGTTAGTTGATCCTTATTTCCCTAGGATTTCCAAAGGATCACTGCTCAACAATCCAAAAGAGGAATTCAATAGTGATAATTGAAATCATCTAATCAAAGGCAACATCTCTTCTACAAATAATGTCCTATTTGAAAAGGTTGAACAACCTATAGGCGTTCAACTCTTCAAAGTATCCCATCATGATACAAGCATGACTCTTTGCACCTATTTTTGTTCTTCTATCATCTAGACTATTATCCCATGTTGTGCATCCAAAGGTTCTAAGATGTCTAACTTAGGGTTCAATTTTTCTCCCTTTTTCGATTGGAGTCACATCCCATATAACTTTAGTCAAAAACAGATTTTACAAATAGTTTTATAAAAAACAACTTCTAGCAAACAATTAGTTGATATACCTTTGGCATGAAGTAAAGAATGTGCCATTTCTACCAAAGTCTAATTTTTTCTTTCAACAACACCATTCTACCGAGGTTTATAAGGTACATATCTATGCCAATATATACCATTCTATGACAAGCACCTTTCAAAATCATTGCGTACATATTCTCCTCCATTATTTAATCTCAAATATTTCATAGGTCAACCACATTGTGTTTCAACCAATGCCCTAAATTCCTGGAAATTTTCAAATACTTGAATCTTATTCTTCAAGAAATAGACCAAATTGTACCTATGAAAGTCATCAATGAAGGCCAATACATACCTTGCACTATATAGTGATGGTTTGTTCAAGGAGTATAGGTCACTATGGACAAGTTCTAGCTAGGGTCTCTTCTTTCCATGATTTCCCTATTCCAAAGGTGACTTGATGATGCTTTCCAAGCATTCATCCTTCACATATTAAAATAAAGGGGAACAACCTTAGGTAATCTAGTAACCATGTTGTGATTCACCATTGGTTTTAGGATTTTGAAATTTAGATGTTTGAGTCATTCATGAAAAAAAATTCTTTGGTCATTAGTGTGAGTTATGAGTGTATTCAATCTCGGGTCTTTCTTGGGAAAGTCACAAAAATTATACATTCTATCCTTCAGATGAAGAAAACCTTCAACAACAATAAAAAATGTGTTGTGCATATCCTTCACAACAAACGAATTTAACCAAAAATATACCTTCTTGCCAATATGAGTTAGTTGCAGTATAGACAACAAATTTTCATTCAATCTAGCTACATGATATAAATTGGTGATCACACCATTTGACATTTCATCTTTCCACAAGTGGTAAGAGTAAGTGCATAATCATCTGCTGCAAATATTTCTTTTTCTATAGCCTATTAAATGAAAATAAGAGAGAAGCACCTTTAGTCATATGATGGGTGCAACCAAACTTGATTACCATTCACTCTAGGAAGTATGAGCATGCAAGGCTTGATAAGCCCTAACATAAAATGTATAGTTACATACCTTTTATTCTTAATTTTAATTCTATAGGTTAGTTGATCTTCCAATCAACATGTCTCTTTCACATTTCTTCACTTTCTCCTCCAAATCCTTGGTCTTCTGCTAATAAACCTTCTCCATATGTCCCAATTTACCACAATAATGAGAGGTATTCTTCTTTCTACCTTTCTTAGTTAAATTTCAAGTTCCATGTTTTTTCTTATCAGTCTAGTTAATGTAGTCACATTGTTTCTTTTATCAGCCTATTTCTCTATAATCGTGTTAACATTTTTCCTTCAATAGATGGAGGTGTTGCTTGACCTCAATTTTCCCTTCATCAAGAGATTTTCCCTATGCCCTAATCATTAAACCATAGAAAGAGTCAAAGGAATAATCCTTACCATCGTCTCTTCTAGAGGTATAGCTCACATAGAACATCAAACATAACATGACATAGAGTTTCTTCAAATTCATTGGGATCATTTCTATGGGCTGACCATCCTTCTTGGGGAAATATTTCTGCTTCACCCAATTTCAACTGAAGTTTCTTCACACAAGCCACATATTCTTCAATTATTTCAAAAGAGAGAGAATCTAGAGAGATCAATGCTTCCTCAATCTGCATAACTTGAATATCATTGGTTTTATCAAACAAACTCTTCGGATTCTTTTAGACAAGATTCAAGAAATCAATCCCACTTGTATGAAAGAAAACCTCCATAAATATGTAGTTCATTATGACTCATATAGCCTCATCCTTCTTCCCATAGATAACAAACTTTTTATAGTCATCCTTTGGATGTAGAACTATAATTTTTGTAAAATTCCACAATGCTTTACACTTCAACAAYGTTTCCATATATTCTTTCCAAATTCCATAGTTGTGGCCATTCAAAACCACATGATCTTTCTTGGAACTCGTAATTCCAATATATATATATATATATATATATATATATATATATATATATATATATATATTATAGTCATCCTTTGGATGTAGAACTATAATTTTTGTAAACTTCCACAATGCTTTACACTTCAACAATGTTTCCATATATTCTTCCCAAATTCCATAGTTGTGGCCATTCAAAACAACATGATCTTTCTTGGAACTCGTAATTCCAATATATATATATATATATATATATATATATATAATCCTAGATTTATCCTGCAAGTTGAAACCCCAATCAATTACCAAACATATTTGACTAATTAGGAGTGCATGCAATAGACAACCTCCAAAATACTTGTATAAAACATGCTATATTTTAAGCTACTACCTTTGATACCATGTTGGTGAATAAACATATTAGGTAGATAAGATAACTAGTATTCCGAGAGAGTGGTGGTGTCTAAATATATTGTTACAACACTTGAGCACAATCGAGTATAGCTCAACATACAAATATTGTAGAAATGAAAATTTTTCCATACTCAATACACAACACACATGTTCACTACTTTTTTTTTTATATTGATCCATAGATCCATATTATATAGCACCAAGATGTAAACAAATCCCTTGAAGTGAGGAAGATGAGTTCCACATGGATTGGTAGGGGAACATCACAAACTCCTTAATTTTTGCCTTATTTTCCACACCTTATGACTATTATATTCTAAGTACCTGACCAGTTGAATACCTACTCAAGCATCAAGTTGGTTCCTTAGTCAACCACTAAGTCAATGGATCAGTAGACTCTTTTGGTTGACTATAAAATATTCACTAACTATCTCTAGTAGATCCAAAGGTTTGATGAACTTGCATATATTATTGTTCCAACAAATCAAACAACAAAAAAATCATATATAGATATGCCCAAATGTATGGATTCTATTGACTCAATTTATTGTTTGAACAGAGCACAAAGATGGGAGAATATGTGGTTCTAGCATATCATTCACATGAATATTAAGAGTCTATTTCAATCTATCAATTAAACAATTGGAAATTAATAGTGTGGCTACAAATCAGTGACTATAGAAAATGTAACTTATTATTGTGTTGAACCAAAATGAATTGGTGATGTGGAAATATTTTCATTGAAGTATCGGATGAAAAAATTTTAATTGATGATAGGGTTGTATTTGTACACCAATGATTAATTGAAGGTGAGATCAACCAGTGGGTGAAATTCTAGCAATCCAATTACAGGTAATTTTATCTAGAAGATTAAAGGAATTTATCCCACAATGAATTCACAAGCATTTCATTGCACAACATTCAAATGAATAAGGGAATCCAACCAACAATGCATTAAACCCATGTATTTCATTTCTATTGAATGGTATACATGAAAAAATTCATTAAGTGAAGAAAGAACACAACAATTAATCCACACCATAAACAATGTAATTTACCCTAGAAACCCAAATGGGAAAGCCAACATTGATGGCATATATTTGTTCTCATAAAATATTACAAACTAGATCTATACACTTTCAATCAAAGATTTATTTTATTCTTAATCATTGTTGGTATTTTTGTAGATTGTTTTATCTTAGAGATAATCCTTTCTCCTCATGTATAGGCTCAAAATCCTCTTCATCCTCCAATCTATGAGTAGATTCTTGATTTCATGTCCTCAATATTTATGTTATTTCTCCTTCTTCCAAAGCTTTATTTTTTTTCAATCTCTTTGATTCACCTTTTCATCAAGCAAGGAATCCCTTTGTTATAGTGTTCCCTTGGAATTCCAACCAGTAAGTCACTTGTTTCATCTTCTCGTGGAATAAAGATGAATAATTTAACCCTTGGTCTTCATTAGTTTCATTCAAATGTTTTAATAATCCTTTGATGAACCAAGCACTCAATCTTTGTAAAAATACTAGGGGAGAAATTATTTCATATCCATTTCCAATGAAACCTCCCCATTCATAGGCTTTTCATCCCCTAAAACTTCAAATCGAAGGAGAATCATGTTGTTTTCTTCTCTAACATACTCTTTATTCCTAGCATCCATGTAGAAATTCCCTCTATCATCCAGGTGGATATTGGTGGCCACCCACCTATTCCAACTGGCTCTTCGTGTCTGTTTTTTGTTCAGCACGTTCTTATCTATTGTTTAGTAATTGTGGGTTCTACACTTCTGGGGTTGTCTGAAGATCCACACATCCTCTATGTGGATACATGTGGCCTCTCTCCTAATCCAACTGGCTTATTTTGTATGTTTTCATGTCAGCACATCTTGTTGTACTTCTAGGGTCGTTTTTGGGCCCTAAATAAATTTTTTTTGGCTTGTCACAGTAAAAATGTAGACGGAGTCAAAGTTTGATGGCAAAATGTTTATTTCTCTAAAATAAATTTCCAACAGTATATCACGCACCTAAAACGGAAGTCGTATGCAAAAGTTACGACCCTGGGAAGTTGAGCTACCAAATTACACCAACTTACCCATAGGGCCCACATGACTTTTGGCGTTTCACCTTCTAGGGTTAGGTTTATGGATGTCTAGGGTTTTGGAATTCATGAGTAATATAAAAAAGGCCTCTAGAGCCTCATTGTAATCCATTCTTCTCAAACAGATGCACATAGTAGCCACATCTCTTCTTAGAGATAGCTACCACCATTCGAGCAAGTGTTTCAGTTCTGCAGTTTTACAATTTCATCCTATTTCATTATTTAATAGAAGATATTGTTCATTGAATATTTGTGTTATTATTTATATCTCTGTGTTTATTGTATTCAGTCTTTTAATCAGTTCATTCCTCTCCTAAATCCGGATCAGTGGTATCAGAGTGGTCTACTCTTCATTTATTTTTTTGTGTGCATGTCCCCGACAAGATCTGGGTACAAGAAGTTGGGACTTGAACCAATAGAGCCATTACAAGATTGTTCATGTTGAGCCCAACAACAACCCATGGGGGATGAAAATAAAGATGATGGAGCAAGAGATCCTATTAAAATGTTGCTCGAGGAAGCCCTCATGCGACAAAGGAATGAAATGATGGACAACTTCGCGCAGATCCTTTGACGGTTGCCCACATGAGAAGCATCTTCATCAAGTGGCCATGCAACCCCCTTCAAGGTACAGGTAAATTTTGATATTCCATTATTTGAAGGATTGATAGATGCATATGTTGTATATAAATGGTTGAATCTGCTCGAAGTATATTTTTCGGTCCACAATTTTTTCGATAAGGAAAAGATCACTTTTTCACTCCTCAAGGTTGTTCCCCATTTTAAATACTGGTGGGATACTTACTCTGAGAAAAGGGTCGTGGAGGAGTCTACAATGTTTGTGGTGGCCCTTACATGGGATTCCTTCTGGGATGCCATTAAAGAGCAATACTACCTTGTTGGAAGCTACAAGGACCAGTACACCAAATGGACCACCCTATGTCAAGAAAGGGACCAGACAGTACCAGATTTCACCAATATTTTCCATACCCTATGCACCAAATTGGGTATCAAAGACTCTGAGCATCATCTGGTGCTCAAATACCATGGTTTTTTGCATAGATACATTCAAAAAGAAATGGATTTCCTGGACATCGCCTCATTGGGCATGACTTATAGATACGCTGTCAAGATCGAGCAGAAATTTAAGAAGAAACGATGAGATTTTGGATATGCAAACCCCTCATAGCCGAAGTAGGGAAAAGGCAGGCTCAACCCACACAAAAAGGGACCAATTTGATATGGTCTCCCTTGAGACAACCAGTCCAATCTGCAACACAAGAAGGGCAATGAGAAGACAAAGAAGGACACGGGAAAATGGTGTGAGTAGCATAAAAGTCCTTGGCACAACACCGAAGAATGTCGCTCCAAGAAGTCCCTCGTGGTTGAGCTAAAGGCTTCCGAGTCAGAGGCAAACTCTGATTCTGAGTCAAATATTGAAGGAGGGAAGTGGATTATCGATGTTAAACCCAGTGCCACTGTCACTACCACCAAAGTCTGGCCAGGTGAACCAGAAGAACCAGAGGAAGGGGAACGCCTCTTTCACTCATAGATGTGGGTCAAGGGGGATCTAACTCATTTCATTGTCAACAGAGGTAGTCAAAAGAACATGATTTCAGCAGAGGTCGTCAGGCGGCTATACCTACCAATGAAACCACACCCACAACCCTACACCATCGATTAGCTTCACCAAGAAAGAGATCTTTGTGTCAACCAACAATGTTGTTTTCCCTATAGCATCGAGCCTTTCAAATATGAGGTACTGTGTGATATTTATCTCCTTGAAGTTTGTGATGTTATTTTAGGACAACCATATTTGTGGAAGTGTCATGTTGTGTATGAGTCTAGACCCCGCAGTGTTATTATTACTTTGGGTAGACAATTGTACAGGATCCCAGAGGTAGCGTCGCCTACTTTTATTTATTTAATCTCTGCTAAGCAATGCAATAAGGTCATTTCACAGATCGGGAAGTTCTTATTCTTTGTGATCCATGCTCACAGTAAGCAAAATATTTCTGCCACATCCATGGCCTCTACACAACACCTCTCTTTGCAGAAAAAACAAGTGTACGGGGTCGTGGAAGAATATAGAGACATCTTCACCTCACCTACAAGGGTACTGTCACATTTCCAAGTCAAGCATCCAATTGATCTGACCCCCAACGCACCTCTACCTAATGGACCAGTCTATCGACGCTCGTTGATGGAGAATGACCAAATCAAGCGTCAAATCCAAGAGCTTATTCAAAAGGGGCACATCAGGCCCAACTCCTCCCCTTACGGAAGCCTGATTGTACTGGTGCAGAAGAAGGATGGGACTTGGAAACTCTGCATTGATTACAAAGCCTTAAACAAAATCATAGTCAGGAACTGCTACCCCATTCCTAGGATTTATGACATTCTTAACCAACTCAAGGGGGGGAATTTCTTCAGCAATATTGACCTAAATTTTGGCTACCACCAGGTTCCCATCGAACCAACTGATGTATAGAAGACAACCTTCAAGTCTAAAGAAGGTCTCTACAAATGGCTAGTCATGCCCTTTGGATTAAAAAATGCAACAGCTACTCTCATGAGGTTGATGGATGATGTATTGAGACACTTCACCAACTCCTTTGTGGTAGTATATTTGGATGACATCCTCATCTTCAGCAGAATGTGGGAGGAGAACGTGCGGAATATTCAACAGGATTTAAGCACTCTGCGACAGCACAAGATTTATTGCAACTTGGAAAAAATCTCTTTTGGCATGAACAGGGTCCAATACTTGGGCTACATTGTTGATGAGAATGGGGTAGATGTTGATCTAGCTAAGATCCAAGTCATCCGTGACTGGCCAGCCCCAACCACACTGACCGAGCTTCAGATCTTTTTGGGACTAGCCAACTTCTACCGATAGTTCATGTTGGGATTATCCTATATTGCATGGGCCCTCATCCAGATGACTAAGGGTGGTGGTAGGGCCAAGTTAGTGTGGGGGAAGGAGAAGCAATGAGCATTCGATGATATGAAGCATTACTTGTGCTCAGCTCCAATACTCTCCTTTCTCGATCTACAACAACCATTCGAGATTGAGATTGATGCATTTGACTATGTTGTGGGTGCAGTTCTCACTCAGCACGGGAATCCAGTGGAATACCATAGTGAGACACTCTCTGATATTGTCCAGAAATACCCCACCTATGACAAGGAAATGTATTTCATTGTACAAACTTGTCGTCAATGGAAACATTACATTCTGGGGAACGAGACGATCATACACATTAATCACAAGCCTCTGCAGTTCTTACATACATAGGGGAAATTGCAGAATGATTTCCATCAAAAGTGGTCCACCTACATGAAACAGTTCCATATCAACATCAAGTATAAGACATGTATCTCCAATCGTGTCACTGACTAACTCAGTCAACCTCCTGTGGATGCACTCGCCACTGTGCTCCATTCCTATGGATATGAAGCATCTGAGTGGCCCCAACTTTATCAGCAAGATCAGGACTTCGCCACCACATATCAACTCTTGGGTATAGGCACAACTGTCACTGATTTTAACATTCAGGATGAAATCTTATGCCACCTAGGCCATCTTTATGTTCCTACAAGAGAACGTACAATGCTGATTTGGGAAGCCCACTACAGTTGGGTGGCAGGACATTTTGGCATAGAGAAAACTATGGTCATTCTTCAGAAACATTTTTATTGGCCAAAAAATCGATAGGACGTCATCAAGTATATCATATATTGCACTTTCTGTGCCATTTCCAAGCCATCCATCAAGAAGAAAGGCTTATACACCCCTCCTCCTATTCCCGAGAAGGCTTGGGAATCCACCTCAATGGATTACATGTCTGGCTTGTCGTCCACCAAACAAGGAAATGACTGCATGTTTGTGGTCGTTTATCAGTTTTTGAAGATGGCCATCCTCACATCCTGTAAGAATAATTTCACAGTGGAAGATACTGCCAAGCTCTTCTTTGAACCAGTGTCGATCCACTTTGGGATACCACATACCATCATCTCCTACTAAGACAACAGGTTCCTCAACACCTTTCGATCGAGTCTTTTATCTATGTTGGACACCAAGCTCACAAAATCCACTTCTTTCCACCCCCAAACCGATGTCCAAACAGAGGTCATCAATCAGATGATTGTGCACATCCTGTGCATGTACAATTCTAAGCATCCACGTACATGGGTCGAAAGTCTCCCATATGTCCAACACAGTTACAACAAGGCTCTCCATAGCTCCACCAGACATAGCCCATTTCAGGTGGGTTTGGGATTCCAACCCTTGGGACCCATTGATGTTCCACTTCCTCTTTCCATCGCACAGACAGACTCTTCCCCTGATCAGTCTACGATCGACAAATCCACCAAATTCATTGAGAGGATCTAGCACATCCGCCAACAGGTCCAAGAAATTTTGCAGAAATCCAATGCTAAGTACAAGCAACGCCATGATCAACACATGGTACCATACTAGTTTCAGGTTGGCGACAAAGTCTGGTTACATTTGTAGAAGGAGCATCTCACCCGGCCCCATCAGAATCTTCGCCCACTTCGTTATGGGCCTTACACTATCACCAAGGTTGTGGGTAGAAATTCTTTTGAGCTCAACACCACCCTTCCTTGGTCTACATCCAGTATTCAATGTGGACCTCCTTCGGCCACATTTTCAACCGTTATTGGACACCTCCGAGATTGTTGAACAACTAACACCAACAGAGCTCAACCCTGACTACATGGAACAAGCACCCACTGACTAGATAGTGGACACACAGGTCAAGGGCACTCGCCAACAACAAATCCATCTTTATCGAGTTGACAAGGCAGGGAAACTCCTACACCAAGGAAAGTGGCTCACCCATGGCCAAATCCAACAGAATTTTCCTCAATTGATGGGGGAACTCAATGCAATGGAGACCATTTCTTCCTAAGGGGGGAGGATTGATCCAGGTGGTTATTGGTGGCCACCCACCTATTCCAACTGGCTCCTCGTGCCCATTTTTGTTCAATACATTCTTCTGTATTTCTTTGTAATTGTGGGTTCTACACTTATGGGGTTGTCTAAAGCCCCACACATCCTCCAGGTGGATACGGGTGGCCTCTCGCCTAATCCAACTGGCTTATTTTGTATTTTTTCATGTCAGCACATCTTGATGTACTTTCAGGGATGTTTTGGGGCCCTAAACGTTGTTTTTTTGTCTCGTCAGAGTAAAACTGTAGACAAAGTCAGAGTTTGACAACGAAATGTGTATTTCTCTAAAATACCTTTCCAACGGGCTATCACGCGCCTAAAATAGAGGTCGTATGCAAACGTTACGACCCTGGGAGGTTGAGGTACCAAATTACACCAACTTACCCATAGGGCCCACATGACTTTTGGTGTTTCACCTTCTATGGTTAGGTTTTTGGATGTCTAGGGTTTTGGAATTCATGATTAGTATCAAAAAGGCATTTGGAGCCTCATTGTAATCCATTCTGCTCAGACAGATGTGCGTAGCAGCCACATCTCTTCTCAGAGATAGCTACCACCATTCGAGCAAGTGTTTTAGTTCTACATTTTTACAGTTTCAGCCTATTTCATTATTTAATAGAAGATATTGTTCAGTGGATATTTGTGTTATTCTTCATACCTCTATGTTTATTGTATTCAGTCTGTTAATCAGTTCATTCCGCTCCTAAATCTGGATCACTCTAGGTTTGAAGAAATGTATTCTATAGTAGTTTTCCTTAAAAAATCATTGATATGTGGTCTAAAACTATGGAACTCTCTTCTTTCCCCTTAAGCTTGACTCTCCAAAGTTATCTCTTGGATGTGCAGTTCTTGGGATGAAGTGTTAGATGAGGCCTCCAAGACTTGGCCTCCTAATGTCTAGTTAATTTACAATGTTAACAAAAATATCCTTTGACTACATGGGCTACTTGGCATTCTCTATATATTCATTTTCCTCTAAACTTGTTCTTGTCTTAGGGAATGTAGCAATTCAACATGAGTCAACTAAGATGGACATTGTAATGAAACATAACAATATTATCAACCTATTAGTGCTACAATGTGACATGATATTGAAGTCATCCTTATAATATCACAGTGTGGTATAATATTGTGTCACCCATAATGTTGTAATGTGACATTTTGTTGAAGTTAACCATGGTCAATCAAAGTCGGCCATATTCAACCATGGTTAACCATATTCAAACATGTTCAACCATAGGAAAACATGGTCAAACATAGTCACAATGGTTAACCATAGTAAACATTGGTCAAGCATGCTCAACCATGGTTAAAAATGCTCAAGCATAATTAAACATGGCCAACCTAGTCAAACATTTTTAATCATAGTGAAACATGGTCCACTATTCTCAACCATAGTCAACCATTGATCCAGGTGGATATCGGTGGCCACCCACCTTTTCCAACTGGCTCAAAACAGTTTTCTGGCAATTTTGGCAATTTACTATTTTTAGCAGTTTTTAACTTCTGGGGCCATTTTGAGGACCTAAATGAAGGTTTTTCGGGATCAATCTTCTCAATGATAGAAAAAGGCATGATTGAACCCTGAAAATGAATCTCCTCGATGGTACCTTTCCAATGGGCTATCATATGCCTAAAACGAAGATCGTATGCAAACGTTACGACCCCGGGAAGTTGATGTACTAACTTACCCAAATGGGGCCCACATGACTTTTGGCGCTTCATCTCCTAGGGTTAGGTTTTTGGATGTCTAGGGTTTTTGGCATTCATGTTTATTGTAAAAAGGACTTCAGAGCCTCATTGTAACCATCTTCTTGTGAATGCGAGTAGCCGTCACATCTCTTCTCAGAGATAAGCTGCCACAATTCTAGCGAGTCTTTCACTTTGTATTTTTACAGTCTCTGTACATTTCTTTCATTAATAGAAATCATGTATTATTGTATATCCGTGTTTATGGTTGCATCTCTAATACATTTCTGTTATATTATTGAATATCTGTGATATCTCTATGCATTTCTTTATTATATCTTCGCTCTCATTTCGTGTCGAAAATAATCTGGATCAACCATAGTCAAACATGGTTGACCATGGTGAACCATAGAAAACATGGTTGATCATTGTCAACCATGACCAACTAAATTCAACCAATCAATCATGGTCAAACAAAGTCAAGCATAGTCAAATATTGTCAACCAACAATAACGAAAGTCAAGCATAATTAGTTATTGTCAAACATAGTCAAACATGGTAAACCATGGTCAACCATAGTTACCAATATCAACCATGGTCAACCATAGTCAAACATGGTCAACCATAGTCAACAATGGTCAAACATGGTTAATCATGGCCAATGGTTGAACATGGTCAGCCACAGTCAAACATAATCAACCATAGTCAAACATCATGGTCAACCAAAGTTAAACCATCACCAACCATGGTCAACCAAAATCAAACGTAATCAACCATAGTCAACCAAATTCAAACATGGTTAACCAATGTTAACCATGGGCATACATTGTTAAACATGGTTAACCATGGTGAACCATAGTCAATTATAGTCAACCATGGCTAACAAAATTCAACTATTATCAAACATGGTAAACCACAATCAACTAAGGCCAAACATAGACAACCATGGTAAAAAATTGTCAACCATAGTCAAATATCATAGATATTTTAAGATTATTGATATTGGTGTTTTAAGTCACAAATCTACAAATCTTTCCCATGCATGCTAGTTGTCAACTAGCACAACGACATAATTAAAGTGGCTAATATATGCCAATCGATGACATTATTAAAAATGAAAAATACTAACATATTTCATTGACATATATCAACCACCTTTAATTATATGGTTGAGCTAGTACAATAATAACATAGACATACAATCAAACTTGCGTAAAATTAAAAATAAAGACATACATTATATTACTTGTCACATCCCCACAATGTGCCTTATGATTGTGCACCTCTTGAGGGCATGAAACACTGCGATGTTTCTCATTTGGCTTCTTGGAACCACCAAAGATACTTCGTCCAGACTACACCTCTTCACCTAGAGCATACCCATACTCTATTCTAGGCTACCGATGAGTCACACTCATACTCTAGTGAAACTCTTTTATACTTAGACATTTGTTAACTGATTTAACACTTAGTAATTAATTTTAAAGCATACATCAATGAACCAAGAGATCAACAACAGAAAAAACAAAACATACAAGAGAAACATAAATATAGTGCGAGTGACATGAACTGTGCCTAACACCTGACTAAATCTTTGTTATAGAATAAAAGTTACAACATGAGCACTACTGGCTCAGTTTACAACTTTGGCAGAGTCAAACAACTCACCTCACCTCACCAAGACACTCATGAAAAGATCCATCACCAAAAGACTCTTTGTCGCAATCGTCTCTGCTGCCACCTACGGTGCACCTCATACGTGATTCCAACCACAGACTTATTGTCTCTTTGTGTTAAGGTCCTAACCCGTACATAGGTAGATCAATGTATTCGGATGTAATAAAGGCCAATATTAATAATACCTTTCAATAAAATAGAATAAGGCGGATGTAAGAAGACCTAATAGAAGCTTCAGCTTCTAGAAGGATCTTCCTCTAGATGCTTCTTTTTAGTATAAATAGGAGTCGAAGGTATGAGAACCCTAGCTTGGATATTATTGTAATAGAGCACTGCTCGATTGGAGGTTGCCCCCTCGAAGAGGCCTGTGAACATTGCTATCTGATTCAAAGTGCTATTTCTGTTGCTATTTCGTAAATCATTTCTGTGTATTGTGAAGATTATGCTGGATATTTTACTGTTATTCTGTCATTTCTAGCATTTCGTTTCTGTTCTGCATATTTTATATATCTGGTATCTTGCAA
>ML790516.1:550451-564275 GCA_009831015.1 Picea engelmannii | reverse complement strand
TTGGAGGATTGTATCTTCCTCTTGGAGGTTTATCCCTCCCTTTACATTTGGAAGTTGTAGCTACCTTTGGAAGTCATTACTTCCCTTGAACAAAAATTATTGATTATTTCTCATATATTGTGCATGGTGTATTGTGGTGTATTAGTGTAACTCTTATACTATTGTTCATTGCTCATTGGATATAATTGAATGGTTTAAATATAAGATAAAAAAAGTTTTTAAATTGTACTTAATACTGATTCACTCCCCTCTCAATATCAACACCATTATCTTAAATTTTAATCTCGATTTGTTATACCTAAAAAAATATTGTATAGATAATGTTGAAACTTTAATTTTATGTTAAATAATAATAACAAAAATAAAATCAACTCAATTAAAAAATTAATAATAAAAATAAAATTACTCAATTAAAAAAAAAATTATAAATAAAATTTAAAACTTACATAAAAACAAATAATAATAATAAAAATTACACTTAATAAATTGGATCCAAATACTTATATAAAATTGGATCCAAATACTTGATATAGATCCAAATTTAAAATACATATACACTCATTTATCAGATAAAAACGCTTAATATAAAAATAGTAATATTCCTCCTCTACTTTCCAGCATGTATGATAATTACTCGTAAGGAAATGAGATTTACAATACTCAGAGCAAAGGGTCAAAAAGTCATCCCCGAAATAAAAAAGCAAGCGGAGCGTGGACCCGATATCCTGACATTGAGGGAAACTATACATAAAAGGACGCTTTTATCGATGGATTCCTTGGCTTCTTCAACACAACAATAATCCTCACAGAACTAATAAAGATCAGTACAACCACTTTCTCTCTGTCCCGTGCAGTAAAGTCTCGGAAAATACTATACCTAGTTGTACTGGTTAGTGGCAGTAGGCATGCATCTACAGTCTCCTCCTGGCCCTCTGTTTCATGATCACTAATCAATACACCAAAAACCGAATGTGTCAGGTCAGATTCGTTTCAAGATTTCATCAGTGAGTACTAGTGGAATGGAATCTTTCCAGCACCAGAGAGAGCTTAATGGAGGTTATCTGCACCTCATAATAGGGATCTTGCTCTGCTGCGTTGTGTGGTTGCATAACAGTGCGATAACTTTACATGTATTTTGTAATGTTTTCATGATCTTATCGCTAAAAATTCTAGACTAGAAATTGTTGCATCTGCAAATTTGAATTGTTAAGTTTGTATAATTAGAGTGTCTTTTTTAGCAGGCTGAATCCATTTATGCGTTCAGAAATGCAATTTAAATAACAGTAAATTGAGATTTGCCCAAATTTATATCACCAGATTTCAGCAAAAAATGCCAAAACTTAGAACGTTTACAACACCTTTTATGACTATTAAATCTCCTGTATCTAATTACTCTAATCTAACTAATAAGACTGTAATGCCAGTTTCTTGTATATGTATGCACTCAAGATTAAATGTAAGCGATCATAGGGGTGGGTTAATTATTACTGTTATAGTCTAAGGAGTTATACATATCCTAATTAATATGCTTGCTTGTTTAGGCTTCCTCTCTTTTGTAGGACATGTTGTACAGTTATTTGTATAAAATTATAGTGATATTTATCATATAACATATAGCATATTGAAATAACTTCTATAACTATAAAATCTCCTCTCCCCTTCACCCTAGTTTAGACTTCATCCAAATTGTTTCAAGTTAGACAATTAAATGTAACAACACATCCTCATTCAACCATGCAACTATGCATGGTTGAATGAAGACCTGGTGCAACTATTGGTGGACTTGCTACAACCACTTGGTGGACCTACTATAACTATTACAGGATCTGATGCCCCAGGCCTTATTAGAGCTCCTGAGATTATTTCTTCCTATGTGACCAACTAATCCTTCTGCCCTCAAATACCCTCCGTTCCCGTTTTCTTCCCACTGTTCTGTCTTTATTCTCGACTTTCATGATGAACCTTCTGATGGACTTTGGTTTACCCATACTCTGATTCTCTGAGCATCAAAGACCGACTACTGCACATTTTGTCTTTTTTTTTTTTTTATATACTTTCTTTATCTCTCGAGAACTGCATTGATGGAGGCACAAGTCAACACACTCATGAGTGTTGTTGACAAGGCCATCTGGAACAGTGCAGGTCTCTTTAACTTGACTGATGAGATCTCAAGGCGTAACATCTATACAACAACTCCCACCAACTCTGTTGTTATATCCTCTTCTCTAGGCATTAACTTGACTCCGACTACCTCTGTATTTACACCACTAATTACTCATCCTCCCACAACTTTTCACTCCTCTCACTTTGTCCTCTCTTCATCTATCCCACCCTTTCCTTCACCTTTATTCCCACCTGTAGAAAGGAGACCTCTCCCTCGAGGGACACAGCCTTAAATATGTAGGATTCGTCCATCCCTACACCTCCCTCATTTCTCCACTACCATTCCCTTTGTTCCCCCTCCTCACTTTGTTCCCATACCTCAGAGATCTGCTTCTCATGCCTTTCATAACACCTCTGCAATCTTTGGTTATGAACAAAAAACAAGATCCTTTCCACCTAGGAGCAAGAAACCCATCCAACGTGCTTGGGCTCCTAAGAAAACAAAGAAGAAACTCGTTCTTGGGGCGGATTTTGGACTGGAGGACTCGGTCTCCATGGCCCTGTGCAGTCTTGTGGGCCAAATCTCTTACAAACACCTTTGTAAGACAGATATGGATGTTTGGATGAACATTTCTTGGTGGCCATTACTGGGCTATGTTCCTCCTCTATCACATCTTGGCCGAGGTTGGCTCTACTTCCAATTCAATTCACCTTAATATTCCACAACCATCCTGGAGCATCTCTGGACTATAAATGAAAGTAGTCTCATGTTAAAATGTTGGAGAGTGAGCTTCGATCCTTCACAAGACTACTTCAGACTTCTCCATTTGTGGGTTCTTCTTCTAGGTCTTCCACTTTACCTTTGGAATAAAAAATCACTACAATCCATTGGCAACTCCATAGGCCATTTTATCTGTGTGGATTCCAAGATGTTAACTGGTTCAGATAAAAAATTGGCAAGGATTCAGGTTGAAATAGACATCCATGAGAGACTTCTTGAATCACTAGTCATAGACTGGCGAGGCCACCTTACTAAACAGATTCTAGACTACCTTGGAGTCCCCTTCAGATGCTCACTTTGCAGACAGACATGACATTTGAGAAAAACTTGCACTGGTTTTATTGAAGAAGATCCCTCCGAGGATTCGATGCTAGAGCTTGCCTACAACTTTGGCTCTCCAAAACTTTCAACACAGGTGATTTATCCAAACCTTCTAAAAGACGATGACTACACTGGACCGATTTCTATTACAGGTAAGCTAAAACTTATTTGCCCAAATTTGTATTCCTCACTCACCTCATTGGAAAAAGACTTGTTAGATAAATCAACTCTCCCTTCATTGGTCTCGGCTCCACCTACTCAGGGGAACTGTAACTCCTCTAATCCTCACTCTCTCCACCAGAATACCACTTCTCCCACACATTACTCTACTATTGTACACTTATCTCCACCCATCTCCTTGTCTATAACCACTCCGCTCATTACATCAGAACCATCTGTTGATCACAACTTTTTAACATCCATCCCGACTACTCAACTCTCCTCCTCAAACCTGGATTCGACTCGGATTCCTATCTCACAGACCCCTATGCATACTACTCCACCAATCTGTCATGTGGAAGAAAGTGATCACTCATATGCCCCACATCCTCGAAGGGTTTCCTATAACACATCTGACTCTTCCTCTCTCCATCAGAATACATTTCTGCCCACTTTTTCTTCTGCCTCTGTACTATTTCCACTATATGCCTCCTTCACCACAGTCGCCCCTCTCTTTACTCCCAAACCTCCTGTTGATTACACCTTAGTTTCAAACTTACCCTCCATCCAACTTTCCTCCTTTATGCTGGATTCTTCTCGAACAACTTTCACTCTGACCACTGACCTTTCTACCACTCCAAACTGCCTCCCGGGAGTGCGTGATCTTTCTATAGCACCATCCATTTCCACATCACTTGTGAACGAGTTCTCGAGAGATCTTCCCTTGGAACAAGAAGCTTATAGTCTTTTACCAGGCCTTTCTGAATCCGAACCGGGAGACATCACTCTTGGTGTTGTCCTAGATTCCTTATTACCATCCTATAAAGAAGTAATATCCCCCACTCCCTTACCAACTTTTTTGGGTACTACTCCTTTCTCTCAACCAGATTTTGTCTCTAGTTTGGATCCACCTGAGACCATGCCTCTTCTTCCACAAAGGGACTACACTTGGACCAGAGGACATAGGTTTGATCATTCACCCATAAAAACACACAGTGCACAACGAAAAGAGGGCTCTTCATCAACTTTCACTGTGGATGCAACACAAACTTCTACTGAAATTGGGGTGCTTAGAGGCATGAAATCCCTAGCAAGAGAAAAACCATGATCTTTCTCTCTCTAAACATCAGAGGGGTGGGGGGCATCCAAAAAGTTTCCTCCTTCAGAACACTTATTTCTCTCTCTTATCCGGACGTCATTTTTCTTCAGGAAACTCTGGTTGACAGCAGAAAAGCCAGACTCTTCTTAAATAGTTTCTTCTCAACTTGGCACATATGTTCTATTAGTTCACTCGACACCTCTAGGGGATTGGCTATGGCTTGGGATCCCACAAAATTTGATCTAACTCCCTATCTATATTGTGGAGGCATTATGTTATCTAGCTCTTGTTGCTCAAACAACAAAATGACACATCTTCTTAATATATATACCCCTTGTTCTGACAGACAACTATTCTGGAATAACTTATAAGCTCGTGGTCTACTTGACCTCGAAAACTTGATTCTAGCCGGGGACATGAATCTCATTACCTCCGTAAGGGAGATTTAGGGTGATTTTGGTTCAAAGGATCCTCTAGTAGATTTCTTTTCCTCCTTGTTTCTCAAGCATAAACTTGTTGACTATGCTCCGGATCTTTTAGTTCCTACTTGGCGAAATGGGTGCCAGGGATCTACCTCTATTAACAAAAGACTTGATCGATTTCTCATTTCTAAGAATCTAATCACTCCACATGACATAATTCGTACTTGGGTTGAAACCCCCTTCTTTTCTGAGCATGCACCGATTATTTTACACTTGGACTCTTCCACACATAGGATACCTTATCCCTTCAAGTTCAACAGGGGTTGGCTCTTAGAATCTGATTTCATAGACATTGTTACAACAGCCTGGAACGATCCGATTTATCTCACAGAGCCATGTATTCAACAAAGATTTACTTGGAAGCTCAAGAGCCTCAAAGGTCGTGTAAAATCGTGGGCAGCTTCACACAAAGAAAATAATATCCAAAGACTTTTAGATATTGAATCAGAGTTACAGTCTCTCCATTCCTCTGCAGCCCGTGTAGGGATTTTTGGAGACAACAGTGATCTATTAAAAAGACTAGAATCTGAAAGAAATAAGCTCCTTCTTAAAGATGAACTCACCTAGAGACAGCGTTGCATGATTAATTGGATTAAGAGTGGGGACCTAAATACCAATTTTTTTCACAATTATGCTAGTTCTTGCAGGAGCAAAAAACATATTTGGGAAATTGTTGATTCAGAAGGTACTCGTCATAGAGGACAACAAGATATTAAAACAGCTGCAGTCAGACATTTTAAATTTCTTTTTTGAAAAGAAGGCTACTATAAATCTTCAGTCCTCTTACCACAATGGCATGTCTTTTTTCTTCTTATATTTCGGAGGAAGATTCTCATTCTTTTGATAGACCTTGTTCGCTCTCAGAAATATTGGTCGCCTTAAAGTCTTTCTCCAAGGATAAAATTCCAGGCCCTGATGGCTGGACGATAGAATTTTATCTTCATTTCTTCGATTTGGTTGGTCTAGATCTTCTAAAACTTATGGAGGATCCTAGACTCAAAGGAAAGGTGGTGGGTGCTCTGAATTCGACTTTTCTTACTCTCATACCAAAAGACTCAAATCCCAATACTTTTGATGATTATCAGCCTATTCCACTATGCAACCTCTGTTATAAACTTATATCAAAGATCATTGCTTCTAGGATCAAGCCCTTCCTCTCACGGTATATTTCCAATGAACAACTGGGTTTTTTAAAAGGCCGACAGATTCTTGATGCTATTGACATTGCCCAAGATTGTCTCCATAGTATCAAATCCAAAAACTCAAAGGTGCTCATTCTAAAACTGGATCTCAAGAAGGACTTCGACTGCATTGACTGGGACTTCCTCATATTGATCTTGACTCAGATAGGTTTTAGCTTTCATTTGATTAAGTGGATTATGAGCTGTGTAGAAAGTGAAAATCTGGCCATCTTGATTAATGGGGAGCCTACTACCTTATTTCACAGTGGCAGAGGACTGAGACAGGGCTGCCCCCTCTCTCCCCTACTATTCATCTTGGCCATGGAATCCATGAGCCTTCTCCTTAAACTTGGACAAGCTGAAGGAAAGATATCTGGAATAAAAGTATCCAGGACCATCACTATCCTACATATTCTCTTTGTTGATGATGTGCTCATCATGACCAATGATTCTTTACAGGAATGGACTGAGATTAAAGAGATTTTAAATACTTTCTGTTGTGCTACAGGTTTGTCGAACAATTGGGGAAAATCACAAACATACAACAACACATTCTGGAACAACTCAAGGATATTTTACCATATAACTACACACATCTTTCCACTAGACTCAAGTATTTGGAGTATTTTTTAAAGGCAGACTCCTATAAGCTGGGGGACTGGAATTGGCTCATTGCAAAAATAGAAAAAAATATTGGCCACTGGTGTACGAGATGGCTCTCTCTTGGTGGTTGTTACACTCTCATCAAAGCCGTTCTTGAAGGACAAGCAATTTATTGGATGGCACTTGCTTCCATTCCCGCTTCGGTAATTACAAAACTCCATCGCTTGACTTATAATTTCCTCTGGTCGGGGTGCTTAGACCAGTCTAGACAACATCTTTGCAATTGGGAATCCTTGGCAAAACCAAAACAAAAAGGAGGATGGGGGATACACAATTTATTCCATTTCAGCTATGCACTTGCAACAAACTCTCTTTGGCGAGTTCTAACTTCTCCGGGCATTTGACATTCCATCATAAAAGACAAATACCTAGCCCATTCTACAGTTGTCAGATGGCTACACTCAGATTCAGCTACCTCCAGGGTGTTCTCTTTTTTCTGGAAAAACCTGATAAAATCAAAGAAATGGATTATACGTGGGCTCTACTGGCATCTAGGGTCAGGCCATTCAGTTTTTCTAGGCCGCGATCACATCCTTGGGCTGGGAGATGCTTCCTTCCTTACTCCACCTCTTATAAAACATCTTCATAACAAAAATATTTGGTACCTTTTCCAGATCTGGGTCTGAACCCTCTCGGGGACTCTTCCTGACAATTGGCTTTCCAACTATTCGCTCGGCCTCAACGATGATCTAGCTACTATATGGAACACCTTCTGTGTGGGCTTATCAATTGCGGGAATACACTTAAATGATAGGGTCGATCTTTTAATTTGGTGCGGGGGAGATCTTTCCGGAAATATCACTGTTCAAAATGCCTACACAGAGATTATTAATTCGATCTGGCCATCAAACATAAAGGGATGGAATTTGTTTTTTTGGCGTTGGCATCTCCCCCACAAATTAAAACTCTTCTCTTGGCTCATGTTTAATTATAAACTGAACACCTGAGATTTGCTACGGGAAAAAGGTTGGTTTGGACCAAACATCTGCCAACTTTGCTTCAATGATGTTGAGACTGCAGATCACTTGTTCATCAATTGCACATTCACCATATCAGTTTGGAGAAAAATCAACTTGGTGCTTAATATCAATTCTGTTTGGGACGGGCCATCAATCTTTGCCTGCTTCGACTTTTGGATGCATAGGGAACTCTCTTTTAAACATCTGCCATCTCTGAATTGTTGGTCCATCTGGTTGATCAGGAACAATAAAATCTTTTCAAATGAGATCCCTTCCATTAACACTACAACACATAAAGCACTTGTTCTATTTAAAAGTTGGAATGACAGCTCCCCTTATAAGCCAAGAAAAAAGATCACGAAGAGGATTCCTGAACTTGAGGAATTTACAACTAGATGGTTCGATGGAGCAACATCATTAATGGTGCACAGAGTGGTGCAGGTGGTCTGATCAAAATAGCAAAAATCTCCTACTATCGTTGGACTTTTAATTGTGGCCCGGGCACCAATACCAGAGTTGAACGGTTGGGTGACCTGGGGTACTCTCTTCTTGGCTTCGAGACTACATATTGAAGCACTCCAGATCCTTGGAGACTCCATAATTATCATTGATTGGTTAAACAATAGGGTAGACCTTCAACCATCTCTCTCCTGGCTTGGAAGGACAAAATCAGATCACTTATGTGCTCTTTTAAAAACCACATCTATCGGGAGTACAATAAATCTATTGATCTTTTATCCAAATTGGCGCTTCAGAAAAAAGAGGGCATTATTACCTATAATCTCTAGATAGATGGCCATGAGGGCCCCTCCCATTTCATTACTCTCCATTAAGCATTGCCTATCTTCCCCTCCTATATTTCCAAGTACTTTGTGTCTTTATTGACTATTTCTGATCATTGGCTTCCTCTGAAGCTATTTTGACTGTAATGTTATTCCAGTTCTCTCTTTGTAATTGGTTATTTTATCACTCTTCTTTTTGAACTTTCTCCATTTGATGGTCAAGAGACTACTATTGACTAAAGATCATTGACAGTTATGTCTTTTTAGCACTGCCTTTGTAACATCTCTAGTGTAGAGAACACAGTATATTCATCAATATAATTGAGAAATTTTCAGGTAGAAAAAAAAAAACCTATGCAACAGAAAACACCATAAAATAAGAGCTATCTCTGACTGACATATATCCTTCTCCTAAAAAACCTGCACATCCATATACCCACCTGGTTTCTCCAAGCCCTGGTGTGTGGTGTGGGGCCATCATATTTTTCCTGTGGTTTTTCTCCCTAATCTAACTAAAATCTGGTTGCAAATTTCAGTTCAAAGTAAAATTATCATTTCAGCATTTACAAATTACCAGAATTAATTCCCATGCTTCATCTATGATTTCAGCATTTGAACTTGAACTGAACTAATTCCCATGCTTTGAATCCACCCAAATACTCAAAATCACAATTTAAACCGTACAACCTACCATTTCTGCAATTTTTTCGTCAACCGGATTCCGGTGGATACGGAGCAATTTAATGCAGAATGCCCCGTATCAAACGCTCTGCTGTTTTCCCCTGTAGAATGCCAGATACGAACATAGTGGGGAAATTTAATGCATTTTCCCCCGTAGAATGCCAGATACGAACATAGTGGGGAAATTTAATGCATTTTCCCCTGTAGAATGCCAGATACGAACACAGTGGGGGAATTTAATGCACGTTATACATAATAATTATGCAACGCACAATCGGAAGCTTTGTTTTGGTAAGAAGTAGATGCCGACATGATCTCTCCCGTGTAGCGGTCCGTTCCAAACAACTCAACTCTCTTGATGGCTTGCTTCAATTTGCTCCATTTTAATGGTGAGCAATATACAGATTGTTATGTAGTATTGGATCACTTTGGTATATATATTTGTATATATCCTCTGCTGTTGTTGCAGTATTCAATGTTATGTAGTAGGTTGTATATTGATAGTTGAATGTTTAGCAAATTAGTTTTTAGATTTTATTAGAATATCTATATTTTTTATGATATTGTAATGTATATTGTTCAAACGTTTTAAGTTTTGGTGTTTTTAATGGAAATTAAAATATATAAATTTAAACGAATTACAATTTTGTGTTGTTTAAATTGTATTTTGAATATATAAATAAATTCAGTTTATTTAAAAAACTCTTAAACCACTCAGATTATATTATTAATCACACAAATCTACAAATTTAACAATTTCTGACCAAATTTAAGATAAAACAAATTGATAATAACATAAAAAAACACAATACTAAAATTGCTGCTTAAGCTTTCTGTAAGTTTAAAAATTTCGTATACAGTTTAAATCCAAAAAATGCAAGCAACAATTATACTTAAAATGTGAAAAACTTTACTCTCAAATAGGTAGAATTTACGGCCACCGTCGTCTATGTGAGCTTTGTCCCAGAGGTGAGCACGTGAAATAAGATTCCACGTCTGTGAGTTTTGTTCCATTGGCGAGCAATAATGATGGCAGTACTGCCATCATTATTGCTCGCCAATGGAACAAAACTTACAGTCGTGGAACTGTCAGCAGGTTAAAGAAACGCTAGGATAACTGGCATGCAGAATAATTACTTTTTTCACGGGCGAGGACTTCGCAAGAGATTCGATTTTCGAAAGATTGTTTTAATGGTGAAAATTCAGATCTCTGTCAAAGTCAATGATCAATGAGAACTTAACTATTAAATTATTAAAATTTGATTAAATTTATTTCCTAATCTATTTTTGAATGTCGCTTATCACATGCGAATAAAACATCGTTGTACGACTATAAACCGGTGTTGGCTAAACGTTTTATCTTTTAGGTTTTTTGGTCGGAATCCGATGATGTAAATTTGGATAAAATAGCTATTTTCTGTTGTTTAAATTGCATTTCTGAATGTATAAATAAATTCAGAGTGCTGAAAAACCCCTGATGCACTTAGATTATACAAACTTAACCACTCAAATATGCAGATCCAACCATTCTTCACCGGATTTCGAGCAAAATCAAACGAATAAATGGCCAAGCTCTTAACCACACTACCACATAAATGAAACAATTGAAGATTGAAATACCAACAAGAAATATGGAAGAAGTGTTAGCTCTCCAACCACCAAAACGAAAACTAATATGCAGCGGAAACAATACCGAAACAGATCAAACATAAAAACACGAGGATTTACGTGGTTAACCCAATCGTCGGGCTACATCCACCAAGTAGAGGCATCGGTTTTATTATTGTTCAAAGAAGAGTTCAACAGGCTCACTCCACTCATCTCCCTCACAACCTCTACGAGCATACATGATTTTATAGCAATTATACACAGTTACATAATAAACTTACTATTGAATGCGCTCATATCCATATTCTAACTTCGTCTAAATAGTTACAACCAACGCTGAATAATAAGATCTAAAATCCAATTTTGGAGAAATTCGTTGTCACCAAATTCCAACAATCTCCACCTTGACAACAATTAACCTGATACCTTGCTCCTTCATTTGTTCATCACCTTTTTTGCAAGCCAAGAGAAGCCAAACACCATCATAGCTTCTCTAAAAGAACTCGTTTTTTGAACATGTTTGCGCAATTCTCTTTTGTATGAAATTTTTCAAGAGAAACTCCACCTTCATTGATGACCTGTCTTACAAAATTGTACTTAATAGGAATATGTTTAGTTTTACCGTGGTAGGCTGGATTCTTGGCCAAGTGAATAACACTTTGACTATCACAAAGTAGCTTTAATTTGTCCTACATCCTTCCAAACTCACCAAACAAACCTTTTAACCAAACTGCCTCTTTGCAAGCATGTGAAACAACTATGTATTCTGCTTCTATAGTGGATAAGACAACGATGCTCTATATCTTTAACATCCAACTAATAGATCCACCTGAAAGAGTAAAGACATATCCTGAAGTTGACCTCATTTTGTCCAGATCACCTGCAAAATCAGAATTAACACATCCACAGACTAACTGCCCCTTAGATACCGAAACACCCATTTCACTGTTGCCCAGTGCTATTTAGCTGGATTTTCCATATATCTTCTAACAACCCCAACTGCATGTGAAATGTCTGGTCTTGTACTAACCATCACATACATTAAACTTCCTACTGCATTAACATACAGTATTCGAGACATATATTCCTTTTCTTCTTTTGTACTTGGACATAAACTTGAAGAAATCTTAAAATGGGAAGCAAAAGGTACAAAAACTGGTTTCACACTGTTCATACCAAACCTCAAAAGTATTTTCTCGACATACTTCTGTTGCGACAACCAAAGCTTGCCATTCCTTCTGTCTTTGAATATCTCCATGCCCAAAATTTACTTTGCTGCTCCTAGATCTTTCATATCAAACATCCTAGCCATTTGAGTCTTTAACCTATTGATCTCAGTTATGATTTTTCTTGCTAAAAACATATCATCAACATACAATACTAAGATAATGAATATGCGATTATTCAATTTCTTAATGTAAACACAATGATCATACTCACTCCTTGTATAATTCTGGCTCATCATGAAAGATTCAAATTTCTTGTACCATTCTCTGTGCGACTGCCTCAGACCATACAATGATTTCTTGATCCTGCAAACAAATTTCTTGTTGTGATTCTGAATGAACCCTTCAGGTTGTTCCATGTAAATCTTCTCATCGAAATCTCCATGTAAGAAAACAGTCTTAACATCTAGTTGCTCCAACTCCAAATCAAGTAATGCAACCAATGCTAACATACTTCGAATTGAAATGATTTTAACAACTGGTGAAAAAATCTCATGAAAGTTAATACCTTCTTTCTGAGAATATCCTTTTGCAACCAGCCATGCTTTGTACCTTTGTACATTATCATCAACACCCTTCTTCAGCTTGTAGACCCACTTGCAACCTACAGTTTTCCTATCTCTTGGAAGTTCTACCAGGTCCCATGTAGTATTCTTCGCTAAAGAATTCATTTCATCCTTCATTGCTTCTTTCCATTTTTCACTGTTAGAACCCTCCACAACTTCCTGATAGCACGGAGTTTCATCATCATTAGTACTTAAAGAAACTGATGAAACAAAATCATCATACCTTCTTGGAGGAACTCTGACCCGTGTATACCTCCTTAGGAAGTTTGTGGCTCATCCACAATCTATTGATTGTCACCATCATCAATATTTTCCTTTGCAAGAACCTATTCATGAACATCTTCAGAAACTTGTTCATGTTCACTCCCATATGTAGTTGAACGAGTTTCAAATTGAATCTGCTGATACCTAGGTACTTCTACATGTTTCATTTGAACATCTGCATCTGATTTGATGAGAGATGATTCATCAAATATTACATCTATGTTAATGGTGATTTTGTGGGTAGTAGGATCCCACAACCTGTACCCATTAATACCATCACCATATCCAACAAAGATAAGATTTTTTTATTTTGTATCTAATTTAGAACGCTGATGTTTCGGAATTAGAGCATAGGTTTCACAACCAAAAACTTTAAGATTAGAATAATTACAAGGGTGACCTATCCATACCTTTTCAAGAATCTTGCACTCTATTGCTGTTGATGGTGATCGATTCACTATATAACAACATGTAGTTACTGCTTCTTCCCACAGTTCCTGCTACAAGTTGGTGTTACTAAGCATACTCCTTGCTCTCTCTAGAAGACTAATGTTCATGCGTTC
The DNA here is from genome assembly GCA_009831015.1 of Picea engelmannii. Classification (NCBI taxonomy): domain Eukaryota; kingdom Viridiplantae; phylum Streptophyta; class Pinopsida; order Pinales; family Pinaceae; genus Picea; species Picea engelmannii. The sequence goes on along the minus strand of ML790516.1, from coordinate 550,837 downwards.
AACAAATCCACTCTACTGAGGAGTATATGAAGTAGTTTTATTCCTATCAATCCCAAAATCCTTGCAATAGTTCTCAAATTCCATTGACGTAAATTCACCACCATTATAAATTATTAAACATTTAATGGATCTACCAATGCTCTTTTCCACTAAAGCTTTTTTTTTTTTTAAATAAAAAAAGTAGAACCTGCTATATTAGAAAACCAAAACTCTTACAGAGTATAGAAAGTGTGTATCTGAAACCACCCAAAATGCTGCCGATTTATCGGAAACCAGCATATATAACGGGCAAGTAGCAGTAGCATGAAAATCTTAAAAGCAGAGTAGCATCTGTCCTGCCCGGAGGAAACCAGGACAGATGCAAAATGTCTAAATACATATAAACA
>ML790516.1:477535-534412 GCA_009831015.1 Picea engelmannii | reverse complement strand
AACTTCAGTTTGACCATCAGTCTGGGGATGATAGGCGGTGCTGAGATGCAATTGGGTGCCCTGTAGCCTGAATAGTTCTTGCCAAAAATTGCTGGTGAAAGTGGGATCTCAATCAGAAACAATAGAATGAGGCATGCCATGAATATTGAAGACATGATCCATGAAAAATTGAGCCACATTGATGCGGTAAATGGGTGTTGAAAGCACAAAAATGAGAATACTTGGAAAGACGATCAACTACCACCATGATGACTGACTTATTTCTTGATTTAGGTAATCCCACAATAAAATCCATAGAGATGTCCCTCCAAATAACGGGTGGAATTAGAAGCATTTGGAGTGTGCCAGGAGATTTGATTGTTTCTCCCTTGTTACATTGACGAACATCACATTCTGCCACAAAAGTGTGAACATACGTTTTCATACCATCCCAGAAAAAAGAATATTTGACCCGGTCATAGGTTTTGGTAAACCTTGAGTGCCCAAATATGGGTGTAGCATGAAGCTTAGAAAGCACCATGGATTTAAGTTGTGACTGTTTACTTAAATACAAACGACCTTTGTAGCGAATCTCATCATTGTGCCAAGAGTACCCTGGGGAAACAAGAGAATTGTCTTGCAATTTTTGGATCAGATGTGAAATTTTAGGATCTTATAGCCATTCCTGGTGAACAACTTGGAGCCAATATGGTACAATGAAGGATAGGGAGAAAAGGGACCCTTCATATTCATATTTTTGAGAAAGAGAGTCAACAAGCACATTTTATTTTCCTTTCTTATAAATGATCTCATAATCATATCCAAAGAGATTAGTTACCCATTTTTGTTGCTTTGGAGAGGAAGGTCCTTGCTCCAGAAAATACTTGAGGCTTTGATGATCTGTCTTAATTTGGAAGCATTGCCACAAGAGATAAGGGAGCCAGAGATCCACTGCATGGATAATAGCCAACATTTCCTTTTCATATATTGATTGGCCGAAATGGCGTTCTGACAATTATTTGCTAGTAAAGGCCAAAGGTATACCCTATTGCATAAGGGCTGCTCCAATTCCTCTCCCGTAGGCACCACATTCTAGGAAAAAAAGGTCTTTGTGAAATTAGGAAGGGCCAAGACTGGAGTAGTACAAATAGTCGCCTTCAATTCTTGAAAGGTCTAATCAGTTGTGAGAGTCCAAGGGAAATAATTATTTTTAAGGAGAGCAGTGAGAGGTGACACAATCTTTCCATAATTCTAAACAAAATTGCGATAATAGCCTGTTAAACCCAGAAAAACACATAAGATTTTGATAGTCTTGGGGCTAGGCCAATCTTGCATTGCTTCAATCTTCTTAGGATCCACCCAGACACCAACCTTGCCAACAATATGACCCAAGTAATTGACTTCTAAGGTGCCAAAGTCACATTTAGAGGGATTGAGGAAAAGTTGGTGTTGAGAGAGTAGATGGAGAACTTGATCCACATGGGCAAGATGGGATTGCCAATTTTTACTATAGATGAGAATATCATCAAAGAAAACTGAGACAAAATGACGGAGAAAAGGACGAAAGACATGCTTCATGAGGCTTTGGAAGGTGGAGGGGGCATCACACAGGCCAAAGAGCATGACCAAGAACTCATAGTGACCCTCATGAGTTTGAAGGAAGTATTGGGTATGTCAGCTTCTTGCATACGTATCTGTTGGTACCCAAAACACATATCGATTTTAGTGAAGTATTGAGCACCACTCATCTCATCCAAGAGATCATCAATGACATGAATGTGAAACTTGTCCTTTATGGTGAGTTTATTGAGGGCATGAAATTCAGGACACATGTGCCAAGTACCTTCTTTCTTAAGTACCACGACCACAAGAGAAGAATAAGGGATGTTATTGGGGCAGATAACACCCGCTTGGAGCAATTCCTGCATTATTTTCTGAATTTCATTCTTTTCGGAAAAGGGATGACGATAAGGGAGAACATTGGGAGGAAGACTACTAGGAACAAGGGGGTTGGGATGATCATGAACACCACAAGAAGGCAGAAGTCCCTGAGGAGTGGAAAAAACAACTTGATGTTTGGAGAGAATAACTTGGAGGTTAGGATGCACAATGGTTTTTTTAACCCCTTGAATAGAATGGAGTTGAGCAATAATACCGGATTGGCCTTTCTTGAGGAGATTTTCCATGCGATGGGAACCGATGATCTTAGGAGAACCAACTGTGAGACCTTGGAAGTGATACCTTTTTCCCTCTTGTTGGAATTGCATTGTTAATTCCTTAAAATCCATAAGAATGGGACCCAAAGTGAGTAACCATTCAACACCTAACACAATGTCACAACCACCCATTTCAATGGAAAACATATGAGATTTTAGGTGGTAATGTCCAATTTGAATACGTACATTTTTACAACTCCCACCACATTTCATGGACCCACCATTGGCTATCATGATTTGAAAATTATTGACAACACGAATATAGTAATTGGTTTCCTAGGAAATGCGACGATGAATAAAATTGTGGGTGCTACCACTGTCAACAAGGATGATGACCTTCCTATGCTTAATATATCCAATGAAATTGAGGGTTTGTGGAGTAGAGAAGCCAGTGAGGGTATGCAAGGAAATGAGTGGGTCAACTTCAGGTGGGTCAGTGGGATCCTGGGTAGCATCGGGAAGGGAGGGCTCTTCAACAAGGGGAACTATCACATCTTCTTCAGGGACATCGTTGGAAATGGCCATAATGTTTTTTTCCTTACACTTGTGCCCCGAAAAATATTTTTCATCAGAATTATAGAAAATACCCTTCTGTTGGCATTCAACCATTTAAGCCCTAGTTAATTTCTTGACCTCGAGGGGAGTGGCAACGAGGTTAGGATTAGTGGGTCAAAGGCGATGAACAAAAGAGGATTATTTTATTTTATTTTTTTCTGGGAAAAATAACTTGTTGGGCCTCTTTAACACATTTAGTAGCTTCCAACCAAGTTTGAGGGCGGGCCATGGGAACCTGGGATCATATTTCATCCCTTAGGCCATTGATAAAGAATTCACGGAAGAACACTTTTGACATGACCTATGTTCGAAAGGCCAAATGATCAAAAGCAGTTATAAAGTCTTCCATTGTGTCTGACTATTTCAACTTGGTCAAATGACCTATATAGTGGGTATTAATGCCAAAGCAATCATAGAGATATGAAACAAAATGGGTCCATGCAATATACCCTTGATGTGAATTTTTATGCCATTTCCACCATTGCCATCTTTCAGGATCTATATAGAGGACAACATAGCAAAGTTTGGCCAACTGATCTATATTACCATGCAGAGAAAAATAATGCTCCATTTGAGTGACCCAACCCGTAGGATGAAAGCCATCAAATATATTGACCTCAAAGTGGGGTGAAGAGGGTCAAAATGAAAGGAGTTGGATTGAAAATGTAGAGAATGAAAGGAATCAACAACATCTTGTTGGTCCGAGGAGGAAGGACCTGGAGTGCGTTTCAACAATGGGTTGACAACAGATTGGAGGGTGTTAAATTGGTTCATGAATTTGGCATCCACGGTGTCAAATTTGTGCTGGACTTGGGTCTAGAATTGTGCAAGGTGGAAATTGGTAGATCCAGTCTCTGATGTCACATGGTGGATGGACTCCTGGGCTTGATTGATGGAAGCTTGCAAGTCTTGGTTGCGAGTGGTGGCCATTTGGAGAGGGGGAGTGTGGGTAAGGGAAAATGGGTGGGTGGGACCATAGAAAAGGACTTATAAGTGATAGGTACCATGACTATTAGGGAGAGAAAGGAAATATAATGGAATAGGTGGAAAAATAGGGAAGCTGGGAAGGGGTTAGGTCCACTAAAAAAAAGGATTAAAAACGAAAGGCATGACTGCGATCAGGGAGAAAAGGGGAATCTAATGGGATAGGTCCCAAATAAGTGTGCCAGTGAGACAACTATACTTTTTTTTTAACTCCCGCGGAGTTATACTCTTGCCTGAATAATACCGCAGTGAAAAAATGCCCAAGTGCTTAACAAGAAGAAATGTGTAGTAATTTCATAACTAGAATGAAGAAGGAACAATTGCGCGGTAATAAATATTGTCTGTTCTATTTTTGTTTTTGTCCCAAGGGGTAGGGTATTCAAGGTTTCTACAGACAAGGGTTTTCCCTATGCTATAACTCTCTGATATACCTGCGGGGTCCAACAATAGTACTCATCCCAATATCTTAGGGAACCAACTAAGGAGGCTAGACCGTTCCCTTAGCCGTACTACCCGACTACCCAGGTACTAGAGAGTATCTTCCTGAGTATTTTTCTCGGTCGAACTATAACAATCAGGCGACCAATCAATTTATCTACAGAGGGATTCAAGAGATCTAGGCCGATCTGTATATAGGTGTTGTCTGATGCACTACCAATCGAAGGGGTACCAACAAGGGTTACAAGGGTGGCCAACAAATGTGCGCTTGAGTACCACTTGTATTTCCTATGTATATTACTCCTCGACTATGGTTTTATGCACGTAACGAAAAATCTCTGTAGCTTTAAGATGCCATAATACGTCTCTATGCTAAAAAAAATTAACCCACAATTTTCTATCGAGGAAAGTTCTCTGATACCACTTGTAAGGTACCAGGTCTGTTATATTAGCAGAGAAGAGAAATAATGCATAAAATAACACCGAGATAGCAACAAAATACTAAAATACTATAGAGATAATAGTGGAACAATAAATTATATGGAACCACAACACCAGAATTATACCTTTATTGATAAAAAACAAGGTTCACTTGCCTCTTCGAGGGGGCAACCTCCAACATAACATAGCTCTATTAAAATAATTCTTCAAGACAAAACTTCTCATACCCTCTACTCCTATTTATACTAAATATATCTATCCAAAAGAACAATCTAGAGGAAGATCCTTCTAGAAGCAAAAGCTTCTATTAGGTATTCTTACATTTGACTTATTCCTCCTTATTGATAGGCCTTATTAATATTGACCTTTATTACATGGAAATATCTTATTCTACCCACTTGAGGGGTTATGTAGGTTAGGTCCCTAACAGAGCACCTTAACCTTGACAAATAGAATAATTTCGGAACAAAACCCTAGAACCAATAGCCAACCAAGGTAACATACTTCTCTCCAAATATAGAGCACCAAGCAGAGAGTCCAAACCATAACCAAGGAAGAAAGTCCAAACCATAACCAAGGAAGAAATTCCAAACGATAAACAAAAGACAAAGTCACTACTGTAGCAGTTTCATCTCTCCTCGAGTCATGTGCACCACTTGTCCTTATGCAGTTATGAGAGTGAGTGAATACACATGAGCTCTAGTGCTCTCTATTTATACTACTCCAAGTCACTTAACTGGGCCGAATTCTCTTCCTAGAGGCTAATAAATTAATATTAATTATTCTCTTGAGCCAACTTGTCTTCTAAGGTTATTATCCAACGTTTTAGGGTTTCTTTTTCTTCCCAGGATATTCTAGTCTTGTCAAAGGTTACACGTAGAGGTTAATACCTCCCGCAACTACCATAATATTAACAAATTCAAGGACTTAGTGTTGGCACCTAAGGTTTGAAGACTACACATGGATGCCACAAGCTGTCATTGCGCACACTCAAGAATATGCATTGCACAATGACAAGTCTTAAAATCTGCACTAGCGAGGGATTTACTACACGTGTCAACCCATTTTGTACTATGTGCGCCAACCCATTTTGTAATGTACGTAAGGACTTAAAGAAACCACATGCAGGACATATTGAAAAATATCTTCAGGAATCATTGTAACTAATTGTGTAACAACCAGAGTGATCATGGTTGAGGTTATATATGAGCTAACAAGCTGTTATGATTTCCATGCTTCATGAAAGATATGGGGGAATGCATGCATATATGTAAGGGGTTTGTATTTTTAGTAAAGAGGGAGTTTATTTTTGTATGAGAGAGAGAGGAGCTAGAGCTCGAGTAATTTTGAGTTTCACTTCTTGTTATGTTTGAGTTTTGGTTATGTTTGAGAGAGAAATTATATTGAGGTATGAGCGCATGGATCACCTTTGTTCTTGACTGTTAATATGCCTTGATAAGACTACGACTATTTGTATCTTACTATCTTGAATGAATGGAATGAATGAATACAGTCTGAGAATATTTAGTAACTGCATATAATGGGTTATGGCTTGAATTCCAATCAAGTCTTTGTTCGAATTCAATGAAGCCTTCAGTATGATCATCAAGATTCTCTAGTCCATGACCGACGAGCCATCGAAGACCTATGGGTAGTGAATTCGTACACTCATGCTACACTCCTACTCGAGTTTTGAGGATTTTGAGGTTGTTGCTCGATCTTTGAAGACCTCATCTCCAGCCATCAGGCCGTATCAACTTCTAGAGGATGGATACTCTATATGTATATCTTTTTGATTTCGAGATGTAGCTCCACTGTGTATTGTTCGTGGCTACACTTTATATAGTTATTTGACATGGATCTACAGTGTATTTTATTGGTAGCCATGATTCTATTCTATCCCGAGCATGGGTATGCTTGCCTCGGTGAGAGATTTTTTATTTTGCAGATGACGCCTCTTGGTTCCTGGTTCCTGGGCTCACTTGTTCGACACATCAGTAAAGATTGGTAATGTATTTCAGTCATCAGATGCTCTTTTGACCTCACACATTAGGGGGCATCTTTTATAACCCTGATTTGCACCATACATGATTACCTGGCATCAGGCCATCTCAGATCCCTTCTTTGCCAAAGCATTGCTGAACAACTCTTTAAAAAACCTCTTTTATAAGGACCCACGTGCCCTACTCCATTATTGCATGCATGTACATGCTAGCTGACCTAAAAAATCCCACGTGTACCTACAAAAGCATGAAAAAAAGGAAAGTTGCCGACGAAACACACAACTTTGGGTGAGTTAACTGAATCTTCTGGCCATGCATGGCCGAGGGTTCATCCAAATACCTAGCTTCTTCTAGCCTATAAAAGAAGGGTTAGGGGTCCTATTTGGGAGAGGAGAATAAGAGTAAAGAAACTCTACCCAATTACACATTCCCATTGTCCCAACCCTTTAGCCATCTTTGTGCAAAGAGAGATACAAAGCAAAGAAGTTGGAGGACATTTGACGAGGAGCCCAAGATCAGGTTCGCGGAGCAGTGGCCGGTCTTGACATTGTAAGTTGATTCATTAAAGTTAATAATAAAGAAATGCTTTTCCCATCCTACTATATGAGTTCTTCATAGTTTAGTGAATATATGTTTGAATCTCTGACCCATTAATCTGTAGAACAAATGCATATAGAGTTTGTTGCTTGTTTTGTACGTAGTTCAGTCTTGAGAGGATAACTTCTAACAAACGATCAAGCATGAAGAAGGATCGACATCGAACGTCTAGAACAAGGTATGTTTGTTTAACCATGTATTTTCTTAAAAGAAATGGGGATTAGGTCTGGGACGACGGTAGAAAGTAGGATTCTTTCGGTCTTATATTCATGCATAATATAACCCTAAATGATAGTCCGTAGGGGGATTTCCCACCACAACATGTCCTCAATAATATTTTCCCCAACTTGGGAGTCATCTCTTCCTTTTTCAATAAGGAATTCATCTTTGTGAGCTTCAGCTTGAGTACACAAACTCTTTCATCTTGGATAGAAGCTTTACCAAAATGTCTGCTTATCTGCTCATCTGTGGAGATATGTATTGGAGAACCACTTTCTCCTTTCTGGACTTAATCATGGATAATGTAATGCTTGATTTCAAATGTACTTTAGTCCGGAACACTGATTTTCTGTGAAGGCTTCATGTAGCTCTGAACAATAGAGTATATCATCATTGGAAAAATGGAACATATCCATGTCGTACTTCTTCTATCATCATGAGATCTGATCTACTGAGTAATCATATTGATGTTATAGGAAATCTTCACTTTGCTTCTGCTTTGCACTGGAGGTTCTCCACCAAGTTATCTTCTTCTATCTGCATATAAGGGTCTCTTTCTGGTATGCCTCAAAGTCTTGAGATTTCTCTTCATACGCTCTTTATTCAACTTCTCTGGAGAACATTCTTTGCATTCATCTAATGTAGAACTCCAACTCATGGATGTTGCAGATGATATAATGACTCATGTAGAGATAAGTTTGGTTTACTGGAACAAGTAATCATCATAGTCTTCTCCCTCCATCTGGGAGAACCCCTAGTTTTGGATCTCGCAGTGCTTTCATTCATAAGTCTTCCATACATTGTTCTTCATCACGACTTTCAGTTCCTCTGCTTAATTGCTTTTATTGAGTTTATATCAGGCTAACAATCTTGTGATTCTTGATACAATGACTGGTTGTTTTGGCTTCTCTTTCTTTCTTGGAATCTTCATGTGTTTCTTTAGTTCTCAGGTCCATGGAGTTTCTTATAGATTCCATGCCCTAAATATTCCATCATAGGATCACGGATGTGGATGGACAAATAGGGACACTTTAAGGATTCTCTTTGAAGAATACATACTATCTTTCATGGCTACTATCATGGATATATACTTCATCATCTTCAATGGATCATAGGATTAGCTCCCTCCTAATCCTTGCTTCATGTATGAGTGCATATAATCGTCTCCCTCTGTCTAACAGAGTCCACGCTTCCATCTGCATCCTTATTGTCTTCTGCAATATATAATTGGATCTCTTGTCTAACAGAGTCCATGCTTCTGTCTTGTTGTCTTCTACACAACGTCATAAGTCTTTTTCCAATTTCCTCTCAATTGCTGACTTCTTTTTGTCTTTGCTTCTTCTAAGTCTCTTCATGATTGATTCAACTTATCTTGCAATAGATTCCACATGATTTGTATTTCATCCTTTCATGTGTATTATCTAATTATATCCATTCTTATCTTGTTGTTCTTCCATAGGTATAGTTCTTCTTGGAACACATTATCTTCCAAGAGATAGATATACAAGATATGTACGGAGATGATGCAAACAGGATATGTACAAGAAATAAGAAGAGTTTTGTTACCTTTAGAAGAAGAAGTCTCTTCCATCCTGCTTAGTCTTCTTTGTAGGTTCCTTTTGTTTGACAATTGATGCTTCGTGTTTCTCCTTCCTTTTCTTTAGCTCGGGACAATGATTCTTGTAGTGACCATACTTTCAACAGTTGAAGAATTGTACTTCAGAAATGTCTTTCTCTTGATTTGGCTTCCTCCCTGAACCAAACTTCCTTTTGTTCCTGAAGTTCTTGAATCTTACTGTGAAGTCTTGATCATCGTACTTCTTTTGGGGTTTATCTTTTGCACTGATCCTTGATTCTTCTTGAGCACAACAAGTCCAAAGTTCTTTAAATGTTGGATACTTTTTCCTTGTGTTCATTCTTGCGGTAAATGCATCCCACCTCTTGGGAAGACCATTAAGTACTATGTTTACCAATTCCTTCTCTGAGATGATCTCTTCAATAGCTTGTAGTTTATCTCTTAACTGAGATATTATCACAAAGTATGATGTTATGCTGTCATCATCATTCATCTTCATGTCACAGAGCTCATTCTTCAGACTCATTACTTGTCCAATGTTTTTGATTGAGAAGAGGTTTGTTAGGGAATCGTACAACTTCTTCGATGAGGCAAGATGGGAGATGTAGGGTATCAAGTGGTATTTTATGGATTGCACTATGATACTCATATAATTAATTTCATCGTCTTTGAACTTCTCCATAGCTGCAACATTTTGCAGTTCCTTCTCTTTCCCTTCTTCAAACTCTGGTTTCATGATCTTTCCTTTCATGATATCCAACATTTATTCTTGGAAAGGATGAGTTAAATCCTTGTATTCCATGCTCTGAAGTTAGAGGCTCCATCTAACTTGTTCTCTGACTTGATAGATAAAGTCATGGCTACTTTGACTTGGTCAAACCCTAGATTTGACCACAAACTCAAACTTCACGTCTTGGCTTGCTGAGAGTATCATGAGATGCGCTAGGCTAGAGCACACTAATATATCCAGAGATTAGGTCAATCCATTCACTTAAGGTGCCTCAACAAGAGGATTAGGGTTTCTGCAACTGCTCTTGCTAGTAACCCTAGTGACAATGTCTTGGGAGCTGCTTCTGCTAGTAACCCTAGCGGCAGTTCCTCAGCAAGCTCAATATCCTAGCGGCTATGTTTCCTTCCAGCGTTTATATCGAATGAAGGAGGTGTGGGCCCATAACCTATTAGAATATGAAATATTGTGTGCTCGTTTTACCATTGAAAATACCCTTTTCACCCAACCATAGGCTGAAGCCACCCTCCGAGCACCTTAACCTTGACAGAGAATCATTTTGGAAGAAAACACTAGGCTAGATAGCCAAACAAAGGGTAGCACACCTTTCCCCAAGGATAGCGCACCAACAAGAGCTAATCATATAGTCCAAACCCTAGTCAAGAGATAGTCAAAGCCAAACGTGATCTGCTAGCTACAACAACTACAATGGAAACTCTCCTCAAACCTACGCACAAGACTGGGCACTGCAATTCTGAGATTGGCTACCAGAATGAGAAATGGCCTCCTATATTTATACTAATTTTGGCTAACTACCTGGGACAACTTCTCATTCTGGGTACCTGTCTGTTCAGTATATATTATTATTTCTAGCCTACTTCTTCTCTTGGAGGCTAATAACCTAATATAAATTATCTTATTGAGCCGACAAGTCTTCTAGGGTTGTTAGCCAACTCATTAGGGTTTCTTCTTGCTTCCCAGAGTATTCTATCCTTGTCAGGTTTACATGTGGAGGTAAATACCTCCCGCAACTACCATAATATCAACAATCCGATATTCAACTCAGGATTGCCAACCAATACATAATCTATCTTATTGGTAGGCTAGAGCAAGTGGAAGTGAATATTGAAGGGGTAAAAACCAAATCAGATTTTGAGGTGATTAAGATTATGGGTGAGTTAGACCCCTACACTTGAAGAAGTGACATATGTACTTTGAATTAGACACCTTGCGCGTTATCACATCGTTGGATCCGAATGAAGGTGAGAGATATAATTATCCCATGAATGATGATGCAAAAAGTTACATCATTGATAACATATCTAAAATCACAAGGTGTAGCAAGGATTATGTCAAACCAATAGCTAATGGTGAACTGAGCTAGATAATTGTTTTCTCCTATGACACAGATTTGGAGGATGTTATGGATAGATGGTAGAATACGTTGTATGAAGTTTCAACTAAAAGAAGTGCATCAATCACAAAGGAAGTGCATTGGATTGGATTAGAATTACATGATGTGCGTATATTTGATGGTATATGGTCAATTGACACATTTCTAAAGTAGTTGGACGAGTTTTTCCTAGAGACCCAAAGGATATAGGCCATGTATTTTGTCTTTAAAGGAACAATTGCATGTTGGTGGGTGACACACCATGAAAATATATGGGGGGAACAAGTGGTAGAATATATCAAAGTCAGGTTCCATCCCATGACATAATTGAATTTTTGAAATGATACAATGGTACTAAAGATCCTCAAGAGCCTAGTTTCTTCGGTGAAAGACGTTGGACAACCAAAGATATTCCTGATGCAGATGTTGTTCTAAAGAAAACTAAGGACACCACACCAAAATTTTCCTATCCAAACCATACATCACTTGCACCTCAAAACCCATAGATAAGCGACTCATACAAAGATAAAAACCATCTAAAGGTTGGGACATTAACTCAATGGGAATGATACATGAAAAAGGACCCAATGAATAGCCATGGAAAGGGAAGATAAAATGAGTTCAAATGAAGATGCGTCACAACACACTAGGGTCAGATGCCTATTGGTGAAATACTCTGCGAAGGATTAGGGTGCACAATGGACAGGCACTATGCACAATTAAAATATAACTTAGGTAGATTAGATGTAATTGAAAAAATAAATAGGTGGATTAGAAATATCAACACAGTAAAGTGGGATGAGACAATTCATACTCGAACAAATATTTAAAATATTTAGAGGTGATTAAGGTGTAAATTCCATAGTACAACCCGAAGGATGAAATAATGGGACATGACAACTAGCTACCAGGACACGTGTGGATACAGAGACATAGAGGTAGGTAGTTGAAACTCAGACAAGTGATGGTAGCCTAGGGAATGGGAGTCATTTATGGCAATAATTCCACACAATGCATGACAGTTATGTAAGTAAAGGACACTACCAATGATGGGAACAAGTATCGAAGGAAAAATCAATAGTTAGGTACTATGGGCGGTGATGGGCCTCAACATTGCCTATCTAAAAGGCCCATCATAGACTCATTTTTACCATGATATGACTAATATTTTCTTTTATTTGACCATGTTTAACAGTAGTCATGGGTGTTAGCACTCTATAAATTTGTTCGTATGATAAAAAAAATGACAGAGGTAACCTACAAACCAACTTTAGAGATGGGTACTAGCCTTCTCAGCTCAGAGAGGGCTCTCTCCTGTCACTTGGTCTTTAACCGATGATTTTTCTTTAACAAATCAATGGCTAGGTTTTTTTGCTTTGAAGGGTTTTTTATAATTTTGCTGGCAAGGAAGAGGAGGGACACTTAGGGCTATGGAGTCAAACTTCTGAAACAAATGGAAGCATTGGCTGGTTGGTAGAAATCTCTAGAGGGTAAAGGCTAAATGAGGCGATGAATCTAAGTTATAAATTGTAAATTTGCAGAGTGTAAGAAGAAAGGAAAAACATATAACCGTATTATAGCATTACATAAATAAATTTTGAAATTAGTTAGGAAGAACTTAACACAAATTAAATTGCTTACGCCAAGAGCATCACAAGATGAATTATGGGCCTTTAACTATCCAATTTAAACAGAAGGCAGTGAAAATGGAATTTAAGCATACAGGAAATACATACAAAGAGATGAGACAAAACTTAGATCACCACCATTAGAATCTTTTCATGGAAACTTCAAGACTTTTGCATGTGTATTCTATTCAGCTTTAGAAAATTACATTCAAGTTTTGAATAGCTAAAATCGCGCCCTTGCACTTCTACCAACCCTTAATACATTTGGAACTCCTAATATTTATACAAGTTGAGTTCCTTCGGTTTGAAACCAATTACAATGATTAAAATGAAACATTTCGATTTTGAAACCGATTACAATAATTACAAGAGCTAGTTTCGATTTGAAACCGATTACAATAATTAGCAAGAAAATGTTTCATGATCCAGATTCTAGCTCTTTTGGCATTTCAGTTTATTTCTTTGCCACTTGTTCTTCTCTGGTCTTCCACACGATCTTCCATCTTTAGTGACATCTAGACATCATCTACTGGACCCTGGAAAACTTCATTTTGTCTTACCCAACCGTACTATCTCATTCCATTGCAAGTCAGAAGGAATATCTTCAGGTCAATGCAGTAAGCATATGACATGATTGGTAGTCCAAGTTTGAATGCTTTGAACTGATTCAGAATCTCAAAGGATGTAATCAGATGCTCAACTAATGTGGCTCCTTTAAGATTTTCCTCCAGGGTTTCAAACTTGGAGTGATCATTCTGCGTTGAGTGAGGCGAGCATTATATTCTTCCCGATCATACGATTTTCCCTTGCCATCCCAAAATGGTGGAAGGCCTTTGATAAACAATTCTTCAAACAAATACTTGAACTCTTGCACACTTTGTGTTGGATTACTAAGAGGGGGGGTGAATCAATAATAGAGCAATTTAATCCTTTTTAACCATATAATGCAAGTGTTATATCGGTGTAGCAATATCATCCAATAATTGCAGAGTAAATAAACAATAAGAAAATGAGGAATCATACACATACACAATACACCAATGTTTTTACATGGAAACCCAAAGTAGGAAAAAAAACAATAGAATGTGTTTTCTTATATGTCTTGAAGAATTACATTCATTGGAAGAACCAACTTCCTTTGTTTTCTAGCTGCAATTGGAAGGAGGCTCTATCCCCCTAGTTTCTCAGGCTACACTGAGGGAAGCTCCAACTCCCCAATTCTCTGGATACAACCAGAAGGAGGCCAGAACCCCCTAAGTTCTCCGACTACAACTGGAAGGTGGCTACAACCACCTTTCCTTTCCCTGTACAATTTCCCTAACATAGAAGTAGAATGATGGAACCACTATCATACTATCACTGTGAGATATACTGCTGTAAACCTGTACCAATCAACCTGTACCAAACAACCTATACCAATAACCTGAACCATGCATCAACCTCTACCTCAACCTATAATCAACCTATACCATAAACAAGTGCATCAACCATGCACCAACCTATACCAAACAACCTCCAATCAACTTGTACCATAAACAAGTGCATCCAACCATGTACCAAGTATGTACCAATCATGTATCAACTACTCATCAACTATAACTCATCAAGATGTACCAACATCATCAAATATACACTTCATGTATGTGCCAACTCATCAACTACTTGTCTCAACCATATACCCAACATGTACCTCAACCAAAAGCCCTCATCAATTTCATCATTGCTGGCCCTAGACCAAGTTTTGAGGAAAAATTGGTCGGGTTTGACCTCTTTTGGACTTCGACAGTCTGGTCGAAGATGGAGCGCCCAGGCAGATTTGAAATCGCAGGATATCACTCATTTTGTGGACCCAACAATGGGTTCATTAATGTTTATGTAATGGGTTATGGGATGTCGGCCCATGGGTTTACCCATGATTAGTCCTCTTTTGTAAACGTATAAATATGTAAGGATGTAATGTATAAGTAGAGGGTGTGTCTAGATAAGTACACGAGGCGAGTAGTTTTGAGTTTCTATGTGAAACAGACTGTGTATGTAAGGCTTTGTGTGTAATAGAAGAGTTGGCTCTGTGCCTTGACCTGATTTTGGGAAGGTGGATCTGGTGCTTAGTACGTAGATCCCCTGTCCAGTGCGAAGCTTGGCTCTGTGGCTTAGTGCATAGGAGCAGATGGATGTAAGAGATTGAAGAAGAATAATAGAAGAAGAAGAAGTTGGTGGATGTAGCCCCACATTGGGGTGAACCACGTAAATCTTGTGTTGATGAGTTGCTTTGTGCTATGATGTTTATACTTTGAATCTGTTTAGTGCATTGAATGTTATGAATGTTAGATAGATCTATGGTTTCTTAGTGCTTTATTGGTGAATTCTAGATCCCATTCAATGCTATGTGCTAGATGGTTAGAGTGCTTAATATTTAGTATTATTTCACTGAACTGTACTTATGGTTGATATGTGAAGTGAATAAGGCTAATATATTATTGAATGTTGTTCCTAAGTACTCCGTGAAGTGTTGTAATCACAGATCTGTGTCCCATATTGGTTACAGACACCTGAGTCCTGTAACCCCCCTTTCCTCTACCTCGGGTGAGACTTCGCCTGCTTCGCAGGTGTTGTTGAAAGGGCCGGTAGTTAGGTTTTTGTTGGTGTGTTGTTGAAGCATTGAACCCTGGGTCTGCCCCTGTGCCAACAAATGGTTCCGTTGCCAAGAACTGAAAATGTGATTGCTGGGAACTGAAATAAAGAAAAGAGAAGTGTTGTGTGTAGATTTGTTGTAGTAGTGCACCGTATTCTACTTGACTAGCGAAGCTCTTTGCTAAGAAAGAAACCTGACCTGAAGAAAAAAGGTAAGATCTTGAAAGAGGTAAAGCTTTGTGCTTGGATAGAGTAAGACAAGTAGAATTTTTTTTTTCAAAATCATGAATCTAGGTATGTTTGATAGATTTTTTCCTAGTCTGAAAGCTAGGGTACAGTTAGAAGAAAAAGTTGACCTGAATAAATTTGATAGAAATAGAGAAAGATATGTTATTCCGATGCATAGAAAGAATTTTTGGACTAATGAATGGATGCATGAACCTAGAAAGAATTTTTGCAGATTGTAGGTCCAACACTGTGATCCTAGTGTGCAGTACAGTAGAAGTTAGGGAACTTACAAGATAAAGAGAGGATTGACATTATGTTATAATTGCAGAAGACCGAGACATCTTTCTATAGAATTCCCTGGTATAGGTCCTATTTGTCTTTGTTGTAAAATTGTTGGTCATGAGATTGAGGATGGCCCAAAGATGATAGGTAAAGTTGAAAGAATGAACATGAGTAAAGAGAATGAGAGCATGTTAGAGTATCATCAAGAGAAAGAATGAAAGAAAATTCAGACTGCATTAGAACAGTTGAAAGAAAGGATGAATGATAAAAAAGATGTCAATTTATTAGAGATCATGAAAGAAAAACAATTCATAGATACAAGAATAGGAGATTTCTCTAGTGAAAATACTCGAAGGATTCCCTTGGAAGCGGTTCTGTAAAGATGTCTGCCACTTGTTCTTTTGTTCCCACAAATTCAACTCTGATGTTCTTCTCTGGAACCTGTTCCTATAGAAAGTGATACTTTATTGGGATGTGATTCTTCTTGGAGTGCATCACTAGGTTCTTTGAGATACTGATGGTGCTTGTATTATCACAATATATTGGAATGGGCTCATCATACTAAACCTGTAATGCCTCTAGTCCACAGACTTTGAATCATCATCTTTTCTCAACTTGCAACTGGTTTTCATAGGAGTCGTAACTGGTTTTCAATCTTCCATTCCGAACCTCTTTAGTATTTCTCTTATATTCTTAGTTTGAGAAATAAAAAATTCCTTGGTTTCTTTGACATATCTAAAGACTTAGAAAGAAGGATAGTTCTCCAAGTAATGATAGTTCAAATTCATTCTACATATCCTTTGCAAATTTCTGTCTTAACCTGTCATTATTACTTCCAAAAACAATATCATCAACATAAATTTCAATTAATAAAATACTACCTTGAGTTACCTTGATGTAGAGGTTGATGTCTGCACTTCCTTTCCATAGTTCGTAGGGAGTTTTGTCATTGTTGTTTCTGAGCATTACTTTGTTTTGAATGTGTACTGTTGTATGCACTAAATGTGTGCAAAAAATATCTATCAATTTGAAATCCATTAGAATTGTTCAAGCCTTTCCTGTGTAATTATCATCCATTATGATAATGTTCCTTTGTCTCTAAACCACTCTCTAAACCAATCTATGAATCGATGCTCCCGTCCACTGTCATATTTCTGTTCAAACTTGCTAAGTATTCTTACTAATCCATCTCTATCCATACTATCCAAGACTCTACTTGCACAACTGTCCATAATAATGACCCATTTATAACTATACTATCATGAAGTCTTGATTAATCTATCAAGCTGTACTTCTGCTAACTGACTGCTCTAGATCTGTCTTCTCAAACTTTGCAATCTTCTCGAAGGATGGTTATTTGGTCTGTCATAGATATCACATAGACTCCCCTTGTCTAATATTCATATTACCTGGGATTCTCTAAGCTGGATGTCTCAGAACAATTCCTGCTCTAATGTGTATTCATCATCATATTCATTGGTAGATTCATCATTTTGCTGAGCTCTAACTTCTTTCTTTCTGTCCGTGGATTCATCTTTCACTACAATGCCTTAAAGTACAATCTCTTGAACCTGTTGCTTATTTATCTGTCCTTCTTTTCTTTCAGTTATTTTCCAAACCTTTTTGTATCTAAAATCTTTCTTTTTCTTTGTAGAATTTTCTTCATCTCGTTTTATTCCCAATCTTGCGATCTCTGGGACCTGGTCTTTGTTCACATGTTCTTCATGTTTTCTTATCCATACTTTCTTATATTTGATATCATTGTTCTCTTTCATGGAAGTATCGATCATGATTCTACAATCACTAGCTATGTGTCCATAGTTATGACATTTGTAACATTCAATGTTACGTGGGGCCACATATGCACTTCTTGCTTGAACATTTCTTTTATAATCCCTACAATATGGAACCTTATGTCCAAAATTAGTACAATAAAAATAATGACCATAAAACAAATTTGCATACCTGGGAGTGAATGATCTTCTTTGTGGTGTAGTCCTTCTGAATTTCTTCCTTGACTGCTCATGATCATGATTGAAGCTTCTTTATGGCTTGAACATGAATGGTCTTCTTGAATATGTATCTTCAATAGTTTTTTTAGATTCTAGTTGACCATGATTCCTTCCTTTGAGTACTTCTTCATAACTCTTTCTATTTTATTCATTCTTCTTTTCTAGCAACCTTGAGTGCTTCTCTTCATTCTCTATAACTAATGTGGATGTTTCTGTCTCTTCAAAATTCTTGTTGAGCTTGATGGTTTTACTTCTCAATGTGACAACTTCTTCTTCAATCTTCTCAACCTCTTCTTCTTTCTTCATTATCTGAGACTTCATGACTTCTTTTGTTCTTTTCGCTTCTTGAAGATGAATTTTTAATGTGATTATTTCTTCTTCAAGTCCTTTCTCTTCTTGACCAAACTCTGCGTCAATCTGGTTTAGATCATTAGTTCTTTCCTTAATATGATTTGTCAATATATTCTCTCTCATTTTTGCTTCTTCCTTCTATGCTTCTATGTTGGCTTCGAAATATTGCTTTTGATATTCAATATTTTCTTTGATCTTTCTGGCTTCTTCTACTTGACTTCTTAAGTTCTCGATGACCCATTGGGCTTCTTCAAAAATGTGAACACTTTCCTTTTGTTTCATCAATTATTTCTTGAGTGACTTGTTTTCTTGTCTTAGTTCATCTAAAGCACTAATCAATTCTATGGTGATTATGTACTCTTCATCTTCTGAATTTGTTTGATATGGTGAACATAATTCTTCTTGATATGTATCTGCATCTTCTTTGGCATTTTTTGAATCTGCAATGGGTGAAGAATATATGTCATGTAACTTATCCCAAATTTCATTGGCTGATGAACATTTACCAACCTTTTCTCTTACCGGATTAGGTAATCCTTCCCAGATGAAATCCATTGCTATTTTGTTATTATTTTTAAATTCTTTCTTGGCTGTAATATTTTCCCTTTTTGAACTATCATATACTGTAACAACTGATAGCCAAATATAATGTCCCTGTGCCTATAAAAATACTTCTGTCCTTCTGCTCCACATCTCATACTTAAAACCATTCTGACCATTAAACATTGGTACTCCATTCTCAGAATAATCCATGATCTCCTTCTAGTGGTTAAACTGTTTCCTGAAGGAACCGACTCTGATACCAATTGTTGGATTACTGAGAGGGGGGGTGAATACATAATAGAGAAATTTAATCCTTTTTAACCATATAATGCAAGTGTTATATCAATGTAAGCATTATCATCCAATAATTGCAGAGCAAATAAACAATGAACGAATGAGAAATCATACACATACATAGTACACTAGTTTTTTTACGTGGAAACCCAAAGCGCGAAAAAACCACAAAATGATTTTTCTTATATGTATTGAAGAATTACATTCATTGGAAGCACCACCTTCCTTTGTTTTCTAGCTACATCTGGAAGGAGGCTCCAACCCCCTATTTTCTCAAGCTACAACCTGAGGGAAGCTCCAACTCCCCAATTCTATGGATACAACTAGAAGGAGGCTACAACCCCCTAAGTTCTCCGACTACAACCAAAAGGTGGCTACAACCACCTATCCTTGCTCCATCCAACCGCCCTGACGTAGAAGTAGAATGATGGAACCAATGTCACATTATCACTATGAGATATACTGTTGTAAACCTGTACCAATCAACCTGCACCAAACTACCTGTAGCAATCAACCTGCACCAAACAACTTGTACCAATAACCTGAACCATGCATCAACCTGTACCTCAAACTATAATCAACCTGTACCATAAACAAGTGCATGAACCATGCACCAACCTATACCAAACAACCTGTAATCATCCTGTACCATAAACAAGTACATCCAATCATGTACGAAGTATGTACCAATCATGTATCAACTACTCATCAACTACAATTCATCAAGATGTACCAAAATCATCAATTATACACCTCATGTATGTGCCAACTCATCAACTACTTGTCTCAACCATGTACCCAACATGTAACTCAACCAAAATCCCTCATCAATTTCATCATCCAAATATGATTTGTACCTCTATAATAGACCTGGTGTATAATATCACATACCTGCAAACCTTCCCTAACTTTAACAATAAGAGACTAGCATTTTCATCAAATTTTACTTTAGTCTCACATGACTAATTTTGGATTAGTCAAAAACCATAACTTGCAATAATCATAACTTTGTACCTGTAATGAATAAAGATATGAAAATGGTACAAAATGTTCTTGAATGTATTTTATGCAATTCCTCCATATTTCACTACTTGGAACCTCTCAGAAAAGGAGTTATAGCAAAAATGACATACCTTGTTGAATTCTAACTTATTCTAGAGAGCGAACTTGTAGAGCGTGCTCCACACACAATATTTGTTGTATGTATCTGAAAATTGTACAAAAACTACTAAAGACTGTACTCTAACCATTAAATTTGGTCTTACTTAATTTGGATCTGTTATGAAGAAGTTATGACGTTTTTACCCGAAAAACCTGTTTTATACTAGTTTTAGGAGTAGCCACAAGCCCTATTTTCCATGACTTGTAACTCCAAAAATACAACGCTCCATAAGATGACATTTGTATCACAACTACTTGGATATTTGTCTTCAATGGCCTCCCAATTTCATGGTCCGAATAATTCTAGAAAAAAATTTATTACGAAAATGGTGAGATGACATGTAAGTAACATACCTTAGAAAGCATCATCAAAAGAATTTATCCTCCCTTGAATTTCAGCCTTCTTTACTTCACCTTCCCTATGAAATTCGGCTTAGATATCTTTTGGCTACCTCATTCACCTATATATATTCAATATTCTCAAGTGTGATTAAAATGAGAGAGCCTTGCCTCTTATTTATACTTTCATGTAGCTTCCTCAAGGGGTTACCTTTTAACCATCTTAACCCACTTTCCTTATTTTAGGGTTAACCAACTTCTAATCACTTGTCCAATTAGTAATTTATCCATTAAATTTATTTTGTGTCCACTTTGACTTATAGTACACTCATCACTTCACTTTACCTCAAGGGGTTACCTTCTAACCATCTTAAACCACTTTCCTTATTTTATGGCTAACCCACTTCTAACCACTTGTCCAGTTAGTAATCTATCCATTAACTTTATTATTTAAATAATTTATTTTGTATTTAATTTGAATTATAGTATACTCATCACTTCACTTTATTATTTACCTTCTAAAATATCTTAAACCACTTTGACTACTTTGACCTTTTGGGTCTTCTAGATGACTCACAAGGGTTCTCCAACTTCACACGGCCATAACTCTCTAACTGTGACGAGTTATGTGATGTTCCACATACCACGGGAAATGGAATGACATGTACTATCCATATGCAATAGTCTTACCTTCAAATATATCAAAACTCATAACATTATCCATCAAACAAACTTGGGTCCATTACCCAAACTTGGGTTCTTCAAATTCTCATGGCCATAAATCTCTAACCGTGAGGAGTTATGTGATGTTCCACATACCATCGGAAATGGACTGATATGTACTATCCATATAGAATAGGCTTACCTTAAAATATATTAAAACTCGTACCATTATACATGAAATAACCTTGGGTCCATTACT
Organism: Picea engelmannii; assembly: GCA_009831015.1. Classification (NCBI taxonomy): domain Eukaryota; kingdom Viridiplantae; phylum Streptophyta; class Pinopsida; order Pinales; family Pinaceae; genus Picea; species Picea engelmannii. The sequence continues at coordinate 512,893 of ML790516.1, read as the reverse complement.
CAAACCTTTGTGCTACTAGAATTCACTATCGACCTTTCTCCAAGGGTTGACATCAATCATTAAGGGTTGACATAAATACATAATATCACTCTCCAATGGTTGACTTCAATGACAATCAACAATCCATACCAATTGTCCATCAACCTAATCCAATTGTCTGACACTTTGCTCCATCTGTGTTTCCTTGGTTTGGATTGATTTCAATAGGTTATGTTTATCAATAACCTTCCTGGCCTAGATAGTTAATGTAGTTTTGTCTTTAACTCCAATAGTTTGAAGGTCTGCAGTATGAATGGAGTTGAGTAGATTTATGGTGTTTTGGTCCCATTTTGATGTTTTCTTTGCTAAAGTTTCATTCACAACAATGCACCTACCTCTGGCTGTGATGGTTATGCTGTCTTTATCATTAATGAAATTCAAATATACTCTGAAATTGACAGCTTCAATAGCTATAGAGTCCCAGATGATATGCTTTCCCCCCTACAACATGCCTTTGCCTCTTAATATCATCTTCAATTTATCTAACCTTTCCTACAAGACTTCATTCTCCTTTTGAAATTGAGCCATTCTTTCATCCTTTGCCTGTATCTCCTACTTCAATTTCTCTATGCTTCCTTTTATCCCTTTGATTTCTCCTTCTTTCAGGATAACTTGTGACATATTCTGGACAAGTCCTTTAGTGTTTGGCCCAACTTCTGCAACAGGAGGTACAACTATAGCCTTGTTTAGCAATTATGTCTTCTCTTGTGACCATTTCAACTTTTCGCATTCCATCTATAACACTCTACCCTTGTAGTCTAGTGCCTTTTGACGAAGTGTTTCCTTTTCCTGTTGTAGAGCAACCAATTCTGTTGTTTGTGGATACTCTATGGCATAAATTTTCAATTTCTTCTTCAATATTTGAATTAATTTGTATTTTTCATCCAATGAGGATTTCACCCCTTGGGGGCATTCAGATTCCAGCCTCTTGACCTGAGTCTTCCAAGCTCTGCTAGATGATTTTTATTTCCTCAACTACCCTTCCAATTTCATTGCATAAGATGACAACTTTTAATTCTTCAAGCTTAAACTCGGGTAATCAAAATACAACATATAACTGGTATTCTTATGGAATTTGACCTTATCTGGAGCACTGATGTTGTCATACCTTATATTTATCTCAAAGACTTTGTCTTCATCTGCAACTACAATGTTAAAGGTCCTCTTTTCAACATCCCTTACTGTGAACATAGAAGATTTATGTTGATAAATATTTTCCACTTTAGGGACTAAATCCCTCATCTCACCTAGAGCTATGTTTCCCTTCTTAGCATAATGTTTTGCTAAATATTCTTTAGATTGATAATCTTCCTCAAATGTTTTATCAAATATTTATTTCTTATTGATAAAGGTTCTTGAGCCACCTTCACTTTGGAGTTTGCTTTCCTTTTCAACCTCTATAGTGCTAGTACCACTTTCCACCATATCCAGATTTACTTGTTCTCTAGGATCTTCCTTTTCTAAATCCACTATCTGTGGGGACTGTGTAATATTCATCTTCTTAGGAGAAGTCTGATGATCACTAGTTGTTACACATCAAAATTACTCACTTCAATAGTGTCACAAGTGTCGTCATTACTAGTGTTGTAAGTGTTGCATCTTGTCCGCAAGTGTTGCATCTTGACCACGAGTGTTGCAAGTGTCACAAACATCATACTGCCATATTTCCCATGTCGTGCCTATAACGACATCATAAAGATACGTAAGACACCTCAAAGACTAGTTTTGAAGAAGAGAAATCAGTTGACGGGGATTACAAACCTTTTTCCATTGAAAGAACTACTAAAAAATGGATTTTTGAGAGGAGCACTCCCCTACCCACTGTCAGGGACTGTTGGCGCTCTGTGAGCCTCTTTGGGGCAGTGTTTGAGTTCTCTGTGCACCCTTTTGTGGGAGTGCTACCCTTTTATGAGCAATTTTTGGGTTTGTTGAGAAAAATCAGGGAAGAATCCCTCAATTCCTGAAGGTGGTTGGCTTCAAATAGATGGTCAAGGCATGATCTTAGGGAAGATCCTCAAATGAAGGAGAGGAATCCTCAACTTATCCCAAATATCTCTCAAGTGGTTGGGCCTCTCCAAGGTTATATAAGGAGGCCTTCTCATGGTGAAAGGTACATGAAAAACATTTGAGGTATGAAACTTATGATCTCATAGGCAACATACAGAAGACAATGGAGATTGAGAATTACATCAAACTTACCATCTCATGAGTGAGATGTCATTAAAGAAATCAGTGTATATTACTTGAGCAAAGGGGTTGGACAAGGAGAACTGGAAGAAGCTGCTGCACCTTCATCAAAGGATTGTAAGTACTTTTACTTGTATTCATTAATAATCAATGCTTGGCCTGTTTCTTTCAAACTTATGTTTGTTCCATATGAGTTTGTATGCAATAGATGGATCTATATTTTAGCTAATCACAATAGAGTAGGAAGTCCATTGTATCTTTGTTTGTCCTACAAGACCTATCATGGAGCTCAGGATCGAAGCTCAGCCAAGACTTTGCAAGGATAAACGTCGCTAATAAGGTACATATCTTTCTCCTTCTCTTTCATTTATTAGATTGATTAGATCTAAAAGGAAGTCAATTTCCATGTTAAGAACTTTTATTTCTTGGACTTAGGAGTCTAGAGACCAAGAGGGAATCCACTTGTCCGCATGGGGATTCACCTACAACAAAAAATGGCGACTCTGCTGGGGAGGATCTCTGATTTTTGTTTCCATTCCCAGATCTTGTTTTGTCCCTTTTCCCACATTTTTTGACCTTCTCCATATTATTTTTGATCCTTAGAACTAATTGTTTGGTTCTTGATTTCATCAAAATCAAGTTGATTGATTGAATTTCCTTGATTTTTTGAGTTTCTGGGAATTTTCCCAAGATTTTGAATTAGAGCGCTCCCCTGCCCTTGTTATCAAAGTGCCAACAGTCCCTGGTGGTCTTACACAGAGCATTGGAACACTCTGGTGCCCCTTACACCATAGCGCTACCCCATTTTCAGTGAAAATTTTTCTAGTTTTTCAGTTTTTGCCTTTTGCATTTACTCAGGGTCTCATACTCTCAATCCATCTTGGTATTGGCCTTCAACACTCTGTTTTCTAAGGATTGATTTCTTCTTGTTTGGGAATTTTACATTTTCTTTCCTTTCCTTGAAGTCACTCTTTGTCTTTGTTGACCTAGAGTTAACTTGTTGTTTTCTTCTCCTTTATCTGAGTGAGTGGAAACTTTTGTGAGGAAATCCAAAGGCCTGTGAACCTTCCCATTTGATCTTTGAGGTTAGTTTTCCAACATTTCTCTTTTGTTTGAGGTTTTTTTGGTTCTTGTTTGCAAATTTGGTTATCTTTGTCCTTCTTGTTTATTCACAATGAGAGTGTATTTTTTGTTTTATGTGAGGTTTTCTTCTATTTGTTTAATCTTGAAGTCTGATTGACATTTAGAAGTTTTACATCTGATTATCATTCACATATAAGAAAAAGGACATATTTTAGTGTTTGGTTTGGATATTATAAGGCATTTCTGAAATTTTTAGCATTGCATTGGATTTGATTGAGAAACAATTGTATGTGGACATTGCATCTTAGTGTTTGATAGTGAAAACAACTTTTTCTCTTTCCCTTAAATAACCATTCATCGAAAGACAATACTTCTTGTCATTTTCTTGTGAATTTTTGGGAATTGAGTCATTATACCATTAGTTTCATTGTCATACAACCTTTGAGTAAATAAAAACTATAAAATGAACGGTAATTAAAAATTATCTAGAACATTTTGTTTTTAGGATATTCCACAAACATTAGACTAGGATTAGCACTTTGGATTAGGCTGTGAGTATAACTCTCCAAAGTTTTCAAAACAAACATTAGCATCTTGAGATAGGGAGAGTCAAATCCAATTGTCGTATAGGCTTTCTGGGATCCCCCTCTCACACAGGGGTTACGCACGAGGTCACATTCGGGTGAGTTACGGAGATTATCCCTCCGTGGTTCAACTATTTGTAGTGGTTGGATAATATATTGGGGGTCACTTGGGGGTATACCCATGATTATGTGTGGGAGCCTCTTGAGTTGATTTCGGACTTGTTATCCTACCCATACGTTCAGATCAGACTGTCAACTGTACCCGCCTAGGGGCTGACTGCAAGTTGGTGTCCTTAGTTGCCATAATCTTTAGGTACTTACACAAGGTGATAGTGAAGGGAAGTTTCACTGTACCTAGAACAGACATTGGTCAAACTCACTTGGGCTCCTTGGAGGGTAAATCCACAATTATTGTGTGGAAGCTCGCACCAAGGTGAAATTCTGTTAAGTAGGTCGCCATTGTAACTGTTCCACCAGATCCTAGCCCCTTCTTGACTTGGTCACACGACGTTGGATTTCATCACCAACTAGTATGATCATCGAGAGAAGCCTTGTTTGCTTGGTTTTGATTCTTAGATTTTATTAGCGTATGCTGTTTTTTTTCATTAGTTGGCCCTAGATTTTCAGCGTGTACTGTTATTCTCCAAAATTGAGCCTGTAGATGATAAAGGTATTTTTCAATCGCATAGGATGCAAGGGTTTCCTCTGGAAAGCTACCAACCCTTACCTCCTAACCCTCTAGAAGACAACTACCGTGGAGAGGTAGAAAATCAATCTGACTCTGAGAGTGTTGTTACTCCTCTGTTAGACAACCTAGAAGGCGCTTTGGTTACGATTGAGAATCCCACTCCTCGCACTACATCTGTGTCGACAATTCCTCTTGAACCACTTTTTCTTCGTTTAGACTCTCTTGGGAACGTCATAGATGAAGAGGTCCCACAGTTTATTGCGAGAGATTTTACCGACACATATATGGGATGCACAGAACCAACCTTTGGTGATGATTATAGGACTCTTGTTCGTCCTACCACTGCAGTAAATACAAATCCCACACCTGCTCATTCTGTATGGAGGACTTCATCATGACACGATCTCTATGAGAATTTTGAATCCTTTCGACAACCCTTTAATGCTCATGAGCCTCCTATTGAAAGTGGGCCATCTGGTCAAACTATGAATCACCCCATCGATCACGTCATTAACCCTACTGTTGTGTCAGCACAAGTCTATCCTAATGATGGACTCATAATCTCTACTCATTCCCAAGGCACTTCGATCCCTACACCCACTTTTACAAACTTTAACCCTACAACTCCACATGTTCTGCACGATCTTGCTAGGACATCTTTTCACCCGAGAATGAAGACCCTTACTAGCAAAATACAACCAACTGGAGGGAAACCACCATCTAGTGGACCTATCCCTCCTGGAATACCACCATCCTATGGCGGGCCTACCCCTCCCGAGGGACAACCCCCTTTTCATGTTCTTCCTGGAGGGAAACCTCCCTTTTCCAGTCATACCCCATTCGTTAATCCACAACTGGCAGGGGGGAAACCTCTGTCTATTGGAAACCCTTCACAATCCTGGGGAGTATATTCTGGAGGCACATTTACCCAAACCCATGTTGGGGGGAACTCATATCATAACCCACAAGGAGGAGTATCAAATCCTGTTCCTTCCAAACCATCTTATGGACAACCTTATTCGGGCATCCCAAACACCACCCGGAGTCCTCAAGGAAAACAACCTTATCCTCCGCATTGGTCTAATGTGTATCCACCTCCGGGATCTACTCCTTACCCTCCTCAAGGGAAAAATGTTTATCCTCCTCATGGGAAAGCAAATCACCTGACTTATAATGCGCAGAACCCACCAGTTTATGCAAATGTTTCTTAGCCATCATTGAATCCTACTTATACTGGTCAGAAACAACCGTATGTAGGAGGACCTATTGGTTACAATTATCCACCTAACCCAATTTATGGTCCTACTAGTGTTCCTATGCCACACCAGTATCATCTGCAAATTAACCGACAACTACCTTTCCTCGCGACTTTGGATCTCCCAGACTTGTCTCGGTTAACCAATGATCCTATTTTTCATTCACCAGTTTGGCCAGTTATTCTAGCTAAACTTCCTTCTGATATTCCAAAATTTGACATAAAATCTGGAGAAGATCCAAATAACCATGTGATGAATTTCCATTTGTGGTGTTCATCAAACTCCCTCATGTATGATTCTATATGTTTGATTCTTTTCCAGTGATCACTTACTGGCTCTGCAACAAAGTGGTATATTGAACTACCATGTGCTTCTTTTCATGATTTCAACTCCCTTGCCATGTATTTCCTCACGCACTTTCAACTACCTATTCGCTACGAGGCAGGTACTGAACTCTTGACCTCCCTTTTTCAAACTGACTCCATGCATATCTATGACTATATTCATGAGTGGAGACGATGATGAAGGATGATCAAAGTAATAATTCCTGACATATTATTGGTGGATTGGTTTACTAAATCACTTTTACCCTCAATCGCTCATGATGTCGTTATGGGTGGCGCAGTCACCGAGGAAGAAACCATTGCTCAGGCTCAGTACTTAGATTTGGTTTATTCACAATATGGTACTTTGTATGATTTTCTTCCAAATGCTACTTGAGATAATACTGATCCATCCAAGCTATCATCCTCATCTCATGTGGATGGTGTTATCGATTCCTTCAAAACTCAATCTACTTCCCAGTCGACCACACTCTCCTCTATCTCCCTCAAAACTCAGATCTCTGAGGTGAATGCAGTTCAATCTGCCACTTCACAACAATCCGGAGGTAAGAAGAAGACAAAAGATAAATAAAAAAATTCTAATAACAATGAACAACCAAAAAATCAAGATCAAACACCTACTACCGAAAAACAACCATAGTGGAAACTGAAATTCCCGTGTATCATTTGTGGTGACGATCACTACACTCAAGACTGTCCACATCGTGATGAAGTGGCCAAATTTTTTTAGGGGAATTCACAACCAGTTGTGCTTACTCAACCTTTTCCACAACAACAATCCATGGTTGCTCAAACCCCCTCTCCTGGGGGAAGTTCTAGCCATCCTCATGATGAGACCTCCACGAGTGCACATATTTATATTTTTAATGGGATTAATTTGAACACTCGCTCTAAGACATATGACACACCAGGTAACCCTGACAAAGGAAAAGTCACTAACGGTATCGGTACTTTACCATATCCATCACCATCCTCTGTTAGTCCTCCATCGGTTAATCTTCCATCTGGACCACTTCATATTGAGAAACCTACATTCGAATCTATCTTACGCCCTCCTAAGAGCACTATCCATAAATCTACCTTTAATCCTAGTTCATGTGCCGCCCAGAACTACAACATTGTTGAAGATTTGGATCAAGCACTGTGTGCTATGTCTGTGTTAGAAGTTCTACAGCACTGCCCCAGTCAACATAGAACGCTCTTGGCCACTATTGGTGCTGTTGATCTTGAGTCATCCAACCATATCATGTTTAACCTGGACAATTATATATCTCAACTCTCCCACCAATTTTCTTTCCAAGTTGATGTTGTTGTTCACAATCAACAAATCCATCGAACTATCTTGGATGAGGGATCCTCTACTTGTGTCATGTCTTTAGCATGTTGGAAAATTTTAAAATCACCCACACTTAACAAATCCCCAATGATGTTACACACATTCGATGAGTGAGGTTTTCATCCCCATGGGCTTTTAGAGTCCCTTCCCATCCAATTGGGTAGAAAAACTGTCACTGTTGATGTCGAGGTGGTCGATGCTCCCCTCGATTACAACTTGTTACTTGGAAGAAGTTGGTTTTATTCTATGACTGCCATTTCCTCGTCGGTCTTTCGATGTGTACGATTTCCTCATCGGGGAAAAATTTCCACTGTTGATCAGTTAGATTTTTGTACAACCGATGCTCGCGCTCTTGCTACCAACAACATTCCTTTATTGGGAGACCACAAGATCACATATGAAAGCATTGGTGTTGTCTTACTGAAATATTCTAGCCTTATGGGTACCTTCCCTACACCACTTCCACCGACTACACATCATATTGCTACCGTCGATATGATTTCAACCATGACTTATCAATCTTTGGAATCATTTGACCCTTGGATTGTACCTAGTCCATTGGAATTCGATGCACTAAGTGACACCGTGCCACTTAGTCCAGTTGAAACATCATACGTTTTTGTCCAATCTGCTTCTCCCTCTTTGGATGACCAACATCTATTGGCACCTGATAATTACTCAATGCCATCATAGTTAAGTTCCTTGTCGTCTGCGATCAACTACATTTCCCCAATTTTTCCTTCTGATGAATATCTTATGGAAATGTTGAGCATTGATGAGCTACCTTGGGATGATAACCATCATCGATCCTCATTTGTTCCCCCTCGTGAAGAAATTCAGGGAGATATACACTCTATCTCCCCTCTTGATGTCGATTTTCTATCGTCTCTCATGCCTTCAACTTCTGATGATTTGGATCCGGTAGTTGACATGGTGATCTCTTCGGTAGGACTATTGGAGCCTGATCTCCTTACCCCTATCACGACCCTCAACATGTGTTCCTTCCATAGTGATTTTCTTCCATCCAGTGAATATATTTTGGAAGCCATAACCGAGTTTTATCCCTTGACATGGTGTCCTTCCAGCACATCATCCTCTTGGAAGCCATGATCAAGAAGAGTCCATGAGGACAATTTTCTCTTCTTTATAGCAAGCTCGTTAAAAAATGAAATAGAGGCCATGAGCATAGTTTTTCTCTCTGTAGAAAGCTCGTTAAAAAATGAAACACAAGCTTTGAGCATAGTTTTCCTCTCTGTAGCAAGCTCGTTAAAAAATGAAACAACAATCTGGGGATTGAACCCGGAGCCTTGAGCACAGTTCTTTTTATGTGTCAAGCTCGTTAAAAAATGAAACAGTCACCTCTCTTGAAACTTCTTTTCATCCACTCTTATCCTTTTTCTCTGTCTAGCAGAGAAATTGGTGACAACCTCAAAGTCCTTGAATGAATTGAAGCTTGGAGGGCATGTCTCCAGCCTTTGATGATCATTCTGGAGTTAAGCCACTAGATTTCAAGCTGGGGGCATACCGAGCTTAGTCTTTGTTCTTTCTTGTGCTCGTAACTACATGAGAATGCAACCGATCAACCTTTTATCTCTTTTTTGGGCTCGCATGGTTACATGAAAAAGGAACCCCTTGGAGTCATCTTTAAGCTGTTTTCAGACTCTCTAAACATGAAAAGATTGCCGAGTGATCTTGCTTCCTTTCCCACTCATTAAAAGGTTTGAAAGGGCGTCTTTCGAGTGATAATTTATCTCTTTTTCGACCTTGCGAGAATAACATTACGAAAAAGGAAAAAACTGGAGTCGTCTTTAAGTTATTTTCAGACTCTCTAAATATGAAAAACCACCGAGTTTACCTTGTCTGGAATCGTTAAAGAATCATACATTGAAGGGCCCATACGGGACTGAACCCTTACTTCTTCCATTTCGCTAAACAAAGGAAGAGAGACTTACTGAAGGTGAGTCATATCGAGCATGTGTTACCCTCCTCAATCTTGTTAAATTAAAAAGAGGTACTCGTCTATCTGGATGGGGGAGAAATTGAAAGAAGCAAGCCAAATAGTTTTTTGAGAACATTACTAGTAACCCTTACGGTCGCCCTTCAACACGACACTTTGTCTTTGCACACATTTTAATATGCTGAACCTCTGCACTGAGCCAATCCTCTGAGTTTCTTTTACTCCTTTGGGTCACCTGATGAAAGTCACAACATCCACTGCATCATCAAGTTTTGGTCCAGGTCAAGTTTCTGCTGTTGTGCCTAAGTGTTCAAGGGAAGTATTTGCTTTGAGATTCAACCACCACAAATATCTTGTTTCAATACTCGTGTCAGTCCATGTTCATTTAATATACCAATTACATCTCTGTGTCAGTTTCATGTCGTTGATGGGGTATATATCAAGGCCCTCCTTCAATGCGTCTCTTCTTGTCGACTTTAGGACATTATCCAGGAGCTAGACTTAGAAACCAGTTAATACCTTGGGACTTGCACGCCTCAATTGTAGGCCTCCTCATTTATGACAGTGGGTTTAGATCATTGACCTTTGATTGGATGATTCCATGGATGTTCGACTTCATCTCATCTATTCACATTCATTGGAATGTACTAGAGTAACTTGGGAATCATTGACATCAATGGTGATTTCCCTCACACTTGTTAATAGTTTACCTCATTGATAGGTAATCAAGTGGTTTCTTCCATGTTCGACATCAGAACATATATTCACATGGTTAGATTCATACTACATCGAGATCGGTAAGAAGACCTTGGGTTGAGTTTTTCACTCTTCTGTATACTTTTCCTAGGTTGGGAAGGAGTTCTTTTGAACTATGACACATATACTGTTACATAGATCCACCTTGTACTGGTTGTGGGCATGTCTTGTCATCTCGTAGATCCACTGTTTATTCTTCATGGCCATGATCAGTTTAGGTCATAGGAGTATATATCCACATTGTATCTTTAGTGGCTATACCATCTTTTCAATATAATTATGGATCCGCAGTGTATTTTATGGCGGCCATACCTAAAAAGTCATTATCACTCAAGCATAGGTATGCTTGCCTTGGGTTTGAAACATGTCATAATATTTTTTTGATGGTTGTGTGCATATTTTTCTAGTCTCTCTGTGTCCATAACCTTGCTTGAAAAATTCTACAAAGTTCTTCAGTCATCACCGTCTTCTAACTTAATACTTTTGGGGGCAATCTGTTACACATCAAAATTACTCACTTCAATAGTGTTGCAAGTGTCGTCATTACCAGTGTTGTAAGTGTCACATCTTGTCCGCAAGTATCTCATCTTGACCACAAGTGTTGCAAGTGTCACAAACATCATACTTCCATATTTCCTATGTCGTGCCTCTAACGACATCATAAAGACACTTAAGACACCTCAAAGTCTAGTTTTGAAGAAGATAAATCAGTTGACAGGGAGCACAAACCTTTTTCCACTGATAGAACCACTAAAAAATGGATTTTGGAGAGAAGCACACCCCTACCCACTATCAAGGACTGCTGGTGCTCCATGACCCTCTTTGGGGGAGTGTTTGAGCGCTCTGTGCACCCTTTTGGGGGAGCGCTACCCTTTTATGAGCAAGTTTTGGGTTTGTTGAGACAAATCAGGGAAGAATCCCTCAATTCCTGAAGGTGGTTGGATTCAAATAGATGGTCAAGGCATGATATTAGGGAAGATCCTCAACTGAAGGAGATGAATCCTCAACTTATCCCAAATATCTCTCAAGTGGTTGGGCCTCTCCAAGGTTATATAAGAAGGCCTTCTCATGGTGAAAGGTACATGAAAAATATTTGAGGTATGAAACCTATGATCTCATAGGCAACATACAGAAGACAATGGAGATTGAGAATTACATCAAACTTATGATCTCATGAGTGAGATGTCATCAAAGAAATCAGTGTAGATTACTTGAGAAAAGGGGTTGGACAAGGAGAACTGGAAGAAGATGTTGCACCTTCATCAAAGGATTGTAAGAACTTTTACTTGTTCTCATTAATAATCAATGCTTGGCCTGTTTCTTTCAAACTTATGTTTGTTCCATATGAGTTTGTCTGCAGTAGATGGATCTATATTTGAGATAATCTCAGTAGAGTAGGAAGTCCATTGTATCTTTGTTTTTCCTACAAGACCTATTATGGATATCAGGATTGAAGCTCAGTCAGGACTTTCCAAGGACAAACATCGCTAATAAGGTTCATATCTTTCTCCTTCTCTTTCATTTATTAGCTTGATTAGATCTAAAAGGAAGTTAGTTTCCATGTTAAGCACTTTTATGTCTTGGCCTTAGGAGTCTAGACACCAAGAGGGAATTCACTTGTTCGCAGGGGGATTCATCTATAACACTAGTGCCCATGGCCTCTAAACTGCTTCTCTTTCTATAAACACTCATCTTAGGAACTTTGACTATTCGTTTTTGAGAAGCTTCTTGTTTTTGACCTTGTTGCAGGGTTGCCTCCACTTGTTGTGTTTGAGTTGGTTGCAATATTGCCTCCATATCAACACAAACTTCTAGGTTTTCCATCTTATCAAAACCCTCAAGATGTTCATGCTCATAAGGGGCCGGTTTGTTTATCAATCTCCTCTTGGATATGATTTGATGTGGATCATATCTTCTTCCCTGTAGCTGTGAAAAACCAAACTCTTTGATATTTTCTTGAATATGAGATATGCATGATCTAGTTTTGACAATGAAGGGACCAATGATAAAAGGTAACTTGAGGTTGGAGGATTTGAGGAACCTCAGGAAATTCTCTATCTCAGATATAATTCTCTGCCTGATGAATTCAAGGGAAAAGATTTCGGGGGTCAGCAAAATAGGCAATAGATAGGGGGATTCCTGACAACCATAAACCCACATTACTATTGAGTGCATGAATAGTACCCAATACCCCACTCTGTTCTCTAGATTTGGCTGTAGATAGCTCCTCATGTCATCCAAAACTCTAGGTAGGATGGTATTGAAAATCAAACTGTAAAATCTGGACATGACTTTGTTTATGAATATAAGAAATGTAATCCTTTTACATTCAGTTGATACAAATGATGCTTCAAGAAATTCTCTCTTATTGGTTTCAAGAAAAATCTTCAACAGATAGGTGTAGTATCTGAGATGCCTTAGAGAGAGAAAATTCACTAGCTGTTTATGGATATTATCAGCTATGAATTGATCAAAACTGATGCTGACTGAAAAACCAAAATCTGACTTAAAAAAGGTCAAAAGGAAACCAAGCATGACTTCGACTACATGTTTGTCATTGTCTAGACTTAAAAATTGATTCAAAAGAGAACATACACATTGGAATTCAATAACCATTATACTCACATTCATTGGAAAATACAGACCCTATGATAAATGTTCTGGTTTGACAATTTTCTGTAAAAATAGATCTCGGACCTCTGATGGACATTATTTGTATACCCTAATTATATTTTCTTCATTGAAAGGTTCAGAATTTGCAAAAAAAGACTCTGGTATACCAAGGGACTCTCAAATTGACAGACTCTCTACCCTAGACATGAACTCATACCCTCATTTATTTATGAGGACTCGTTCTTCAATTGAATATTGTTTGACACACCAACCTAAAAATTTGGAAAAAAGGAAAATGATTTCGACAACAGAAAGGACTATGGTGGCCTGGACTGCTTCGAGGAATGGTACACACCTTCCTACTTTATCAAACATGTTTCTTCTAGACAAAGAGATGGGAGAAATGGTGATTTTGGTATAAAAAACGTCTGGATCTCAGTCAATTAGGGATTCTTCATTCCCCACATGTTCTTTCTCTGTTGCTAAGGTTATGATAGGATCCATGGTTGTGATGAAAAATACCTGGAAATGAGTAGAAATGGCGTGCAATTGGTGTACTATTGAGCTGTAGTTGAAAGAGGGTGGTCACGCCAAGTTTCAAATGGTCCAGTGTTTGAAATAATAATAAACTAAATAAAAAATTCCTTTTTATACTTTTCCAAATTTTGGAGGTGTGAGAGAGTGGTTTGGGGCACCGCGCTTTTAACCCCGAAATGAACTTGGTGGCGCCATGTATCCCCAAATTAAAACCATGTTTAAATTTTGGCTTGCTCTCCAAAATTAACTTCCACCCAGTTTCTCCCCTCAAAATCATCCTCGATCGTCGATATTGAGAGTTCACAATCTGTGATGTATCGAGCCCCATCAACTTAGCGGTCTTGCCAATTTTATACTCTCCATGCCATATTTATCCCCTTCCCTAGTTTATCGGTCTTCCAGACTGGTTTAGCATCTCGCTAGATCCTGGAATCTTGATTTCACATAAATTTTTTAATGTTTACTAACATGGGATTCAACTGGGGATGTTATCCTCTCAGCGAGGTAGCAAATAATGATAGACCAAGTGCCCTCCCATTGGGATTTATTTCACTCATGCAACTAAATCGGTCAACATCTTATTCACAAAATTTCGTTCCCATAACTCAAATTATACTCAACATAACTTAGGGCCTTCACTTCGGGCTTCAATTTCTACTGATTTGATTTCAACTGCTTCAACTAAAAAAAAAAATGGTTATATACAATGAAATGGAAAGGGTGAAAATTTATTTAAGCGAGATAATTCTTGAGAAACCTTCCATTTACAGGTCCTCCATTATGTTCCTGTATTATATAAACATTATTTCCATGGTACATCACAATTTTGAAGGGTCCTAGCCACATATGGTCAAATTTCCCATGCTTTCCTCTGTCTTCATTCCTGACATCCCATTTCAACACTAAATCCCCCACTTTGAAATCATCTTCCTTAGTATGGCTGTCAAAATATTTTTTAACCCTGTCTTGGTGTAGCTGAGAGTTGTTGAAGACTTTCTCTCTTGTTTGATGAACATTGATTAGTTCATTTGTCCTCCTTTGAGTGGCATCTGGTTCAACATATTTCTCATATAGCAATCTCATCACTGGTAATCCTAATGAAGTAGGAAAAACTGCCTCGGTTCCATACACAATATGGAAGGGTGAAGTGGCAATAGACCTTTTAGTAGTGATCCTGTCAGCCCATAGTGCATGGATAAGCTTCTTGTGACAAGACTTTTTGTTATCTTGCAACAAATTTTTGATAATTATGGTCAATATTTTATTGGATGACTCAGCCAACCCATTACCTTGAGGGTAAGAAGCTATGGAATGGCCAAGAGTTATATTGTAATCACTGCAATTTTTTTCCATCTTTTTGGACTTAAATGCCGCTGCATTGTCTGTTATGATTTTGATTGGACAACTAAACCTAAACAAAATATTGTTATCAAAAAGTGAATGATAACAATATCTATGGCTTGCCTTGTGGGAACTGCGTCAATCCACTTGGGGAAGTAATCCATGGCTATCAGTATCCACTTGTGTTGAGCTGAGGACTGTAGATAAATTTCTCCTATGAAATCAAGGCTCAATTGTATAAAAGGTGCTTCAACAAAGATAAGATTCAAGGGAAAAGGATGCAATTTTCTCTTCCCATAAAAATTTTGGCATTCATGATAGCTTGAAACTTCTTTGTAAACATCAGAAAAAAATGCTAGGCCAATAGAAACCTGCCCTCAATATTTTGTGCACAGTGGTTTTCCAATAATGGTGTTCTCCACAATCACCTTTATGAAACTCTCTGATGGTTTTTTCTACTTATCCCTCTAGCAAATAACTCAACAAGATTCCTCCTAGATCCTTCCAATACAAAGATTGATTTAGAATACAAAATTTTGCTGGTTTTAGCTTAAAAAACATGGCCTTGGTTTTGCTCAATTCAGGAGGAGCCTGCAAATTTATCAACAAATAAATAATGTCACCATACCATGGGGAGTCAAGGAATTTTTGGTATACCCAAGGGACCTTTTATTCTTTTGAATCTACTGACAAATCAACAATGAAATTAATTCCCAAGAGCTCACAATTTGTCTGTGCCATCAGCTTTGCAAGTCCCTGCCCCTTGATTAACTTTGTAGGTTTGATCTCGAGGTCATACTCCAACAACACATCTATCCACTTCCCCTTTTTCCCTCGGGATCAGAATGAGTTAAAATGTCCTTCACAGAACTGTTGGGCACATAAGAAATGGTATGCGAATGCAAGATATAAACTCTAAACTCCTTTAGGGCCTTGACCAGTTCATATGCCTTCTTTTACATGATGTCATACTTTAATGGGGAATCCATTAATGTCCTCCTATAGTATGCTATAGGCCTTTCAAAATTCTATTCATCCTTTTGTAATAAAACACCAACAATGGTGTGCTCTGAGGAAAACGAAAACAATATAAAGTCTTTTGCAAAATTGGGACTGGCCAACACTAGAGCCTTGGTCAATGCCACTTTAATATCTTCAAAGGATTTTCTGGCTTCAGGGGTCCACTTTGTCTCACTTCATTTTTTAAGCATGTTAGTGATATGCTTTATGATTTTAGCCAGGTTAGGGATGAATCTTCTTAGAAAATTTACTTTCCCCAGGAAAGATTGCACTTCTTTCTTGCTTCTAGGTGGTCCATATTTTAGGATTCGTTCAACTCTTCTAGGATATATCTTTATTCCCTCCTTTGAAATAATGTGACCAAGAAAATTCCCCTCTTCCATGCCAAAATTAGACTTCTTTGGGTTCAATGAAATGCCAAACTTCCTACATTTATGAAAATCCCTCAGATGTTTAAGATGTTCTTCATTAGAAACTGAATATACAATGATATCATCTAAGTAAATAAAAACAAATTTATCTTTCTCATCAACAAAGGATATATCCATATCCCTTTGAAAATTTGTTGCTACATTCATGAGCCCAAAAGGCATTTTGGCATACAAGAAGGTGCCCCATGGTGTTGTAAAGGATGTCTTTTCCTGATCATCAGGATGTACCATGATTTGATTGTACCCAAAGAAGCCATCCATCATTGATATTTTTTGAGAACCAACTACTTTATGTAGAATGTGATCCATCTTAGGCAGTGGGTAATTTTCCTTGAGAGATACCCTGTTTAGATTTTGAAAGTCTACACATAATATGATCTCTCCAGTTTTCTTTCTGACAGGTACCATATTTTCTGCCCACTTAGAAAATCTCAGAGACACTATAATCTTGGCTTCAAACAACATCTTTATCTCCTTTTCAATCAAGGACAACAAGAAATGATTAATTCTTCTTAATTTCTTCTTTAAATGTTTATGGTCCTCCTTGATTGGAATCACATGCTGAATCACCTTGGTATCATAAAATTTTAGATCTTCATAACTCCAGGAAAAAACATTAGGGAATTCTTTCATTAAATTGATATACCTTTGCTTGACCTCTAGGCTAAGTGTCTTGGATAGATTAATGATATTGGGATCTTCCTAAGTCACAATGTTGCAATCTTTAACATCTCCATCACTTGCAGTAATTTTAGGATTCCTGGCCACATCATTGTTGTCAAAGAGTTTTTCTAATGGGACTAGGCCTTTGGGAATGATGTTATTTTTTAGCTGCATTATATCCTTACCAAAAATTTGATTCTTGAAATAACCATCATTTGCGAACACAACTACATCTTCTTCTTCACCACAATATTCCTCATCAATATTCAAATTTTCAAATTCACCATCTATCTTAAGGAAACTTTCTATTTGTTTTTCATCTTCAAAAAATTGCTAGTACTTAATGTTACCAAGTACTATCAACCTTTGCTTGACCTAAATCTCATATCTTTTGTTAGGAAAAAATGGAATTTTGAAAACTGAGGCTGAAGTAGCCAGGGCATCAACAATCTGATTCTTCCCCCTTGGAATCACTGAAAGATTATACTCTAGAATTTTTTCAAGAAGATAACACACTATATTCCTATAGTCTCTTAATCTAGGATGCTTTTCTTGATAGATACCCTTTATCTGATTTATAATCAGTTCAGAATCTCCATGTACAACTATCCTCCTAGCACCCATTTCTTTAAAAGTCTTCAATCCCAACACTAATGCCTCATATTCATCCTTATTATTTGTGCAATCAAAACCAATCTTATAAGAACAAGGTTTGGTACCTGATTTGGGGGGGTTAATCCACACACCAGCCCCTGCTCCTTCTCTGCGAACAGATCCATTAAAGATCATATTCCACATTTCTTTTTCTTCTTTGTTTTTCTTATCTGAAAATTTCTCTATTTCATGATCAAGTTTGTCTTTGATATCCATATCAATCTTTGGAACCTCCTCTTCAAAACTCAAATCATTAAAGAAAATAGAAGAACCAATCTCAGTTTCCACAAAATAAATGGGATGGTTGTTTGGCTGGGATTTGTTACTGACCATGTATTTGAGAAATACTTCCCTGTACAACCTCCTATATTGACTCAAAAAAAGGATAATGCATATGACATATCCATTTGCAAAGTCCCTTTCAACTTTTCAGCCCATGACCTAGATAACAACATGCCAAATTTAGGAGGTATATCAACAACCATCACATCCATGACCATATTTTTTTTCTAGAATTTGAGACAAATATGCCACCATATCTTTGATTAGGCCCAAGAATTTAACCGTACTTGAATCAAAGGAGAAAAGATGTTTGTAAGGCCTTGTAATGTATAGGCCCAATTGGTGCATGACTACCTTGGCCATCAGATTATGGGATGCTCCTGAATCCAACATAGAATTATGAAAATTCATATCATGAATCTTCAGACTTAACATAGAAAGGAGGGACCTCATCAACCTCACTACTCTCCTCTACACATGGGCCAAACAATATGGCAGGAAGATCATCTTGTATATTTAAAGTATCAGAAGTTTCTTCCATCTTGAGAATCTTAATGATCTGATTTCTATATTCACTATTCTTTATCAGCTCATTGAATGGAAGCAAGATTTTAATTTTGGACATCTCACTTTCAAAATTAAAGGAAGACGAGGTTTTATCTACCTCTTTTCTGACTATCTCCTTTCTTGGTTCATGCACTTCCTTTGGAGGTTCTTTATTCTTCTTTCCTTTCTCCACAACATCCTTTGCAACATAGTATTTTTTAGGCTGACTTGAAGAACGTGTATTATTTTGAGATTCTTTGGTAGGATTTCCCTCTGGAGGATTTCCAAGCACATTTTTGTTTCAAAGATTATATTTTTTCTGGAATTACATGATGGAATTATGCAACCCTATCTGGTAATCTTTCTTTTCCACTGACAACCTTTCATCATTCTCCTGCATGAATATTTCATTTTCATCCATGAACTAATCATGTTCTTTTTTAGTAAAAAACACCTATGTTTCACCACCATCACAACAATGCATATTGTCTTCAAAATTTTCATCAAAATTTTCATTTACATAATTATTTTGAAAAGGAGGTCTTATTTGCTAATCACCCTGGTTCCTCTGATCTCTTTGTCTGATTTGTGGAATTGTTGGTGTCCTTTGATTCCTGGGAGGAAAATCAGCCTTTTCTATGGTGTTAGGCTTATTATCTAAAGACATCCTTTCGATGAGTTTATCCATGGTATTATTCATCATCTCAAACCTCTCTTCTGATGACTGTGAGGTTGAATTTTTTGCCTTATCTTGAACCTTGTTCATGTCCCTGTCAGAATTAAATTTGATCTTTCCTGAAGCCATTAGATTTACTTCAACTTCTATTGAATCACTCATCATTTTTCTTTCACTCAACAACATAGAAAAATCACTTTCAAAAGAATCAACATATCTAAGTTGAGCAACTCTAGGAGGAGGTTTCACTTCAACAGGAATTGAGTTGTAAAATTTCATAAATCTAGCTGAAAAATCTTGTACTATTTCATCAGGTGACCTTCTCACGTTGTTGTACTGGGTTATCAACTAAAGGGGGTTCTTCTTTTCACCCCACTTTGCAAGAAAACTCGTTTCAAAGGCTTCAAAATTTAGGATACTTGCTGTTGGGAGAGCTCTGAACCATTTTCTGACTTTTCCTACAAGAATTTGTGAAAACAACCTCATTTTTGCATCTTCATAATCTAGTTCTTCTAGGTCCACAAAATCATTGAACCAGTCTAAATGTTTTTGGGCTGACACATTTCCTTCAACATCATACAAATCAATCCTCTGGTTATATTTGCAGGGAAAATCATGTAATTGAGCAGGTAGAACAAGAGGGGCAAACCTAACTGCCATGGATGTAGTAAGAACTTGAAGTGGTTGATGGTTCCGAGTAGGAATAACATAAGGTTTAACAGAGGCAGCTAAAATTAAATCTTGGAACCACTTCTCATCAAAGGTGATTCATTCAAACTTGACTCAGATTTAGTTCTGAACAAAGTTTTCTCAAATTTCAAATCAAAATCAAGGTCTTCAATGTTTTTCACTCCATTTTTGGGAAATTATAGATATCTTTCTAGACAAAAAGCTTGGCTTATTGTCCTTTCTTTTATTTTGTGTATAATTTTCTCAGGATCAGACACATGGATTATTTATTCTGGGTTTGGATTTCTCCTGGTGTGAATTCTTTTGGGAGCCAAGATTTCCTAATCAAACTACTTTATTCTACTAGTATCTTTATAATGGAGTTGCCAGGTTAGATTCAGTCTCAGCTAATAAGGTGTTTGATTCACTGTCACCCTCAGGAATCAAATATGAAGCTTTAAGTCGTTCTTTTCCCAAGGAAGATTTCACTTTCGGTCCCCGACAATGGTGCCAGAATGTTAGCACTCTGTAAATTTTTCCGGCTGATAAAAAAAATGATAGAGGTAACCTAAAAACCAACTCTAGAGTTGGGTACTAGTCTTCTTAGCTCAGAGAGGGCTCTCTCCTTTCACTTGGTATTTAACAAATGGCTAGGTTTTGTTGCTTTGAAGGGTTTTTTATATTTTTTCTGGCAAGGAAGTGCAAGGGAACGATTTTAGCTATTCAGAACTTGAATGTATTTTTCTAAATTTGAATATAATACACATGAAAAAGTATTGAAGTTTCCATGAAAATATTCTAATATTGGTGATCTGAGTTTTGTCTCCTCTCTTTGTATGTATTTCCTATATGCTTAAATTCCATTTTCACTGTCTTCTGTTTAAATTGGATAGTTAAAGGCCCACAATTCATCTTATGATGCTCTTGTCTTAAGAAATTTAATCTGTGTTAAGTTCTTCCTAACTAATGTCAGAATTCATTTATTTAATACTCTGATATGATTATATGTTTTTCCTTTCTTCTTACACTCTGCAAATTTACAATTTATAACTCATATTTATCGCCTCATTTAGCCTTTATCCTTTGGATATTTCTATCAACCAGTCAGTTCTTCCATTCGTTTCATAAGTTTGACTCCATATCCCTAAGTGTCCCTCCTCTTCCTCGCCAACAAAATTATAAAAAATCCTTTAAAGCAACAAAACCTAGCCATTGATTTGTTAAAGAAAAATTATCTGTTAAAGACCAAGTGATAGGAGAGAGCCCTCTCTTAGCTGAGAAGGCTAGTACCCATCTCTAAAGATAGTTTGTAGGTTAACTATATCATTTGTTTTATCATTCGAACAAATTTATAGAGTGCTAACAATGGGTACTTTTGTATGTTGCTTGAATGAATAGTTTTTTAGATGGAATTTTATGTGTATGGTACCTTTTTGATCTAATGTTCATGATGAAGGATGTGTGTAGCATTAATTAAGTAGGGCGAACCCCCCTTAAGGAAAGGAATATGCCAAGAATCAAGGGTCCTTGTTCCTCACCTACCTCCAAAGCGTTTCTAGTTTACTGATGATCACTCTTTGCAAGAAGAAGCTAAAAAATAAGAGGAGATTGACTAGGATATGTTGTTCCCCTATTTCCTCCTTGATCCAAAGGAAGAGGTTGAATCCCAAAGTGTATAAATAGACCTCTAGTGTAGGGGAAAGGGGGATACATCTTAATATTGTGTTAAGTTTCGTTGAAGAATATTTTGTTGAAGACTTGGACCTCTGATATTGATGTATAATTGATTTTGATCAATAATTTTTTTTTCCTTATATTATTAAATTTTTAAAGGTTCCTTGTGGGGCTCAATCAAGAGGGCTCAAGGGCCTTATTGTAATTTCTCCTTTTTCTTGCATGTTAGTATTTTACAATTTGTTCTCTTTGTTTCTCTTAAAAGATTAGATAGTCATGCATAACAATCTATGAATTTTTCTTAGACTGTTAATAACTATTATCTTCAACACGTTTCCTATAGAAAAGGTTGGAAGCCTATTGGGATTCTCAAGGTGTTGGAAACCCAACGATTTTCTTAACTTTTTATGTAAATTAAACGATCTATATAACTGCCTAACTAGGGTCATGAAATTTTATTACTCTTCATGAACACTTTTCGAAACGATAGTTGTAAATCGTCTCTTCTCCCTATTGTCTATTCAAGCTTTGTTTTCATGACTGAAAGCATGAAAACTTGCAACTGTGATTACCATTATGTTTTAAAATTTCATTAAAGGCAGATTGCTCATATGGTTTATTACAGAATTTTGATTTCTTGCTATGAAGATGTTGCTCTCTTTCTTTTGACCCTTTCAATTCCAAGCATGCTTAAGGGGTTTATGGTTTCATGAACAAATGACCCCCACCATTTGATTTTTGGATGGTTTTGGTTTGATTCTTAGCTACATTTCTTTTACAAAACTTTTGATTATTCGATTTTTGACTTCCCCAACTTTGTGATCAAACCCATGATGTGTGCACTTATGTTTGTTTTAAGTTCTTTGGTCCTAGATCGTAATGAATGCCAAGGTGGCATACGATTTGCAGACTGCCATCACTTCTAAGGATGGCCTTGGGTTTCGCATACCTTCTTCCCACACATTTTAATTAAACGTCCATCACATAGTATTGAGTCCTTACGGCGTTCATTATTGGGCTGGGGGTTACGGCTCTGTTTCGTTTTCACAAACCCTCCCTGTATGTTGTGTTTGCTTGATTACCCTCCGATCCAGTATGGATCCTGTCGTGAGAATTGAACCAAATGGTATCCAAACCCTGCTATTATACGATGATGCCAGGGAAGATTTAGAAAGAAGTGGCTGGCTCATTTTCATTAGGAAGTTTTAGGGTTTCAATTTATAGGTTGCCCAAGAATTCGTCTACTCCTTTGATGGTTGTAGAGCGAAAGTTGGTGATGTGCAATTGGAGGTTACCGAGGAGTTCCTGAGTCAAGCCACAAGGTTACCAACAAGCGGGCAAAAATGGTTTAAAAATGAAAAAGTGGAAGAAGTTCCTTGTACCTTGCTATTTACATCTCGAAAAATAACAAGCTGCGATAAAGGTATGCCTATTTCATTCCTAAAATATTGGTGGCACGATTTGCTCGCTGTGGTAAAGAAATTTGTTACTTGTGAGGGACGATTCGAGTTTGTATTTTTGTACCATTTGCGTTTGCTGATGATTTTTATGGGCTTCCCTTTGAATATGCCATATTACTTACTCATGAGTTTTTATAAAATGTGGAAAAGATATAAAAAACAGCGGTCAGACTCTAGCCTTTTTCATCACGGCCTGATTAAAATCCTGCTCATACATCAATTAGAGTCACAAAATGACTGTTGGGATTCATTTATAACCCGAAATGGTTATGGTAACCCTGATATCGGGGAGGTAGATAAGATCGTGGTTGAGGAGACCCTTTTCCACACTACGACATCCCTCTCACCTCCCCATACTTGTGTCTCTTCCCCTAACATCGAACCCTTGATCGATCCCAAGGTCTTTCAACAGGCCATTCAATAGATTACACATCCAAACGACTATGTTAAAATTGTAAAGAAACCTACAGGAAAGAGATTTAAGAGTAATATTGATATCAATTTTAAAAACAAAAGAGTTAGTAGGCTAATTTCTAGAAGACTTCGAAATAACTCTAATTATCATTCGAGTTCAATCAATATGATCGAAGTTCACAAAAGATCAGACTCTAAAATTGAGAGGTTCCTCGCTGCAGAAGACTTTCAGTCATTTGAGACACCTATTGATCGACCCTACAATTTCGTTGACAACTTACCTCTCTGTCTTAAAAATAATCCAGAGTTTCCTGGTGTCAAATTAATTAATGAGTCCACTGTCGGTATGGAGGGTACTCTGGTTCACAAACAAGTTTTTTCCCATACAACCGTTGCATAGTAAAATTGTGATGTCTGTCTATCATGGATTGACAGATATTATACTGATATCCCATTTCTACAGTCACGGGTTAAGGTTTTAAAAGATCAGATCGATGTTTTAACAAGCGAAAACCACAGGCTTGAATCTATCATCCAAGGAAAGGAAAAGCTTATGAAAACCATAGGTCATGTGATATTTAAAAATATTGAGGCAACTACAACCATTGTGAATTCCAAGGTTTCATGATATGATTTGATTTCATGGTTAGAGGTATGATCTCTTAAATTAATAGCATGTTTGTTTTAATTCTTAAGTTAGATTATTTGGTTTGTTGAATAACCTATATTTCATTATCAAATTAGTTTGTTTTATTCATTAAATAAAATGAGATTTCATTTACTATAATAACTAGCTACATAATCGCAAGATTCTGTAGCTAGTTATGATTATTTCGAATTGTGTGAAATAGTGATTGAAAATGTATCTAAAATCTTTCTATTTTCTTTCTTTCTTTCAGGATATTCAGGAATCCATTATTACAAATTGATCTAGGGAATCCTTGAGCACTTACAGTCATATCTTTGATGAATTTTGTATAAACTGTTATTAGTTTTAGAGGATCTAGTAGGATCAGGGTGGTTGCATCCCCCTTTATTTTTGAAATAAATATTTGAACTTAGGAACATAAACAATTATCTTTCCTGAGGCCTTTATAAACCTATAATTTTGTAAAAAAAAGGATCTTGGGCCTGGGGCTGGAGTATGGATATTTGCACACAGACTTGAATGGGAGAGAATACATATTACAACTTTAACTTTTGTGTATGATGTTTTAGTTTAAGTTCTGTTTATCTCGATGTGATAATGGATGGTGATAACTTTCTGTCTTCATGATTTATTGTGAGTTGAGATAATTCATTTTCATATGCTGTCCATATCTCATGTTTCAGATACAATATAGGGTGCTCATAGATTCAATACAAATTTTGAGATTTATCTCTGATTTCCTATCGAATGTTTAAATACAAGTTCTTACAAGAAGATTTATCTCGCTGTAGTTACTTGTAAATCATAAGATCACTATGACTGTCTTCATTACACGTTCTATTATCAAAACTCAGTTTCCAGTTATTGTTTTGCTTTTGTTCGAAGCAATCTTACGATTCGTTGTAGGTTTACTTCTCGAATAAGGTGGCTGGATATTCTCTATTGTACAGATGTTGGATGCATTAATAGGTTAGTGTTTTCTTTTATTTCATTTGCTTGCTTAATATAGAATTTTTATATATAGTATAATTTTCATTATCTATATCTTTCTGTTTGATCAAGTAGTTTAACAATTGATTTTATGAATGCATGCAAACAAGAAAATAAACAAAAAAAATAAAATAGTATCTTCGCTTTCTTTTTCTGCTGTCATTAAAAGAATCGTTTTACATTCGATTTTTATGAGTTCAGATTAAAACTCGTGATTTGTATAGATTGTATATATGATAAATAGAACTATTATATAAATATTCAGATAAACTGTAGATATATATATTTAGATGTATGTATATATTTTAGTGACTATTATTTAGTAAGTTATTGTATTTCCTTTATTTATTTTTCGCTTTCTTTAGAACTTAGATCAGCCAATGGAGCCGCTAAACCCATTGGAGTGAATTAATCCAAATGGTTTGGGTTAATTAGACAACCCGAGACCGGATTCACTCTTCCAGTTGACGAGCGGTCAATTTCGCCCGTCAACAAATGGTGCTAGAAGGAGGGCTTGAATACTATTAATGGCACGTGGAGGTCGCAAGACTCATCCCCCACCTACCCATTCACCTATAGTAACAAGAAGTCATTCTGACGACAACATTGTCCCTCAAACATCAACCACATCAAATGATAATCCACGGATCACCATTGAACCAGTAACCCCAAACCTCCCAGGGGCCGACATACAAGAAATTGTTCGTCAATCCCTCATAAGGACGCATAGTGCCCTAGCCTGTATCAGACAACCAGTTCGGCCTTTGAACCAACCATTAGACTTCTCTGATATTAGGGAGCAACTTGAAGGTACTAATCTTACCCTAAATCCTTCGGATCCAGATCACATCCTCACTCATGTAGAAAAAGGATCTGGTATTCCACCATCATCACCCCCTTCATCTCCTTCTTCTTCTTCTAGAGAAGAATCATCAGACGAAGGCATTTCTTCATCTCAACCTTCAACACCACCCACACCTATGTCCAATACAAACAATCCCGCTAGACCTTGGCTCAATCAAGATGCAGTGGCCATACTTGGTCCCCTACATCCTTTGCCTAAACATCCAGAGAAATGGCTCCCTAAATTTGACCTGGATTCCAAGCAGATTGCTGAAGATCACATCAAAAAATTCATGCTAGCCATTAGGCTCTGTAGTGTTGAACACGAAGATGTAGTTTGTAGACTTTTCCCATATACATTTGAGGGAAATGCCTCTACCTGGTGCTTTTCCCAACAACCCCACACCATCGTGTCATGGGATAAATTCGAGTCCTGTTTCCTTGAGAAATTCAGAGACAACAAATCTCCTGAAGTCCTAGTCATGGAACTCTCTAGTTTAAAGATGAACCCCAAAGAAAAGATAAAAGAATTTAATCAAAGGTTCCTAACATTAAAGAATCGAATCCCCACAGACTCGATGCCTACCGAAAATCTTATCGTCACATACTACACGAAAGCCTTACATCAAAACATAACCATTTGGATAAAAAGGTCCAAGAAAGCCACATTCTTAGAAGCCTTCAAAGAGGCGAGTCAAATAAAAAAAGATATTCTCAGCCTAAAAGACAATATCTGTAATGAGGTAGAGACTACTTCATCCTCTAAGAAGAAAATCAAAATTCTTCCTAGACCTCCCCAAAACAAAACTCAATCAGATAGTTCGGATCTAGAAAGCTTACAGAAGGTCGTTCAAAAGTTGTCTAATCAGGTTATAGATTTGAGAATATCGACTAAAGAAGCTTCTTCAAGAAAAGGGCCTTACAAACCCCCTTTTAGAAAGCCTTTTCCTACAAACTGGTCTAACTCAAATTATGAAGGCCTAAATCTAGAAAGCTTACAATTTGCTATTCAGACGATTCTAGAGGCACATGATAACTTGATTCCTCTTGATATTCCTGAAGACGTGACTAAAAAAGAGATAGTGCAAGAGGATGGATCCTCTCCCAACATTTTGGGCATTTTCCGGATAGCATTTTTCAAGCTAATTTCGAAACGGTGCATCCTTACAACACGAGGAGCAAAACAGAAAATAAATCTTCTTCTGAAGTCAAAACTAATGCACCTCAAAAATAGTCTAAATCAATTGAAACGAAACAAAATTCAACAAATTGAGGATCTAAAAAAACTTAGAGCTAATATTTCTGTTTACGAATTATTGAAATTCCCTTTTCTTCTGCAAATGATGTTGCAGAATATTGTAGAAAACAACAAAAACACAAATCAGAACAACAACAAAGTTGCTGAAAATAGCCCCAAAACACCTCAAAATTTCTTCGTTAAAACAACACCATAGTCTTCTGATAAAAGAGACCTTGCTGTAAAAAGTGTAACAAATGTAGATAAACTAGTTTCAGGGGCTGCGACTAAAAAACAACAAACTTCTGCTGTCAATACTCATAGAAATGTCCCACCCTTTTTGTTGAATTTTGAAATTTTCAATAGGAATGTACATAACTGTATGGTAGATTCAGGAGCATCATCAAACGTAATGCCTTGGTCTGTCTGTCAAAAAATTAATGCCTAAGTTCAACCTTCCAGCCTGAAAATTATTCAGCTTGATCGAACTAGTGTTAAAGTAATAGGTGAATTAAAAAATGTGCTTATCAGATTATCATCTAATCCTAAAGTCCATCAAGTTATTGATATTATCGTCGTCGATAACCCCGAAGTATATGGCTTGCTTTTAAGTAGAGATTGGTCTGAACAACTACATGGTTATTTTGCAACGGATTGGTCTCACTTGTGGCTGCCCGAGAATGGAAAGCCTAACAGAATCAAGGTAAATCGTGAGGGTTATCTTAAGTTCACAGTAACCGATTTAAATGATCCTAATGAACCATTCATTGCTTCCACCAATTCACCTGAAATACAGGGGATGGACACTTTTTTTGGCAATTTCATGGCTGAAACTTCTACCATTACTGACCCAGAACAACAGCCTGAAATTATGACATGCACACAGTCAACAACCTTTTCCCAGTGGTCACATGCACCTGACGAAAATTAAATATGGTCTCTTTATTTCGATGGATATAAATCTAAGGAAGGAGCTAGTGCAAGGTGCATGCTCATTGATCCAACATGTCACAAAAATTTGATCGCTTGCCAGTTATAATTTGAATGCACAAACAATACGGCTGAATACGAGGCACTCCTGCAAGGTCTCAGAAAAGCACTAGATTTGAAGATCTAGAATTTGACTGTGGTGATTCATAAATTGTGGTTAGACAGGTAAAAAATTCTATCCACTGTTTATCTCCACACCTGAAAAGCTATCAGACCAAGGTATGGAATTTAATGAACACATTTTCTGCGTTTAACATTAATTCTATTCCAAGATTGAATAATTCTGACACTGATTTGTTAGCTAATGTCGCCTCAAAACTTTTTCCTGCAAAAGGCTTATCTCCGAATGCGTTTTCCATCGACTTGTTTTTCAGACCATCCATCCCGAACAACATCACAAATTGGAGAGTCTTCGATGATGACCAACATATCATTAGTTTTCTGCACATGGAAGAGACTTTCCAAGGCGCGGTTATCGACGAAGGTACCCTCGATGAAAACCTTCACGATTTTACGGTAATACCAGATCCAAGATCCCCGGAGTCTACATCGGATATGGTAAACTCTATCCCAAAATCTATCGTTAGATTAGAAAATTTTTATGATCTTCACGATAAATTCAGGAAATTAGTGAATTGTAAAATGAATAGTTCTTCCTTGACACATGAAAAAGTAAGTTTAGGAACTAAAGATAACCCACAGTGCATCAATTTGGGGTTGGGATGTTCTGAGCAAGAAAAGATAGCATTTATTAAGTTGTTTAAGGAATTTAAAGACATCTTTGCTTGGACATACGACGACCTAAATACTTTTGTTCCTAACACCATACAACCCATAAAACCCCATACCCAACCTTTTCAATAGAAGTTAAGAAAGATGCACCCAAAACTTGAACCAACAGTCAAGAAAGAATTAAACAAACTCTTGAATGCTAAAATAATCTTCCCAGTAAGACATACACAATGGGTCTCTAATCTTGTCGCTGTAAGGAAGAAGAGTGGTGAAATACGACTATGTGTCGATTTCCGAAATCTAAACCGAGCATTTGATAAAGACAACTACCATGTTCCTCCCATGGAATAGATCCTTCAACAAGTATCTGGTTCTGAAAGATTATCATTGCTGGATGGTTTTTCAGGGTATAACCAGGTCCTTATGTCTCCCCTAGACCATATCAAAACCACTTTCCGTACTCCATGGGGTACCTACGCTTATAGGAAGATTCCCTTTGGGCTCATAAATGTCGGTGCCACTTTTCAGAAAGCGATGGATATCGCTTTCCCTGGTTTAATCAATCAATATGTAGTAGTTTATCTAGATGATGTCACTGTCTTCTCAAAAAATAAAGGAGATCATCTAGCTCATCTAAGATCTTTTCTACAACGATGTCGTAAGTATGGTATTTCTTTAAATCCAAAAAAATCTGTCTTTGCGGTAGAACAAGGTAATCTCCTCGGATTCATTGTATCAAATGAAGGGATGATTATTGACCCTGAAAGGACCCAAGTCATTTCAAAATTTCCCCCTCCCTCTTCCAAAAAGTCCATGCAATCTTTCTTAGTTCAGATAAACTTTGTTAGGAGGTTCGTCCCCAACTTTTCAGAAATGGTCAAACCATTACAAAATTTAATAAAAAAGGATGTACAGTACCATTGGGGACCTTTAGAAAGTCAGTCTTTTGACTCAATAAAAAAGGCTATAGTAGATGCTCCTTCTCTAATGAGCCCTGATTTTTTGCGAGACTTCACCCTCTACATGTTTTCCTCTGATCGATCTTATGCTGCTATCCTAACCCAAAATAATGCTGAAAACAACGAAGTCCCAATTTCCTTTATGAGCTCAGCCTGTAAGGGACCAGAACTTAATTACCTAGTAGTAGATCAGTAGGCCTACAATATTTTTAAAGTGGTAAAACACTTCCGATCTTATATACTGAAATCCAGGATGAAAATCATTGTCCCTTACCCTGTTGTCAGAGATTTGTTAGTACAGAAAGAACTGGGTGAAAAAAGGGAAAACTGGGTCACCTCTTTACAAGAATATGACATAGAAATTAACCCTACATCTTCTCAGTAGCATAAATACATCATAACAACCACAGATTATTTCACCAGATGGTTCGAGGCTGCGCCATTAAAAGTTGTAAACACCATCCAGGTAATATCCTTCCTGAATTCAAATATTATCACTCGTTTTGGTATTCCTGAATGCCTAGTGTTTGATAATGCTTCCTTTTTTTCATCTCTCGAAATGAGTGATTTCGCTCTAGAAAAAAGGAATAAAATTAAAATACTATGCCAGCTATTACCCTTGAGGCAATGGTTTGGCGGAATCAACTAATAAAAACCTGATCAATATCATGAAGAGAATGGTCTCCGAGAACCACAAAAATCGGCATAATGCACTATTTAACGCAATCTGGGCTGATAGGGTAACTCATAAAACTGTTGTTGGTAATTCCCGCTTTTTTCTTGTTTATGGCAGGGAGGCGATTCTTCCACCACATGTCCTTCTTCCATCTTTGTAGTTATCACAGAAGGTGCAATAAGAACACTGTCCTCCCTTGGAAAGTCAGATTAACACTTTGCTGAAGTTAGAAGAAGTAAGGGCTCAAGCAAAACAAAAATTGGATCAACATCAACTCATTGTCAAAAACTGGTTTGATTCCAATTCTGCCTCAGACAAAAATTTTGAGGTAGGTGATCTTGTCCTTAAATGGGACAAACCTCATGAGGGGAAAGGAGAGCATACTAAGTTCCAAAACTTGTGGTTGGGACCATTTTTAATTGCTGAAAAACTAGGTCCCATTTCTTTTCGTCTCTAGAATTTATAGGGACAACTAGACACCTTTTCGGTGAATGGCTGAGCTCTCAAAAGGTATTTTACCTGATGACTCTCCGATATACCTTTTGCACATATTTTTCTGTTTGTATTTCTTTTCTTTCCAATTTTTCTTTTCTGTTTTGTTTTGTTTTCATTTTAGTACATCGGTTCTTTTGAGTTAAACATCCCTGTTTTACAGTCTAGCTCAGATAAAGAGAAACATAATGCCTCATCTTGAAAATAGCTGTCAAAGGCCGTCAGAACATTTACTACTATATTTCTCTGAAATTGTAGTTTGGTTAAATATGACTTTTTGTTTGAAAGGCATTTTCTCAGTTTCAATTTGTATTTGAGAGTATTCATGACCATCTTTCAAGATCTTCTTACACTGTCCCTGTTCTTTAAGAGAACAACTCAATGATGTCTCCCTGTTCTTGAAAATTAGTTTTCTTAATGAACTATTTTTGGATCTTGATGAAGGACAACATGAAAATTTTAAGGTCTTTGATATATCAAGGTGTGTTAAAAACTGGAATTTTTAGTGTCACCCCAGTCTGTTTAATATCTTTAAAAAATATGCCAGAATGTGAATAATGTCTCAGAGAGTTGTGGGAAGTGTTTGTAAACCTGCTGGGACACTGAACAGGTCTGCTGGCAGTGGGTAAATACATTCATGACGCCAAGACAACTTCGTCGGGGTACTGAACAGGCCTGCTGGCAGCAAAGCAATGTCAGGTAAAAGAAAAATCCTAGATATGAATTTCATTTTGGCCCTAAGCATCCTTCGTTCTGATCTGAAATTTCTTGACAGGATACGGACGTCAGAGTGGGTTAATTGAATTCCCTGTCGAGGCTATGAATGCCTGCTAGCAACAATGGCCCTATCAACAATATTGGAGACATTAAATTAAACGTCGTGGCTTTCTTCTACCAAGTTTGTTACCAATTTTCGTTTCTTTAAAAACAAAAGTTATCTGAAACTAGACTGCGTCATGATTATTTAAGATGTTCAAATGATTTTTTTCAGTCGTTCTTCAATTTTAAGTTTTTTAGATTTCTCTAACCTGAACTCGTTCATATTACAAAGATAACTGCTTCTCCCAGCATGTCGCCATTGTTGGAAGCCCAACGATTTTCTTAAATTTTTATGTAAATTAAACGATCTATATAGCTGCCTAACTAGGGTCATGAAATTTTATTACTCTTCATGAGCACTTTCCGAAATGACAGTTGTAAATCATCGCTTCTCCCTATTGTCTATTCAAGCTTTGTTTTCATGACTAAAAGCATGAAAACTTGCAACTGTGATTACCATTATGTTTTAAAATTTCATTAAAGGCAAATTGCTCATATGCTTTATTACGAAATTTTGATTTCTTGCTATGAAGATGTTTCTCTCTTTGTTTTGACCCTTTCAATTCCAAGCATGCTTAATGGGTTGATGGTTTTATGAACAAATGACCCCCACCATTTGATTTTTGGATGGTTTTGGTTTGATTCTTAGCTACGTTTCTTTTACAAAACTTTTGATTATTAGATTTTTGACTTACCCAACTTTGTGATCAAACCCATGATGCGTGCACTTATGTTTGTTTTAAGTGCTTTGGTCCTAGCTCGTAATGAATACCGAGGTGGCATACAATTTGCAGACTTCCATCACTTCTAAGGATGGCCTTGGTCTTCACATACCTTCTTCCCACAAATTTTAATTAAACGCCCATCACATCGTATTGAGTCTTTACAACGTTCATTGTTGGGCTCGGGGTTATGGCTTTGTTTCATTTTCACAAACCCTCCCTATATGTTGTGTTTGTTTGATTACCCTCCCGTCCAGTATGGCTCTTATCATGAGAATTGAACCAAACGATGTCCAAACCCTGCTATTATATGATGATGTCATGGACTATTTAGAAAGAAGTGGCTGGCTCGTTTTCATTAGGAAGTTTCAGGGTTTCAATTGACAGGTTGCCCAAGAATTCACCTACTCCTTTGATGGTTGTAGAGTGAAAGTTGGTGATGTGCAATTGGAGGTTACCAAGGAGTTCCTGAGTCAAGCCACAGGGTTACCAACAAGCGGGCAAAAATGGTTTAAAAACACAAAAGTGGAAGAAGTTCCTTGGACCCTACTGTTTACATCTTGAAAAATAACAAGATGCGATAAAGGTATGCCTATTTCATTCCTAAAATCTCGGTGGCACGTTTTTCTCACTGTGGTAAAGCAATTTGTTACTTGTGAGGGACGATTCAGGCTTGTATTTTTGTACCATTTGCGTTTTTTGATGATTTTTATGGGCTTCCCTTCGAATATGCCATATTACTTACTCATAAGTCTTTATAAAATGGGGAAAAAATATAAAAAGCAACGGTCAGACTCTAGCCTTTTTCATCACGGCCTGATTAAAATGCTGCTCATACATCAATTATAGTCACAAAATGACTATTGGGATTCATTTATAACCCAAAATGGTTATGGTAACCCTGATATCGGGGAGGTAGGTAAGCTCATGGTTGAGGAGACCCTTGTCCACCCGATGACATCCCTCTCACCTCCCTAGACTTGTGTCTCTTCCCCTAACATCAAACCCTTGATCGATCCCAAGGTCTTTCAATAGGCCAGTCAACATATTACACATCCAAACGATTGTGTTAAAATTGTAAAGAAACCTACA
Source organism: Picea engelmannii (assembly GCA_009831015.1). Taxonomy (NCBI): domain Eukaryota; kingdom Viridiplantae; phylum Streptophyta; class Pinopsida; order Pinales; family Pinaceae; genus Picea; species Picea engelmannii. The sequence goes on along the minus strand of ML790516.1, from coordinate 479,482 downwards.
GGAAAGAGATTTAAGAGTAATATTGATATTAATTTTAAAAACAAAGGAGCTGGCAGGCTAATTTCTAGAAGACTTCGAAATAAGTCTAATTCTCATTCGAGTTCAATCAATATGATCGAAGTTCATGAACGATTAGACTTTGAAATTGAGAGGTTCCTCACTGCATAATACTTTCAGTCATCCGAGCCACCTCTTGATCGGCCCTACAATTTCGTTGATAACTTACCTCCCTGTCTTAAAAATAATCTAGAGTTTCTTGGTGTCAAATTAATTAATGAGTTCACTGTCGGTATGGAGGGTACTTCGGTTCACAAACAAGTTTGTGTCCATGCAACTGTTTCACAATCAAATTGTGATGTCTGTCTATCATGGATTGACATATATTATACTGATATCCCATTTCTATAGTCACGGGTTAAGGTTTTAAAAGATCAGATCGATGTTTTAACAAACGAAAACCACAGGCTTGAATCTATCATCCAAGGAAAGGAAAAGTGTATGAAAACCATAGGTCATGTGATATTTAAAAATGTTGAGGTAGCTACAACCATTGTGAATTCCAAGGTTTCATGATATGATTTGATTTCATGGTTAGAGGTATGATCTCTTAAATTAATAGCATGTTTGTTTTCATTCTTAAGTTAGATTATTTGGTTTGTTGAATAACCTATATTTCATTATCAAATTAGTTTATTTTATTCATTAAATAAAATGAGATTTCATTTACTATAATAAATAGCTACAAAATCGCAAGATTTATTAGCCAGTTATGATTAATTCGAATTATGTGAAATAGTGATTGAAAATGTATCTAAAATCTTGCTATTTTCTTTCTTTCTTTCAGGATATTCAGGAATCCATTATTACAAATTGATCTGGGGAATCCTTGAGCACTTACAGTCATATCTTTGATGAATTTTGTATAAACTGTTATTAGTTTTAGAGGATCTAGTAGGATCAGGGTGGTTGCATCCCTCTTTATTTTTGAAATAAATATTTGATCTCAGGAACATAAACAATTATCTTTCCCGAGGCCTTTATAAACCTATCATTTTGTAAACAAAGGGATCTTGGGCCTGGGGCTGGAGTATGGATATTTGCACACAGACTTGCATGGGACATAATACATATTACAACTTTAGCTTTTGTGTATGATGTTTTAGTTTAAGTTCTGTTTATCTCAATGCGATAATGGATGGTGATAGCTTTCTGTCTTCATGATTTATTATGAGTTGAGATAATTCATTTTCATATGCTGTCCATATCTCATGTTTTAGATACAATATAGGGTGATCATAGATTCAATACAAATTTTGAGATTTATCTCTGATTTCCTATCGAATGTTTAAATACAAGTTCCCACAAGAAGATTTATCTCGCTGTAGTTACTTGTAAATCATAAGATCACTGTGACTATCTCCATTACACGTTCTGTTATCAAAACTCAGTTTCCAGTTATTGTTTCGTATTTGTTCGAAGCAGCCTTAAGATTCGTTGCAGGTTTACTTCTCGGATAAGGTTGCTGGATATTCTCTATTGTACAGATGTTGGATGCATTAATAGGTTAGTCTTTTCTTTTATTTCATTTGCTTGCTTAATATAGAAGTTTTATATATAGTATAATTTCCATTATCTATATCTTTCTGTTTGATCAAGTAGTTTAACATTTGATTTTATGAATGCATGCAAACAAGAAAATAAACAAAATAAAATAAAATAGTATCTTCGCTTTCTTTTTCTGCTGTCATTAAAATAATCTTTTTACATTCGATTTTTATGAGTTCATATTAAAATTCATGATTTGTACAGATTGTATATATGATAAATAGAACTATTATATAAATATTTAGATAAACTGTACATATATATATATATATATATATATATATATATATATATATATATATATATATATATATATATATATATATATATATATATATATAT
>ML790516.1:373811-477485 GCA_009831015.1 Picea engelmannii | reverse complement strand
TTATGGGTTTCCTCGTGAAAATCTGTCTCTGTGTGTATTTTATGTGTGACTGATGAGCTTTACTCTTACTGTCCATATGTTGTATGTTGCTTGATGACACATGAAGAAATATTAATAATTGTTAAGAAGGTATAAAATTGTTTAAGCTTATATACAACTGATTCACCCCCCCCTCTCAGTTGTATTAGTATTTCCAACAATCTTCCCTTGGAACAAGAAGCTTACAGTCTTTTACCAGGCCTTTCTGAATCCGAACCAGGAGACATCACTCTTGGTGTTGTCCTAGATTCCTTATTACCATTCTATAAAGAAGTAATATCCCCCACTCCCTTAACAAATTTTTTGGGTACTACTCCTTTCTCTCAGCCAGATTTTGTCTCTAGTTTGGATCCACCTAAGACCATGCCTCTTCTTCCACAAAGGGACTATACTTGGACCAGAGGACATGGGTTTGATCATTCACCCATAAAAACACGCAATGCACGATGAAAAGAGGGCTCTTCATCAACTTTCACTGCGGATGCAACACAAACTTCTACTGATATTGGGGCGCTTAGAGGCATGAAATCCCTAGCAAGAGAAAAACCATGATCTTTCTCTCCCTAAAGATCAGAGGGGTGGGGGGCCTCCAAAAAGTTGCCTCCTTCAGAACACTTATTTCTCTCTCTTATCCGGACATCATTTTTCTTCAGGAAACTCTGGTTGACAGCAAAAAAGCCAAACTCTTCTTAAATAGTTTCTTCTCAACTTGGCACATTTGTTACGTTAGCTCACTTGACACCTCTGGGGGATTGGCTATGGCCTGGGATCCCACAAAATTTGATCTAACTCCCTATCTATGTTGTGGAGGCATTCTGTTATCTAGCTCTTGCTGCTCAAACAACAAAATGACACATCTTCTTAATATATATACCCCTTGTTCTGATAGACAACTATTCTGGAATAACTTATAAGCTAGGGGTCTACTTGACCTCGAAAACTTGATTCTAGCTGGGGACATGAATCTCATTACCTCCGTAAGGGAGATTTAGGGTGATTTTTCTTCACAGGATCCTCTAGTAGATTTCTTTTCCTCCTTGTTTCTCAAGCATAAACTTGTTGACTATGCTCCAGATCTTTTAGTTCCTACTTGGCGAAATGGGTGCTAGGGATCTGCCTCTATTAACAAAAGACTTGATCGGTTTCTCATTTATGAGAATCTAATCACTCCACAAGACATAATTCGTACTTGGGTTGAAACCCCCTTCTTTTCTGAGCATGCACTGATTATTTTACACTTGGACTCTTCCACACATAGGATACCTTATCCCTTCAAGTTCAACAGGGGTTGGCTCTTAGAATCTAATTTCATAGACACTATTACAACAGCCTGGAATGATCCGATTTATCTCACAGAGCCATGTATTCAACAAAGATTTACTTGGAAGCTCAAGAGCCTCAAAGGTCGTATAAAATCATGGGCAGCTTCACACAAAAAAAATAATATCCAAAGACTTTTAGATATTGAATCAGAGTTACAGTCTCTCCATTCCTCTGCAGCCCGTGCATGGATTTTTGGAGACAACGATGAACTATTAAAATGACTAGAATATGAAAGAAATAAGCTCCTTCTTAAAGATGAACTTACCTGGAGACAACGTTGCATGATTATTTGGATGAAGAGTGGGGACCTAAATACCAATTTTTTTCACAATTATGCTAGTTCTTGCAAGAGCAAAAAACATATTTGGGAAATTGTTGATTCAGAAGGTACTCGTCATAGAGGACAACAAGATATTAAAATAGTTGCAGTCAGACATTTTAAAACTTTTTTTTGAAAAGAAGGCTACTATAAATCTTCAGTCCTCTACCACAATGGCATGTCTCTTTTCTTCTTATATTTCAGAGGAAGATTCTCATTCTTTTGATAGAACTTGTTCGCTCTCAGAAATATTGGTCGCCTTAAAGTCTTTCTCCAAGGATAAAATTCCAGGCCCTGATGGCTGGACGATAGAATTTTATCTTCATTTCTTCGTTTTGGTTGGTCTAGATCTTCTAAAACTTATGGAGGATTCTAGACTCAAAGGAAAGGTGGTGGCTGCTCTGAATTTGACTTTTCTTACTCTCATACCAAAAGTCTCAAATCCCAATACTTTTGATGATTATTAGCCTATTCCACTATGCAACCTCTGTTATAAACTTATATCAAAGATCATTGCTTCCAAGATCAAGCCCTTCCTCTCACAGTATATTTCCAATGAACAGCTGGGTTTTTTAAAAGGCCGACAGATTCTTGATGCTATTGACATTGCCCAAGACTGTCTCCATAGTATCAAATCCAAAAACTCAAAGGTGCTCATTCTAAAACTAGATCTCAAGAAGGACTTTGACTGCATTGACTGGGACTTCCTCATATTGATCTTGACTCAGATAGGTTTTAGCTTTCATTTGATTAAGTGGATTATGAGCTGTGTAAAAAGTGAAAATATGGCCATCTTGATTAATGGGGAGCCTACTACCTTCTTTCACAGTGGCATAGGACTGAGACAGGGCTGCCCCCTCTCTCCCCTACTATTCATCTTGGCCATGGAATCCATGAGCCTTCTCCTTAAACTTGGACAAGCTGAAGGAAATATATCTGGAATAAAAGTATCCAGGACCATCAAGATCCTACACCTTCTCTTTGTTGATGATGTGCTCATCATGACCAATGATTCTTTACAGGAATGGACTAAGATTAAAGAGATTTTAAATACTTTCTGTTGTGCTACAAGTTTGTCGAACAATTGGGGAAAATCTCAAACATACAACAACACATTCTGGAACAACTCAAGAATATTTTACCATATAACTACACACATCTTTCCACTAGACTCAAGTATTTGGAGTTCTTTTTAAAGGCAGACTCCTATAAGCTGGCGGACTGGAATTGGCTCATTGCAAAAATAGAAAAAAATACTGGCCACGGGTGTACGAGATGGCTCTCTCTTGGTGGTTGTTACACTCTCATCAAAGTCGTTCTTGAAGGACAACCAGTTTATTGGATGGCACTTGCTACCATTCCCGCTTCGGTAATTACAAAACTTCGCCGCTTGACTTATAATTTCCTCTGGTCGGGGTGCTCAGACCGGTCTAGACAACATCTTTGCAATTGGGAATCCTTGGCAAAACCAAAACAAAAAGGAGGATGGGGGATACACAATTTATTCCATTTCAGCTATGCACTTGCAACAAACTCTCTTTGGCGAGTTCTAACTTCTCCAGGCATTTGACATTCCATCATAAAAGACAAATACCTAGCCCATTCTACAGTTGTCAGATGGATACACTCAGATTCGGCTACCTCCAGGGTGTTCTCTTTTTTCTGGAAAAACCTGATAAAATCGAAGAAATGGATTATACGTGGGCTCTGCTGGCATCCAGGGTCGGGCCATTTAGTTTTTCACGATCGCATCCTTGGGCTGGGAGATGCTTCCTTCCTTACTCCACCTCTTATAGAACATCTTCATAACAGAAATATTTGGTACCTTTTCTAGATCTGGGTTTGAACCCTCTCGGGGACTCTTCCTGACAATTGGCTTTCCAGCTATTCGCTCGGCCTCAACGATGATCTAGCTACTATATGGAACACCTTCTGTGTGGGCTTATCACTTGCGGGAATACACTTAAATGATAGGGCCGATCTTTTAATTTGGTGCGGGGGAGATCTTTCCGGAAATATCACTGTTCAAAATGCCTACACAGAGATTATTAATTCGATCTGGCCATCAAACATAAAGGGATGGAATTTGTTTTTTTGGCGTTGGCATCTCCCCCACAAATTAAAACTCTTCTCTTGGCTCATGTTTAATTATAAACTGAACACCTGAGATTTGCTACGGGAAAAAGGTTGGTTTGGACCAAACATCTGCCAACTTTGCTTCAATGATGTTGAGACTGCAGATCACTTGTTCATCAATTGCACATTCACCATATCAGTTTGGAGAAAAATCAACTTGGTGCTTAATATCAATTCTGTTTGGGACGGGCCATCAATCTTTGCCTGCTTCGACTTTTGGATGCATAGGGAACTCTCTTTTAAACATCTGCCATCTCTGAATTGTTGGTCCATCTGGTTGATCAGGAACAATAAAATCTTTTCAAATGAGATCCCTTCCATTAACACTACAACACATAAAGCACTTGTTCTATTTAAAAGTTGGAATGACAGCTCCCCTTATAAGCCAAGAAAAAAGATCACGAAGAGGATTCCTGAACTTGAGGAATTTACAACTAGATGGTTCGATGGAGCAACATCATTAATGGTGCACAGAGTGGTGCAGGTGGTCTGATCAAAATAGCAAAAATCTCCTACTATCGTTGGACTTTTAATTGTGGCCCGGGCACCAATACCAGAGTTGAACGGTTGGGTGACCTGGGGTACTCTCTTCTTGGCTTCGAGACTACATATTGAAGCACTCCAGATCCTTGGAGACTCCATAATTATCATTGATTGGTTAAACAATAGGGTAGACCTTCAACCATCTCTCTCCTGGCTTGGAAGGACAAAATCAGATCACTTATGTGCTCTTTTAAAAACCACATCTATCGGGAGTACAATAAATCTATTGATCTTTTATCCAAATTGGCGCTTCAGAAAAAAGAGGGCATTATTACCTATAATCTCTAGATAGATGGCCATGAGGGCCCCTCCCATTTCATTACTCTCCATTAAGCATTGCCTATCTTCCCCTCCTATATTTCCAAGTACTTTGTGTCTTTATTGACTATTTCTGATCATTGGCTTCCTCTGAAGCTATTTTGACTGTAATGTTATTCCAGTGCTCTCTTTGTAATTGGTTATTTTATCACTCTTCTTTTTGAACTTTCTCCATTTGATGGTCGAGAGACTACTATTGGCTAAAGATCATTGACAGTTATGTCTTTTTAGCACTGCCTTTGTAACATCTCTAGTATAGAGAACACATTTTATTCATCAATATAATTGAGAAATTTTCAAGTTGAAAAAAAAAAACTATACAACAGAAAACACCATAAAATAAGAGCTAACTCTAACTGACATATATCCTTCTCCTAAAAAACCTGCACATCCATATACCCACCTGGTTTCTCCAAGCCCTGGTGTGTGGTGTGGGGCCATCATATTTTTCCTGTGGTTTTTCTCCCTAATCTAACTAAAATCTGGTTGGAAATTTCAGTTCAAAGTAAAATTATCATTTCAGCATTTACAAATTACCAGAATTAATTCCCATGCTTCATCTATGATTTCAGCATTTGAACTTGGACTGAACTAATTCCCATGCTTTGAATCCACCCAAATACTCAAAATCACAATTTAAACAATACAACCTACCATTTCTGCAATTTTTTCGTCAACCAGATTCCGGTGGATACGGAGCAATTTAATGCAGAATGCCCCGTATCAAACGCCCTGCTGTTTTCCCCTGTAGAATGCCAGATACGAACATAGTGGGGAAATTTAATGCATTTTCCCCCGTAGAATGCCAGATACGAACATAGTGGGGAAATTTAATGCATTTTCCCCTGTAGAATGCCAGATACGAATACAGTGGGGGAATTTAATGCACGTTATACATAATAATTATGCAACGCACAATCGGAAGCTTTGTTTTGGTAAGAAGTAGATGCCGACATGATCTCTCCCGTGTAGCGTCCGTCCCAAACAATGGGTCAACTCAACTCTCTTGATGGCTTGCTTCAATTTGCTCCATTTTAATGGTGAGCAATATACAGATTGTTATGTAGTATTGGATCACTTTGGTATATATATTTGTATATATCCTCTGCTGTTGCAGTATTCAATGTTATGTGATAGGTTGTATATTGATGGTTGAATGTTTAGCAAATTAGTTTTCATATTTTATTAGAATATCTATATTTTTTATGATATTGTATTGTATATTGTTCAAACGTTTTAAGTTTTGGTGTTTTTGATGGAAATTAAGATATATAAATTTAAACGAATTACAATTTTGTGTTGTTTAAATTGTATTTTGAATACATAAACAAATTCAGTTCGTTTAAAAAATTCTTAAATCACTCAGATTATATTATTAATCACACAAATCTACAGATTTGACAATTTCTAACCAAATTTAAAATAAAACAAATGGATAATAACATAAAAAACACAATACTAAAATTGCTGCTTAAGCTTTCTGTAAGTTTCAAAATTTCGTATACAGTTTAAATCCAAAAAAATGCAAGCAACAATTATACTTAAAATGTGAAAAACTTTACTCTCAAATAGGTAGAATTTACGGCCACCGTCGTCTATGTGAGCTTTGTCCCAGAGGTGAGCACGTGAAATAAGATTCCACGTCTGTGAGTTTTGTTCCATTGGCGAGCAATAATGATGGCAGTACTGCCATCATTATTGCTCGCCAATGGAACAAAACTTACAGTCGTGGAACTGTCAGCAGGTTAAAGAAACGGTAGGATAACTGGCATGCAGAATAATTACTTTTTTCACGGGCGAGGACTTCGCAAGAGATTCGATTTTCGAAAGATTTTTTTAATGGTGAAAATTCAGATCTCTGTCAAAGTCAATGATCAATGAGAACTTGACTATTAAATTATTAAAATTTGATTAAATTTATTTCCTAATTTATTTTTGAATGTCGCTTATCACATGCGAATAAAACATGGCTGTATGATTATAAACTGATGTTGGCTAAACGTTTTATCTTTTGGGTTTTTTGGTCGGAATCTGATGATGTAAATTTGGATAAAATAACTATTTTCTGTTGTTTAAATTGCATTTCTGAATGTATAAATAAATTTAGAGGGCTGAAAAACCCCTGATGCACTTAGATTAGACAAACTTAACCACTCAAATATGTAGATCCAACCATTCTTCACCGGATTTCGAGAAAAATTAAACGAATAAATTGCCAAGCTCTTAACCACACTACCACATAAATGAAACAATTGAAGGTTGAAATACCAACAAGAAATATGGAAGAAGTGTTAGCTCTCCAACCACCAAAACGAAAACTAATATGCAGCGGAAACAATACCGACATAGATCAAACATAAAAACACGAGGATTTACGTGGTTCACCCAATCGTCGAGCTACATCCACCAAGTAGAGGCATCGGTTTGGCTCACTCCACTCATCTCCCTCATAGCTTCTACGAGCATACATGAATTTATAGCGATTATACACAGTTACATAAGAAACTCACTATTGAATGCGCGCATATCCATATTCTAACTTCGTCTAAATAGTTACAACCAACGCTGAATAATAGGATCTAAAATCCAATTTTGGAGAAATTCGTTGTCACCAAATTCCAACAATCTCCACCTTGACAACAATTAACCTGATACCTTGCTCCTTCATTTGTTCATCACCTTTTTTGCAAGCCAAGAGAAGCCAAGCACCATCATAGCTTCTCTAAAAGAACTGGTTTTGTGAACATGTTTGCACAATTCTCTTTTGTATGAAATTTTTCAAGAGAAACTCCACCTTCATTGATGACCTGTCTTACAAAATTGTACTTAATAGGAATATGTTTAGTTTTACTGTGGTAGGTTGGATTCTTGGCCAAGTGAATAACACTTTGACTATCACAAAGTAGCTTTAATTTGTCCTACATCCTTCCAAACTCACCAAACAAACCTTTTAACCAAACTGCCTCTTTGCAAGCATGTGAAACAACTATGTATTCTGCTTCTATAGTGGATAAGACAACAATGCTCTGTATCTTTAACATCCAACTAATAGATCCACCTGCAAGAGTAAAGACATATCCTGAAGTTGACCTCATTTTGTCCAGATCACCTGCAAAATTAGAATTAACACATCCACAGACTAACTGCCCCTTAGATACCGAAACACCCATTTCACTGCTGCCCAGTGCTATTTAGCTGGATTTTCCATATATCTGCTAACAACCCCAACTGCATGTGAAATGTCTAGTCTTGTACTAACCATCACATACATTAAACTTCCTACTGCATTAACATACAATATTCGAGACATATATTCCTTTTCTTCTTTTGTACTTGAACATAAACTTGAAGAAATCTTAAAATGGGAAGCAAAAGGTACAAAAACTGGTTTCACACTGTTCATACCAAACCTCAAAAGTATTTTCTCGACATACTTTTGTTGCGACAACCAAAGCTTTCCATTCCTTCTGTCTCTGAATATCTCCATGCCCAAAATTTGCTTTGCTGCTCCTAGATCTTTCATATCAAACATCCTAGCCATTTGAGTCTTTAACCTATTGATCTCAATTATGATTTTGCTTGCTAAAAGCATATCATCAACATACAATACTAAGATAATGAATATGCGATTATTCAATTTATTAATGTAAACACAATGATCATACTCACTCCTTGTATAATTTTGGCTCATCATGAAAGATTCAAATTTCTTGTACCATTGTCTGTGTGACTGCCTCAGACCATACAATGATTTTTTGAGCCTGCAAACAAATTTCTTGTTGTGATTCTGAATGAACCCTTCAGGTTGTTCCATGTAAATCTTCTCATCCAAATCTCCATGTAAGAAAACAGTCTTAACATCTAGTTGCTCCAACTCCAAATCAAGTAATGCAACCAATGCTAACATACTTCGAATTGAAATGATTTTAACAACTAGTGAAAAAATCTCATGAAAGTCAATACCTTCTTTCCGAGAATATCCTTTTGCAGCCAGCCTTGCTTTGTACCTTTTTACATTATCATCAACACCCTTCTTCATCTTGTAGACCCACTTGCAACCTACAATTTTCCTGTCTCTTGGAAGTTCTACCAGGTCCCATGTAGTATTCTTTGCTAAAGAATTCATTTCATCCTTCATTGCTTCTTTCCATTTTTCACTGTTAGAACCCTCCACAACTTCCTGATAGCATGAAGTTTCATCATCATTAGTACTTAAAGAAACTGATGAAACAAAATCATCATACCTTCTTGGAGGAACTCTGACCCATGTAGACCTCCTTAGGAAGTTTGTGGCTCATCCACAATCTATTGATTGTCATCATCATCAATATTTTCCTTTGCAAGAACCTATTCATGAACATCTTCAGAAACTTGTTCACGTTCACTCCCATATGTAGTTGAACGAGTTTCAAACTGAATCTGCTGATACCTAGGTACTTCTACATGTTTCATTTGAACATCTACATCTGATTTGATGAGAGATGATTCATCAAATATTACATCTATGTTAATGGTGATTTTGTGGGTAATAGGATCCCACAACCTGTACCCCTTAATACCATCACCATATCCAACAAAGATAAGATTTTTTCATTTTGTATCTAATTTAGAACGCTGATGTTTCAGAATTAGAGCATAGGTTTCACAACCAAAAACTTTAAGATTAGAATAATTACAAGGGTGACCTATCCATACCTCTTCAGGAATCTTGCACTCTATTGTTGTTGATGGTGATCGATTCACTAGATAACAACATGTAGTTACTGCTTCTTCCCACAATTCCTGCTACAAGTTGGTGTTACTAAGCATACTCCTTGCTCTCTCTAGAAGACTAATGTTCATGCGTTCAACAAATCCACTCTACTGAGGAGTATATGAAGTAGTTTTATTCCTATCAATCCCAAAATCCTTGCAATAGTTCTCAAATTCCATTGACGTAAATTCACCACCATTATAAATTATTAAACATTTAATGGATCTACCAATGCTCTTTTCCACTAAAGCTTTAAACTGCTTGAAAAAAGTAAATACATCAACCCTTCTTTTCAACATATAGATCCACACCTTCCTAGAGAAATCATCTATAAAAGTAACAAAATATGATGACCCTCCATACGAAATAGTAGGGGATGGTCCCCAAACATCAAAATGGATATAGTCAAGGATTCCCTCAATGGTGTGTCTTCTGGTTTTAAATTTCTGCCGATTCTGTTTTCCATAAATACAATGCTTGCAGAAATCTAACTTTAAAGACTTTAGACTAGGAATTAACTTGCGATCAGATAATACCTTCAATCCTCTTTCACTCATATGGACCAACCGTTGATGCCACAGTCGAACATAATTACTGTCATTCTCAGATACAGTTGTCACATGATCTGACTCGGTTCTTCCTTCTAACAGAAACAAGTGTCCAACCTTCTTCGTAACCAATAGGATTCCTTTGTAGACCTTCATAACTCCACCTTGAACAATACTTTTATATCCTCCAGTATCTAAGACTCCCAAAGAGATTAGGTTCTTTCTTAGCTCAGGTACATGTCTCACATTAGTTAGAATCTTAACAGATCCATCAAACATCTTAATTCGAATGCTACCAATTCCCACAACTTTACATGATATATCATTTCCCATGTAAACAATTCCATCATCTATAGACTCGTAAGTAATAAACCAACATCTATGAAGAAACATGTGATTTGAAGCACCATAATCTAATAACCAATGTTGATCATAACGTGAAACAATATCAATTTTTAAAAATTCATCAGCCATACCTGAACTTGTTGTTGAACCTATTTCAGTTGTGTTTTCTTCATTCGTCTCCTTTGGAGGGTCTTCTTTGGAGGCTTGTTGTCGCTTCCCACAATCCTTCTTCGGGTGTCTAGATTTGCCACAAAACCAACACTTAATCTTTCTCTTCTTTCCATTCAACTTTGACCAAGAGAAATACCTCTGAACATGTCCTCTTTCTTTAGGTCTTCCTCTGAACACCATCGCCTCAGATGTAGAGGTTTATAGATTGGATTTCTTCCTTGTTTCCTCAAACAATAAAGCTCCAACAATAACATCAAACTCAATAATTTCTGTTGAACTGAAACTAATAGAGGTAACAAAGTGATCCCATGACTCTGGCAAAGAACACAATAATTTAATCGTCTTGTCTTCATATTCGAATTTCACTCCCATGCTAGTCAACTGGATTAAAAGAGTATTAAAAGTATTTAAATGATCAACTGTTTTCGTACCTTCCTTCATGCACAAATTGTACAATTGTCTTTTCAGGAAGATCTTGTTCGTCAAGGATTTCTTCATATACAATCTTTCTAGCTTTGCCCAAAAACCGACTGTTGTCTTCTCCGAGACAATGTTGAACAAAACATCATCAGCCAAACATAGATGTGTGAGATTTAGTGCTCTCGCATTGATCTCTTCCCACTCTTCATCTGAAATGGTCGCAGGTTTCTTTGATTTTTCCAAAAGCACCTTCACCATGCCTTGTTGCATGAGAAGATCGTGCATCTTCACCTTCCAGATCTCAAAATTGTTTTTTCCATTAAACTTCTTGATTTTGAACTTAGCACTCTGAGTTTTTTTCATTAGCAGAAGAAAAAATTTCAAAATCACTGCTTATAAAACCAAGCCCTTTATATGAAAAATAATCTTATAGTTAAAGATTGAACCCAAAACTAATGGTAAAAAGGTTTTAAAAACATTTAAAAAATATTTTATACCTTAATAAAACTTTTTACCAAATCCACAAAAGTTCAAATCTTTGAAATTAATATTTAATATCCTTTATATGGCATCCACCTTTAAACATCCACTCACTCTTGAATTGTTCATTCTTTAAAAATTCATTTTTGAAAACCACATACCATAGCATTAAATCTCACGAAAGACAAAGTGGATCCTCCAAGTTTTATGCATAAAATATTCCCCATACATACCATTCGCACTTTTTAAACCATGCAAATTTTGTATGGAAGATCGACGCTCTCTTCCTGCAGAGACCCCAGTGTTGGCTGCTTAAAATGCAGATTTCACAAGTGCACCATTAAATCGATGCTCCCTTCAACCGAGATGACTCAGTGCTGATGTAAACCAACAATGCTCCCTTCCAGCAAAGATCCCTGCGCTGAAGATCCCCATGCTGAAGTAAAATCGACGCTCCTTCTACCCACGCAGAGATTCTGTTTCTTTGACGACGGCTCATGCAATGTGGATCTGATACCACTTGCTAGCTCTCCAACCACCAAAATGAAAACTAATATGCAATGGAAACAATACCGAAACAGATCAAACATAAAACACAAGGATTTACGTGGTTCACCCAATCGTTGGGCTATGTCCACCAAGCAGAGGCATCAATTTTATTATTGTTCAAAGAAGAGTTATAAATGACTCACTCCACTCATCTCGCTCATAGCCTCTACGGGCATACATGAATTTATAGGAATTATACACAATTACATAAGAAACTGACTATTGAATGGACTCATATCCATATTCTAACTTGGTCTAAATAGTTACAACCAACGTTGAATAATAAGATCTAAAATCCAATTTTGCAAAAAAATGTTGTGACCAAATTCCAACAAGAAACATGTTGCATTCTTTTTATAATACTTTATAAATATAAATATAATAAGTTATAATACTTTATATACTTTATAAATAAAAATAAAAGTGATCAGAAAAAATACACCCTAAAAAATTAAAAACATAGAACTTTTAAACTACACCTCTATATTAATGTTAAATTATACATAGTTTTACCTAATTGAATAATTAGTAAAACTTGAAAGCATGTTTTTTAAGATATTTAACTATAATAAATCTTATTTTATGTAAATGTAATGGTGTTTTAAGTTTCTACTACTTTGATCTACTTTTATATCCATAAATAATTATTATTTTTTATATTTAATGTTGATGAAAAATTAATAATAAAATATAAACATTTTGGAATTAAATAAAATAACAAAACAATAAACACACCACTATACACAAGCAATTTAACATGGAGAAATTGCAAATTAAAGGAAAAATCCTACTTTAAATGCTATGTTTATTATTCCTATCTAAAATTGCAATTCCTTGAACACAATATCTACATAGAAATTATTTTGTGAGATAAAAGGCTAAAGAAATACAACACAATATTTTTTCCCATTTAACTTATTGTGATTTTTCAATGTGACTCGATGCTAGAGCACACAGTGACAAGGAAACATTCTTTCGATCGTCTTAAAAAATTTGTATGGATTTCACATTGCCCAATTATGTATCTCATGCATTTTCCCCCTCTTCTATAGAACAATTATGTTAGAATAATAGGTGTGCTTATTTCTCCATAGAAAACATAGCAATATTGTCACCCAACCATAGGCCGAAGCCACCCCCCGAGCACCTTAACCTTGATAGATAAAACAATTCCGAAAGCAAGCCCTAGAACCAATAGCCAACCAAGGTAGCATAATTCTCTCCAAATCTAGCGCACCAAGTAGAGAGTCCAAACCATAACCAAGGCAGAAAGTCCAAACCATAACCAAGATAGAAAGTCCAAACCATAACCAAAATACCAAGTCACTACTGTAGCAGCTGTAACTCTCCTCCAGTCATGCGTACCACTTGTCCTTATGCAGTTGTGAGAGTGAGTGAGTACAAACGAGCTATAGTGCCCTCTATTTACACTGCTCCAAGTTACTTAACTGGGTCGATTTTTCTTCCTAGAGGCTAATAATTTAATATTAATTATTCTCTTGAGCCAACTTGTCTTCTAGGGTTATTATCCACTATTTTAGGGTTTCTCTTGCTTCTCAGAATATTCTAGTCTCGTCAAAGGTTACACATAGAGGTTAATACCTCCAACAACTACCATAATATCAACACTCCCTCATAGCTAGAGAGGTATTAAGGCAATGGTCTTGAGCACAAACATACCATTCAATCACAACAACATAGCCAAACATGATATCTCATGATCACATCACGAGCACCACCACCACTATCAGTATCATTTGATAACATCAAATGCATCATCTCTCGAGGCCATACTCCATCGGAGTAATTGAGCATGATGTTGAAAAGGTCACTCACTCAACAAAGTGATACAAGGACCATTCTTTTAATCCAGACATACATCCTAGAAGAATAGTTGTCCCAATAGATGTTGAAAGCTCTGCAATGGGCTACAAGGATCATTCTTCTAATTTGGAGCTATGCCCTAGAAGAATGTCAGTCCTCCCAGATGCTAAAAGCCACCCTATGGGTTACAGAGACCATTCCTACAGGAATATCAATCTCTGACTATTTTCTAATCAGGTCATATGTACCATAGAGATCAATCTCTACCCATATGCCTTAGAAAATATCGGTCCTGAACCATTTTCCTAATCGGGCCACAATCCATGCCTTAGGAAGATACTAGTCCATGATACACCAACAATCTGTTAACATGTACCATGCTCCACAGAGAGGATGCATTTCCACCAACAATCTATTCTTTCTGGACCATTCTTCGCTTGGAGAATGTTTGTCCACCAGCATGCTGACTATCCATCTAGCTGGCAATCAACTCCAACACTAGTTGTAGTCTCCATGGCACTCAGATAGTAGCATACTTCTGCTATAGTTCCATCCAATAGAATACAAATGTGTCTATCCATAATAATATACAACTACTATCCAGTGGTACATACCCACTCCTAGTAGAAAATGACTACTAACCAATGACACATAGTCACTTCCAGTGGATCACATCCACCACAATAGCATACAACTACTATTCAAAGACATATAGTCTTCACAACAATCATATCATATGATATCAAACTGTATAAACAATATCATGATACAAACTGAGTCATCTAGGCCATTCTTCCACTCACATATGTGAGATCTGGAAGAGCATATGCCCTCAGAAAGTTAAACATCAACCATAGGCTATATGGAATATTCTTCCCAAGCATAGAAGAATAACTTTCCCTGATTTTTGAACCTAGACCATTCACCTAACTGGGCCATTCTTCCGACACTAATCACAGTGCAACCTGGAGTGAATGAGTCACCCCTAGGGAATGATTGTCCCTGATTGTTGAACCTATACCATTCACTTAACTGGGCCAGTCTTCTGACACTAATCAAAGTGCAACCTGAAGAGAATGACTCTTCCCTAGGGAATGATTGTTCGGACCATTTCCTACGAAAATGACTATCCTGCACCAACCTCATGTAACAAACCATTCTTTGAAACTGCTCACAACTGTGAACTTCGAAAGAAGACTACCCAGAGAGGTGAACCATTCTACTTGACCAATACTTAGAGTGAATGCCAAGAAGAATGACTATCCTAGACCATTCCCCCACACTGGACACAAGGGGATTTGTTGTCTATGGTACATCAACAATCTATCAGACCATTTTCATTACGAAAAATGACTGTCCGATATGGACCATTTTTCGAACTGGAAAATGATTGTCTGTCAGAAATCTTGGACCACTTTTCGGATTGGAAATTGACTGCCCAACCTGGACCATTTTCCAAAATGGAAAATGACTTTCCATCAAGAATCCTGGACCACTTTCTAGAATGGAAAGTGATTGCCCAACCTGGACCATTTTCCAAACTGGAAAATGACTTTCCATACATCAATAACATATCAGTTCTCCCTCCCAACCTGGGGAGCCATCTCTTCCCTTTCAACTAAGGGATTTATCTCCACGAGCCCCATCTTGTCCTTTAAGTATGAAAAATTTTCATCTTGGACAGAGGATTTACCAAAAATATTTGTTATCTGCTCATTAGTGGAGATATACTAGAGAACTACTTCTCCCCTCTGGACTTTATCACGGAGAAAATATTACTTGATCTCAATGTGCTTTGACTTGTCATGGAACATCGGGTTCTCTAAGATCTTCACATAGTTTTGGTTATCACAATATATATAATGGTCGAATCCAACACCTGATCAAACCGACCAGAAACCAACTTACGAAGCCACACTGCTTTTGTACAAGCATCACAAGCTACAATATGCTCTGCTTCTGTAGTGCCGAGTACAACATACTTTTTTTTCTTGCTAGCCCATGATATCGTGGCAAAGATCAAACAAAAACATATCCAAGAAGCACTTCTTATGTTATTTTCACTTCCTGCCCAATCTGAATCGATAAATCCATGTAGCTGTATATCATAACTCAAACGTCCCACAAATACTTTTCAAGGCATGCTTTGCAATTTCTTCAATTCTCATGGCTAGGTTCCACCTGGAACTATTTTCACAACAAAGAAAATATCTGACTAAGTAATCTCCAAATACATCAACAGGCCATTCAATTGCCGATACAAGGATGAGTCTACTGGATCATAGTCTCTCAACTTCTTCAGATCTATCATCATGGGAGTTTTCCATGGATTTGCAATCCATTATCCCAGACTTCTGAAGAACCATTTCGATATACTTCCTCTGTCATACGATTTTTTCACCACGCTTTGGCTATACATGAGAGACTCGACACCAATTTGCTTGAATCCATACAAGGTCTTCTTCCATTTGCATACATGGGTCTCTTTCTGGTGTACCTCAAAACCTTGAGGTTTCTCTACATATTCTTCTTCTTCAATTACTCTGTTGAGAAGAACAATCTTTACATCTATCTGAATTAAACTCCAACCCATGGATACTGGAAGAGATATAATGGCTCAGGTAGAGGTATATTTGGTTACTGGAACAAACTGTCATCATAGTCTTCTCCCTCCTTCTAGGAGAACCCTCTAGCTGAGAATCTCACCTTGTATATATCAAAACTTCCATTTATAAGTCTTCACGTATTCTTCAATGGACCATATCATTGGGAATTAGCTCCCTCCTAATCTCGAATTCATGCTTGAATGAACAATAACTAGAACTTGTTTTTATTCTGAGACTGCATGTTTCTGGAATATTGCCATCAATTCCCTCTATCTGAGAGAGTCCATGCTTCTATCTACTACATCTCTCTTTGCTTTCTACAAAGTGTCACAAGCCTGTTCTGGTTTCCTTTTAATTACCGACTTCCTCTGAGTCTTTTTAAGTTTGTTTCTATCTATTCTGATTGCTGCCCATCTGGAAGTTGTTGCAAGCATTGTGTCATCCTTATAAAATTCTTCTATGACGACTTCCACAAAGATTGTTCATCAAAGGTTTGTCAACACATTTCACAAGGGTACCTGCCTAGAGAAAAACAAGAAGCAAAAGAAAGATCCAAGACAATATGATTTCTTTGACAGAAAAATGAGTTAGAGAATATGATCTCAACCTTATAATATCTTGACTAAAGTTATCTTATAACTTTGACTAGAAGTTCATAATGCCATAACAACCAGAGATATATCAAGTCAAACCTGGAGAGTGTGTTGATCTTTTGAATGCACTGAATCCAAGATCATTTTTTTGGACAAGATACCTTGTACATTTCCTGAAAACACATTCATGATAATGATACAAATTAAAAGAACATGTATAGGTACATACTTTTGTTACCCATCTGTGATGGTAAACCTTAGAATGAATTTGTTGGACCAGACCTTTAGCTGCTAGAGGATTGGTAAACCTCATAATGTTCCTTTTAGTAGATCTCTCTTGGGCACAACATACACTTTCTTCATGTTAGGTCTTTTGTCTTCATGACTGCCATGTTTTGAGGTTCCTTCTCTTTTCCTGCTTCAAACTATAGTTCCATGCTCTTTCCTTTCACGATATCCAACACTTTAATATTGGCAAGGATGAGGTCAATCCTTTTCTTCCATGCTCTGATGTTAGAAACCTCTTCTAAATTGTTTTCTAACTTCATAGAGTAAGTCATGACTGTTTTGACTTGGTCAACCTTTGACTTTGACCAACAAATCAAACTTGATGTCTTGGCTTGCTGAGAGTACCAAGAGGTGTTCTAGGCTAGGGCACACTAGGTTATCTAGGAATTAGGTCAAGTTCTTCACTTAAGGTTCCTCAACACGAGGGTTAGGGTTTCATTGTTGCAACAAAAGATTTGGCTGTAGTTGCAACTGTAACTGAGAAAAACCTCCTAATATACCTTCAAGTGGTTAGACTGTTCAAAGATAGTGTGGGCCCATAAACTGCTATAATAATAGGTGTGCTCGTTTCTCCATAGAAAATATAGAAATATTGTCACCCAACCATAGGACAAATCCACCCTAGATCATGTAAGGTACTAGGTCTATTATATTAGCAGAGAAGAGAAATAATGCAAAAAATAACACCGAGATAACAACAAAATATGAAAATACTACATAGATAACAACAAAACAACAAATTAGATGGAACCAAAACAACATAATTATACCTTTATTCATAGAAAAAAAGGTTCACTTTCCTCTTCGATGGGGAAAACTCCAAGACAAAACTTCTCATACCCTCTACTCCTATTTATACTAAATCTATCTATCCAAAATAAAAATCCACAGGAAGATCCTTCTAGAAGTGGAAGCTTCTATTAGGTCTTCTTACATTTGACTTTTTCCTCCTTATTGCTAGGCCTTATTAACATTGACCTTTATTACATGGAAATATATTATTCTACCCACTTGAGGGGTTAGGTAGGTTAGGTCCCTAACATGCCCTCCCCCTTAAAATAAACCTTGTCCTCGAGGCTTGAGATGAGGAAATCATTGTAGAGTGTTAGTTTTCTCCCAGATGGCATCTGCAGGAGTTGTATCTTTCCACTAGACTAACACTTCCTTGATGGTGCACCGACGAAGACGACACTCACACTGGTCCAAAACTGCTTGTTTCTGCAACCAGATGGATCCTTCTTCATCCAACTCGAGAAGGCTGGTTTGAGTTTGGAACTTAGTTCCAATCACCTTCTTTAAGTAGGAGACATGAAAAATAGGATGGAGCTTATAAAGACTAGGAAAAACTAACTAATAGGACACCTATCCCACACGATTGAGAACTATATAAGGACCATACAATTTGGGCACCAGCTTTTGAAAATGCTCGACCTTGAGTGACGTTTTCTTATAAGGTTGCAGTCAAAGAAATACTTGGTCTTCTTCAGCAAATTAACATTCTGAGCGACCTTGATCGACTTGTTGTTTCATTAAATTCTGAGCCATGACCAAATTCTCTTTGAGGGTACGAAGAATAGCTTCTCGAGCTGTAAGTGTTTGGTCAACCGCCTAGACCTTCGAGACACCTGGCATGTAGGAGAGAACGAAAGGTGGATTTTGTCCATATACTGCTTCAAAAGGAGTCATGTGAGTAGTTGTATGGTAATATGTGTTGTACAACCATTCAACTAATGGTAACCATTGATCTCATTGATTTTTCCTTTCAAAGGAAAACACCTCAAATAAGTCTCCAAACACTTGCTGAAAACTTCAGTTTGACCATCAGTCTGGGGATGATAGGCGGTGCTGAGATGCAATTGGGTGCCCTGTAGCCTGAATAGTTCTTGCCAAAAATTGCTGGTGAAAGTGGGATCTCAATCAGAAACAATAGAATGAGGCATGCCATGAAGATTGAAGACATGATCCATGAAAAATTGAGCCACATTGATGCGGTAAATGGTTGTTGAAGAGCACAAAAATGAGCATACTTGGAAAGACGATCAACTACCACCATGATGACTGATTTATTTCTTGATTTAGGTAATCCCACAATAAAATCCATAGATATGTCCCTCCAAATAACGGGTGGAATCAGAAGCATTTGGAGTGTGCCAGGAGATTTGATTGTTTCTCCCTTGTTACACTGACGAACATCACATTCTACCACAAAAGTGCGAACATACGTTTTCATACCATCCCAGAAAAAATAATATTTGACCCGGTCATAGGTTTTGGTAAACCTTGAGTGCCCAAATATGGGTGTAGCATGAAGCTTAGAAAGCACCATGGATTTAAGTTGTGACTGTTTACTTAAATACAAACGACCTTTGTAGCGAATCTCATCATTGTGTCAAGAGTACCCTGGGGAAACAGGAGAATTGGCTTGCAATTTTTGGATCAGATGTGAAATTTTAGGATCTTGTAGCCATTCTTGTCGAACAACATGGAGCCAATATGGTACAATGAAGGATAGGGAGAAAAGGGACCCTTCATATTCATATTTTCGAGAAAGAGAGTCAACAAGCACATTTTATTTTCCTTTCTTATAAATGATCTCATAATCATATCCAAAGAGATTAGTTACCCATTTTTGTTGCTTTGGAGAGGAAGGTCGTTGCTCCAAAAAATAATTGAGGCTTCGATGATCTGTCTTAATTTGGAAGCATTGCCACAAGAGATAAGGGAGCCAGAAATTGGCCTTTCTTGAGGAGATTTTCCATGTGATGGGAACTGATGATCTCAGGAGAACCAACTTTGAGACCTTGGAAGTGATACCTTTTTCCCTCCTGTTGGAATTGCATTGTTAATTCCTTAAAGTCCATAAGAATGGGACCCAAAGTGAGTAACCATTCAACACCTAACACAATGTCACAACCACCCATTTCAATGGAAAACATATGAGATTTTAGGTGGTAATGTCCAATTTGAATACGTACATTTTTACAACTCCCACCACATTCATGGACCCACCATTGGCTATCATGATTTGAAAATTATTGACAACA
This sequence comes from Picea engelmannii, assembly GCA_009831015.1. Lineage (NCBI taxonomy): Eukaryota > Viridiplantae > Streptophyta > Pinopsida > Pinales > Pinaceae > Picea > Picea engelmannii. The sequence goes on along the minus strand of ML790516.1, from coordinate 457,186 downwards.
CGAATATAGTAATTGGTTTCCTGGGAAATGCGACGATGAATAAAATTGTGGGTGCTACCACTGTCAACAAGGATGATGACCTTCCTATGCTTAATATATCCAATGAACTTGAGGGTTTGTGGAGTAGAGAATCCAGTGAGGGCATGCAAGTAAATGAGTGGGTCAACTTCAGGTGGGTCAGTGGGATCCTGGGTAGCATCGGGAAGGGAGGGCTCTTCAACAAGGGGAACTATCACATCTTCTTCAGGAACATCATCGGAAATGGCCATAATTTTGTTTTCCTTACACTTGTGCCCCGAAAAATAATTTTCATCACAATTATAGAAAATACCCTTCTGTTGGCATTCAACCATTTAATCCCTAGTTAATTTATTGACCTTGAGGGGAGTGACAATGGGGTTAGGATTAGTGGGTCAAAGGCGATGAACAAAAGAGGATTTTTTTATTTTATTTTTTTCTGGGAAAAAATAACTTGTTGGGCCTCTTTAACACATTTAGTAGCTTCCAACCAAGTCTGAGGGAGGGCCATGGGAACTTGGGATCAAATTTCATCCCTTACGCCAGTGATAAAGAATTCACGGAAGAACACTTTTGACATGACCTCTGTTCGAAAGGCCAAATGCTCAAAAGAAGTTATAAAGTCTTCCATTGTGTCTGACTGTTCAACTTGCTCAAATGACCTATATAGTGGGTATCAATGCCAAAGCGATCATAGAGATATGCAACAAAATGGTTCCATGCAATATACCCCTAACGTGAATTTTTACGCCATTTGCACCATTACCATCTTTCAGGATCTATATAGAGGACAACATAGCAAAGTTTGGCCAACTGATCTGTAATACCATGCAGAGAAAAATAATGCTCCATTTGAGTGACCCAACCCGTAGGATCAAAGCCATCAAATATATTGTCCTCAAAGTGGGGTGACGAGGGTCAAGATGAAAGGAGTTTGATTGAAAATGTAGAGAATGAAAGGAATCAACAACATCTTGTTGGTCCGAGGAGGAAGGACCCTGAGTGCGTTTCAACAACGGGTTGACAACAGATTGGAGGGTGTTAAATTGGTTCATGAATTTGTCATCCACGGTGTCAAATTTGTGCTGGACTTGGGTCTAGAATTGTGCAAGGTGGAAATTGTTAGATCCAATCTCTGATGTCACATGGTGGATGGACTCCTGGGCTTGATTGATGGAAGCTTGCAAGTCTTGGTTGCGAGTGGTGGCCATTTGGAGAGGGGGAGTGTGGGTAAGGGAAAAGGGGTGGGTGGGACCATAGAAAAGGACTCATAAGTGATAGGTACCATGACTATTAGGGTGAGAAGGGAAATATAATGGAATAGGTGGAAAAATAGGGAAGCTGGGAAGGGGTTAGGTCCACTAAAAAAAAAGGATTAAAAATGAAAGGTACGACTGGGATCAGGGAGAAAAGGGGAATCTAATGGGATAGGTCCCAAATAAGTGTGCCGGCGAGACAACTATACTTTTTTTTTTAACTCCCGTGGAGTTATACTACGGCCTGAATAATACCGTAGTGACAAAATGCCCAAATGCTTAACAAGAAGAAATGTGTAGTAATTTCATAACTTGAATGCATAAGGAACAATTGTGCAGTAATAAATATTGTCTATTCTATTTTTGTTTTTGTCCCAAGGGGTAGGGTATTCAAGGTTTCTACAGACAAGGGTTTTCCCTATGCTATAACTCTCTGATATACCCGCGGGGTCCAACAATAATACTCAACCCAATATCTTAGGGAACCAACTAAGGAGGCTAGACCGTTCCCTTAGCCATACTACCCGACTACCCAGGTACTAGAGAGTATCTTCCTGAGTATTTTTCTCGGTGGAACTATAACAGTCAGGTGGCCAATCAATTTATCTAGAGAGGGATTCAAGAGATCTAGGCCAATCTGTATACAGGTGTTGTCTGATGCACTACCAATCGAAGGGGTACCAACAAGGGTTACAAGGGTGGCCAACAAATGTGCGCTTGAGTACCACTTGTATTTCCTATGTGTATTACTCCTCGACTATGGTTTTATGCATGTAACGAAAAATCTCTATAGCTTTAAGATGCCGGAATACGTCTCTATGCTAAAAAAAATTAACCCACAATTTTCTATCGAGGAAAGTGCTCTGATACCACTTGTAAGGTACCAGGTCTGTTATATTAGCAGAGAAGAGAAATAATGCATGAAATAACACTGAGATAGCAACAAAATACTAAAATACTGTAGAGATAATAGTGGAACAATAAATTATATGGAACCACAACACCAGAATTATACCTTTATTGATAAAAAACAAGGTTCACTTGCCTCTTCAAGGGGGCAACCTCCAGCAGAACATAGCTCTATTAAAATAATTCTTCAAGACAAAAATTATCATACCCTCTACTCCTATTTATACTAAATATATCTATCCAAAAGAACAATCTAGAGGAAGATCCTTCTAGAAGCATAAGCTTCTATTAGGTATTCTTACATTTGACTTATTCCTCCTTATTGTTAGGCCTTATTAATATTGACCTTTATTACATGGAAATATCTTATTCTACCCACTTGAGGAGTTATGTAGGTTAGGTCCCTAACATAGCACCTTAACCTTGATAGATAGAATAATTCCGGAAGAAAACCCTAGAACCAATAGCCAACCAAGGTAACGTACTTCTCTCCAAATATAAAGCACCAACCAGAGAGTCCAAACCATAACCAAGGAAGAAAGTCCAAACCATAACCAAGGAAGAAATTCCAAACCATAAACAAAAGACAAAGTCACTACTGCAGTAGTTTCATCTCTCCTCGAGTCATGCACACCACTTGTCCTTATGCAGTTATGAGAGTGAGTGAATACACATGAGCTCTAGTGCCCTCTATTTATACTACTCCAAGTCACTTAACTGGGCCAAATTCTCTTCCTAGAGGCTAATAAATTAATATTAATTATTCTCTTGAACCAACTTGTCTTCTAAGGTTATTATCCAATGTTTTAGGGTTTCTTTTTCTTCCCAAAATATTCTAGTCTTGTCAAAGGTTACACGTAGAGGTTAATACCTCCCACAACTACCATAATATTAACAAATTCAAGGACTTAGTGTTGGCACCTAAGGTTTGAAGACTACACATGGATGCCACAAGCTGTCATTGCGCACACTCAAGAATATGCATTGCACAATGACAAGTCTCAAAATCTGCACTAGCCAGGGATTTACTGCACGTGTCAACCCATTTTGTATTATGCGCGCCAACCCATTTTGTATTGTACGTAAGGACTTACAGAAACCACATGTAGGACATATTGAAAAATATCTTCAGGAATCATTGTAACTGATTGTGCAACAACCAGAGTGATCATGGTTGAGGTTATATATGAGCTAACAAGTTGTTATGATTTCCATGCTTTGTGAAAGATATGGGGGGATGCATGCATATATGTAAGGGGTTGGTATTTTTAGTAAAGAGGGAGTTTATTTTTGTATGAGAGAGAGACGAACTAGAGCTCGAGTAATTTTGAGTTTCACTTCTTGTTATGTTTGAGTTTTGGTTATGTTTGAGAGAGAAATTATATTGAGGTATGAGCGCATGGATCACCTTTGTTCTTGACTGCTAATATGCCTTGAGAAGACTATGACTATTTGTATCTTACAATCTTGAATGAATGGAATGAATGAATACAGTCTGAGCATATTTAGTAACTGCATATAACGGGTTATGGCTTGAATTCCAATCAAGTCTTTGTTCGAATTCAATGAAGCCTTCAGTATGATCATCAAGATTCTCTAGTCCATGACCGACGAGCCATTGAAGACCTCTGGGTAGTGAATTCATACACTCATACTAAACTCCTACCCGAGTTTTGAGGATTTTGAAGTTGTTGCTCGATCTCTGAAGACCTCATCTCCATCCATCAGGCCGTATCAACTTCTAGAGGATGGATACTCTATATGTATATCTTTTTGATTTCGAGATGTATCTCCACTGTGTATTATTTGCGGCTACACTTTATATAGTTATTTGACATGGATCTATAATGTATTTGATTGGTAGCCATGATTCTATTCTATCCCAAGCATGGGTATGCCCGCCTTGGTGAGAGATTTGTTATTTTGCAGATGACGCCTCCCGGTTCCTGGTTCCTGGGCTCACTTGTTCGACACATCAGTAACGATTGGTAATGTATTTCGGTCATCATATGCTCTTCTGACCTCACACATTAGGGGGCATCTTTTATAACCCTAATTTGCACCATACATGATTACCTGGCATCAGGCCATCTCAGATCCCTTCTTTGCCAAAGCACTGCTGAACAACTCTTTAAAAAACCTCTTTTATAAGGGCCCACGTGCCCTACTCCATTATTGCATGCATGTACATGCTAGCTGACCTAAAACAACCCGCGTGTACCTACAAAAACATGAAAAAAGGAAAGTTACCGATGAAACACACAGCTTTGGGTGAGTTAACTGAATCTTCTGGCCATGCATGGCTGAGGGTTCGTCCAAATACCTAGCTTATTCTAGCCTATAAAAGAAGGGTTAGGGGTCCTATTTGGGAGAGGAGAATAAGAGTAAAGAAACTCTACTCAATTACACATTCCCATTGTCCCAACCCTTTAGCCATCCTTGTGCAAAGAGAGATACAAAGAAAAGAAGTTGGAGGACATTTGAAGAGGAGCCCAAGATTAGGTTCACGGAGCAGTGGCTAGTCTCAACATTGTAAGTGTATTCATTAAAGTTAATAATAAAGAAATTCTTTTCCCATCCCACTATATGAGTTCTTCATAGTTTAGTGAATATATGTTTGAATCTCTAACCCATTCATTTGTAGAAAAAATGCATGTAGAGTTTGTTGCTTGTTTTGTACGTAGTTTAGTCTTGATAGGATAACTTCTAACAAATGATCAAGCTTGAAGAAGGATCGACATCGAACGTCTAGAATAAGGTATGTTTGTTTAACCATGTATTTTCTTAAAAGAAATGGGGATTAGGTCTGGGACGACGGTAGAAAGTAGGATTCTTTCGGTCTTATCTTCATGCATAATATAACCCTAAATGCTAGTCCATAGGGGGATTTCCCACCACAACATGTCCTCAATAATATTTTCCCCAACTTGGGAGTCATATCTTCCTTTTTCAATAAGGAATTCTTCTCCGTGAGCTTCAACTTGAGTACGCAAACTCTTTCATTTTGGATAGAAGCTTTACCAAAATGTCTGCTTATCTGCTCATCTGTGGAGATATGTATTGGAGAACCACTTTCTCCTTTCTGGACTTCATCATGGATAATGTAATGCTTGATTTCAAATGTACTTTATTCTGGAACACTGATTTTCTGTGAAGGCTTCATGTAGCTCTGAACAGTAGAGTATATCATCATTGGAAAAATGGAACATATCCATGTGGCACTTCTTCTGTCATCATGAGATCTGATCTACTGAGTAATCATATTGATGTTATAGGAAATCTTCACCCCGCTTCTTCTATGCACTGGAGGTTCTCCACCAAGTTATCTTCTTCTATCTGCATATAAGGGTCTCTTTCTAGTATGCCTCAAAGTCTTGAGATTTCTCTTCATACGCTCTTTATTCAATTTCTCTGGAGAACATTCTTTGCATTCATCTAATGTAGAACTCCAAATCATGGATGTTGCGGATGATATAATGACTCATGTAGAGATAAGTCTGGTTTACTGGAACAAGTAATCATCATAGTCTTCTCCCTCCATCTGGGAGAACCCCTAGTTTTGGATCTCACAGTTCTTTCATTCATAAGTCTTCCATACATTGTTCTTCATCACGACTTTCAGTTCCTCTGCTTAATTTCTTTTATTGAGTTTATATCAGGCTGACAATCTTGTGATTCTTGATACAATGACTGGTTGTTTTGGCTTCTCTTTCTTTCTTGGAATCTTCATGTGTTTCTTTAGTTCTTGGGTCCATGAAGTTTATTATAGATTCCATGCCCTAAATATTCCATCATAGGATCACGGATGTGGATGGACAACTAGGGATACTTTAAGGATTCTCTTTGAAGAATACATACTATCTTTCATGGCTACTATCATGGATATATACTTCATCATCTTCAATGGATCATAGGATTATCTCCCTCCTAATCCTTGCTTCATGTATGAGTGCATATAATCGTCTCCCTCTGTCTAATAGAGTCCATGCTTCCATTTGCATCCTTATTGTCTTCTACAATATATAATTGGCTCTCTTGTCTAACAGAGTCCACGCTTCTGTCTTGTTGTCTTCTATACAATGTCATAAGTCTTTTTCCAATTTCCTCTCAATTGCTGACTTCTTTTTGTCTTTGATTCTTCTAAGTCTCTTCATGATTGATTTGTCTTATCTTGCAATAGCTTCCACATGATTTGTATTTCATCCTTTCATGTGTATTATCTAATTATATCCATTCTTATCTTGTTGTTCTTCCATAGGTATAGTTCTTCTTGGAACACATTATCTTCCAAGAGATAGATATACAAGATATGTACGAAGACGATGCAAACATGATATGTACAAGAAATAAGAAGAGTTTTGTTACCTTTAGAAGAAGAAGTCTCTTCCATCCTGCTTAGTCTTCTTTGTAGGTTCCTTTTGTTCGACAATTGATGCTTCATGTTTCTCCTTCCTTTTCTTTAGCTCGGGACAATGATTCTTGTAGTGACCATACTTTCGACAGTTGAAGCATTGTACTTCAGAAATGTCTTTCTCTTGATTTGGCTTCCTCCCTGAACCAAAATTCCTTTTGTTCCTGAAGTTCTTGAATCTTACTGTGAAGTCTTGATCATCATATTTCTTTTGGGGTTTCTCTTATGCACTGATCCTTGATTCTTCTTGAGCACAACAAGTCCAAAGTTCTTCAAATGTTGGATACTTCTTCCTTGTGTTGATGCTTGCGGTAAATGCATCCCACCTCTTGGGAAGACCATTAAGTACTATGTTTACCAATTCCTTCTCTGAGATGATCTCTTCAATAGCTTGTAGTTGATCTCTTAACTGAGAGATTCTCACAAAGTATGATGTTATGCTGTCATCATCATTCATCTTCATGTCACAGAGCTCATTCTTCAGACTCATTACTTGTCCAATGTTTTTGATTGAGAAGAGGTTTGTTAGGGAATCGTACACCTTCTTCGATGAGTCAAGATGGGAGATGTAGGGTATCAAGTGGTATTTTATGGATTCCACTATGATACTCATATAATTAATTTCATCATCTTTGAACTTCTCCATAGTTGCAACATTTTGCAGTTCCTTCTCTTTCCCTTCTTCAAACTATGGTTTCAAGATCTTTCCTTTCACGATATGCAACATTTATTCTTGGAAAGGATAAGGTCAATCCTTGTATTCCATGCTCTGAAGTTAGAGGCTCCATCTAACTTTCTCTCTGACTTCATAGAATAAGTCATGGCTGCTTTGACTTGGTCAAACCCTAGATTTGACCGCAAACTCAAACTTCATGTCTTGGCTTGCTGAGAGTATCAGGAGATGTGCTACGCTAGAGAACATTAATATATCCAAAGGTTAGGTCAATCCATTCACTTAAGGTGCCTCAACAAAAGGATTAGGATTTTTGCAACTGCTCCTGCTAGTAACCCTAGCAACAATGTCTTGGGAGATGCTTCTGCTAGTAACCCTAGAGACAGTTCCTCAACGAGCTCAATATCCTAGTGGCTATGTTTTCTTCTAGTGTTTAGACCGAATGAAGGAGGTGTGGGCCCATAAACTATTAGAATATGAAAGATTGTGTGCTCGTTTTACCATTGACAATACCCTTGTCACCCAACCATAGGCTGAAGCCACCCTCCGAGCACCTTAACCTTGATAGAGAATCATTCTGGAAGAAAACCCTAGGCTAGATAGCCAAACAAAGGGTAGCACACCTTTCCCCAAGGATAGCGCACCAACAAGAGCTAATCAGATAGTCCAAACCCTAGCCAAGAGATAGTCTAAGCCAAACGTGATCTTCTAGATACAACAACTACAATGGCAACTCTCCTCAAACCTGTGCACAAGACTGGGCACTACAGTGCGCACAAGACTGGGCACTGCAATTCTGAGATTGGCTGCCAGAATGAGAAATGGCCTCCTATATTTATAATAATTCAGGCTAACTACCTGGGCCGACTTCTCATTCTGGGTACCTGTCTGTTCACTATATATTATTATTTCTGGTCGACTTCTTCTCTTGGAGGCTAATAACCTAATATAAATTATCTTATTGAGCCGACAAGTCTTCTAGGGTTGTTAGCCAACTCATTAGGGTTTCTTCTTGCTTCCCAGAGTATTCTATCCTTGTCAGGTTTACACGTGGAGGTAATACCTCCCGCAACTACCATAATATCAACAGTCCCATATTCAACTCAGGGTTGCCAACCAATACATAATCTATCTTATTGGTAGGCTAGATCAAGTCAAAGTGAATATTGAAGGGGTAAAAACCAAATCAGATTTTGAGGTGATTAAGATTATGGGTGAGTTAGACCCCTACACTTGAAGAAGTGACATATGTACTTTGAATTAGACACCTTGCGTGTTATCACATCGTTGGATCCGAATGAGGGTGAGAGATATAATTATCCCATGAATGAGGATGCAAAAAGTTACATCATTGATAACATATCTAAAATCACAAGGTGTAGCAAGGATTATGTCAAACCAATAGCTAATGGTGAGCTGAGCTAGATAATTGTTTTCTCCTATGACACAGATTTGGAGGATGTTATGGATAGATGGTAGAATATGTTGTATGAAGTTTCAACTAAAAGAAGTGCATCAATCACAAAGGAAGTGCATTGGATTGGATCAAAATTACATGATGTGCTTATATTTGATGGTATATGGTCAATTGACACATTTCTAAAGTAGTTGGAAGAGTTGGTCCTAGAGACCCAAAGGATATAGGCCATGGATTTTGTCTTTAAAGGAACAATTGCATGTTGGTGGGTGACACACCATGAAAATATATGGGGGGAACAAGTGGTAGAATATATCAAAGTCAGGTTCCATCCCATGACATAATTGAATTTTTGAAACGATACAATGGTACTAAAGATCCTCAAGAGCCTAGTTTCTTCGGTGAAAGACGTTGGAAAACCAAAGATATTCCTGATGAAGATGTTGTTCTAAAGAAAACTAAGGACACCACACCAAAAGTTTCCTGTCCAAACCATACATCACTTGCACCTCAAAACCCATAGATAAGTGACTCATACAAAGATCAAAACCATCTAAAGGTTGGGACATTAACCCAATGGGAATGATACATGAAAAAGGACCCAATGAATAGCCATGGAAAGGGAAGATAAAATGAGTTCAAATGAAGATGCGTCACGACACACCAGGGTCAGATGCCTATTGGTGAAATACTCTGCGAAGGATGAGGGTGCACAGTGGACAGACACTATGCATAATTAAAATATAACTTAAGTAGATTAGACGTAATTGAAAAAATAAATAGGTGGGTTAGAGATATGAACACAGTAAAGTGGGATGAGATAGTTCGTACTCGAACAAATATTTAAAATATTTAGAGGTGATTAAGGTATAAATTCCATAGTACAACCCGAAGGATGAAACAATGGGACATGACAACTAGCTACCAGGACACATGTGGATACAGAGACAGAGAGGTAGGTAGTTGGAACGCAGACAAGTGATGGTAGCCTAGGGAATGGGAGTAATTTATGGCAATAATTCTACACAATGCATGACAGTTATGTAAGTAAAGAACACTACCGATGATGGGAACAAGTATCGAAGGAAAAATCAACAGTTAGGTATTGTGGGTGGTGATAGGCCTCAACATTGCCTATCTAAAAGGCCCATCATAGACACATTTTTACCATGATATGACTAATATTTTCTTTTATTTGACCATGTTTAACAATAGTCATGGGTGTTAGCACTCTATAAATTTGTTCGTATGATAAAGCAAATGACAGAGGTAACTGACAAACCATTTTTAGAGATGGGTACTAGAATTCTCACCTCAGAGAGGGCTCTCTCCTGTCACTTGGTATTTAACCGATGATTTTTCTTTAACAAATCAATGGCTAGGTTTTTTTTCTTTGAAGGGTTTTTTATAATTTTGTTGGCAAGGAAGAGGAGGGACACTTAGGGCTATGGAGTTAAATTTCTGAAACAAATGGAAGCATTGGCTGGTCGGTAGAACTCTCCAGAGGATAAAGGCTAAATGAAGCGATGCATCTAAGTTATAAATTGTAAATTTGCAGAGTGTAAGAAGAAAGGAAAAACATATAACCGTATTAGAGCATTACATAAATAAAATTTTAAATTAGTTAGGAAGAACTTAACACAAATTAAATTGCTTACGCCAAGAGCATCACAATATGAATTATGGGCCTTTAACTATCCAGTTTAAACAGAAGGCAGTGAAAATGGAATTTAAGCATACAGGAAATACATACAAAGAGATGAGACAAAACTTATATCACCACCATTAGAATCTTTTCATGGAAACTTCAAGACTTCTGCATGTGTATTCTATTCAGCTTCAGAAAATTACATTCAAGTTTCGAATAGCTAAAATCGTGCCCTTGCACTTCTACCAACCCTTAATACATTTGGAACTCCTAATATTTATACAAGTTGAGTTCCTTCGGTTTGAAACCGATTACAATGATTAAAATGAAACATTTCGGTTTTGAAACCGATTACAATAATTACAAGAGATAGTTTCGGTTTGAAACCGATTACAATAATTAGCAAGAAAATGTTTCATGATCCGGATTCTAGCTCTTTTGGCGTTTCAGTTTCTTTCTTCGCCACTTGTTCTTCTCTGGTCTTCCACATGATCTTCCATCTTCAGTGAGATTTGGACATCATCTACTGGACCCTAGAAAACTTCATTTTGTCTTACCCAACCGTACTATCTCATTCCATTGCAAGTTAGAAGGAATATCTCTAGGTCAATGCAGTAAGCATATGACATGATTGGTAGTCCAAGTTTGAATGCTTTGAACTGATTCAAAATCTCAAAGGATGTAATCATATTCTCAACTAATGTGTCTCCTTTAAGATTTTCCTCCAGGGTTTCGAACTTGGAGTGATCATTCTGCACTGAGTGAGGCGAGCATTATATTCTTCCTGATAATACAATTTTCCCTTGCCATCCCAAAATGGTCAAAGGCCTTTGATAAACAATTCTTCAAACAAATCCTTGAACTCTTGCACACTTTGTGTTGGATTACTAAGAGGGGGGGTGAATCAATAATAGAGCAATTTAATCCTTTTTAACCATATAATGCAAGTGTTATATCGGTGTAGCATTATCATCCAATAATTTTACAGTAAATAAACAATGAGAAAATGAGCAATCATACACATACACAATACACCAATGTTTTTACATGGAAACCCAAAGTGGGAAAAAAAACAATAGAATGTGTTTTCTTATATGTCTTGAAGAATTACATTCATTGTAAGAACCAACTTCCTTTGTTTTCCAGCTGCAATTGGAAGGAGGCTCCATCCCCCTAGTTTCTCAGGCTACACTGAGGGAAGCTCCAACTCCCCAATTCTCTAGATACAACCAAAAGGAGGCTAGAACCCCCTAAGTTCTCCATCTACAACTAGAAGGTGTCTACAACCACCTTTCCTTTCCCCGTACAACTGCTCTGACGTAGAAGTAGAATGATGGAACCACTATCATACTATCACTGTGAGATATACTGCTGTAAACCTGTACCAATAACCTGAACCATGCATCAACCTCTACCTCAACCTGTAATCAACCTGTACCATAAACAAGTGCATCAACCATGCACCAACCTGTACCAAACAACCTCCAATCAGCCTGTACCATAAACAAGTGCATCCAACCATGTACCAAGTATGTACCAATCATGTATCAACTACTCATCAACTATGACTCATCAAGATGTACCAACATCATCAAATATACACTTCATGTATGTGCCAACTCATCAACTACTTGTCTCAACCATATACCCAACATGTACCTCAACCAAAATCCCTCATCAATTTCATCATTGCTGGCCCTAGACCAAGTTTTGAGGAAAAATTGGTCGGGTTTGACCTCTTTTGGACTTCGACAGGCTGGTCGAAGATGGAGCGCCCAGGAAGATTTGAAATCGCTAGATATCACTCATTTTGTGGGCCCAACAAGGGGTTCATTAAGGTTTATGTAATGGGTTATGGGATGTCAGCCCATGGGTTTACCCATGATTAGTCCTCTTTTGTAAACGTATAAATATGTAAGGATGTAATGTATAAGTAGAGGGTGTGTCTAGATAAGTACATGAGGCGAGTAGTTCTGAGTTTCTTTATGAAACAGACTGTGTATGTAAGGCTTTGTGTGTAATAGAAGAGTTGGCTCTGTGCCTTGACCTGATTTTGGGAAGGTGGATCTGGTGCTTAGTACGCAGATCCCCTGTCCAGTGCGAAGCTTGGCTCTATGGCTTAGTGCACAGGAGCAGATGGATGTAAGAGATTGAAGAAGAATAATAGAAGAAGAAGCAGTTGGTGGATGTAGCCCCACACTGGGGTGAACCACGTAAATCTTGTGTTGATGAGTTACTTTGTGCTATGATGTTTGATGCAGGCCCGCCCGCTAGGCACGTCCGCTCACAGGATCTTTCCTCCTTCCTCGACCCGAAGAACTGAAAGGTTCTTCTATTTCCCTATCGAGAAATTTTCACCCACAACAACTCTCTCACGGGATCTCCCTTTCTTCTAAATCAATGCTGGCCTTTTACTTTGTTATCGGGGTTCCTCCTATCGGGATTTCGACACCTGCGATGTCCAAACAACTTGTTTTACCGATCCCCAATCCTCGATACACTCCTTTTCAGCCTTAGCCCTTCCTGGTTATGTCCTGGTCCATGTGACCATTTTCCATAAGACCGCAGCCTTATATTCCTTCCGTCGGGGTTTTGGGCTTCAAAATCCCGATGCGCTCCAACTTCCATTAGCCCTCCAGGCTAGACTCTTGGTCCACGTGACCTCCTCTATATGATCGCAGTCATACCTCCCATCAGTGTTTCAGACTTTCCAATGTCCAAATACATATGTCCTCAGTGTTCGCGATCCCTCGAATCCCGACGCACTCTTTACGCACTAGCTCTCCTGGCTAGGCTCCGGGCCCATATGACCATTATCCCCGTGACCACAGTCTTACCTCTCCGTCGAGGTTTTGAGCTTTTCAATGCCACAATGCATTGGCCCACGGGATTCCCAATCCTTCGAACCCCGATTCTCTGCTATGCTGACAGCTGGCCCCTTAAATGGCACTTCCCACTTCTCCGATAAACTGACAACTGGCTCCACAATAACGCTTTCCTCCTTGTCGGGGTTTCGAGCTTCGCGATTCCGAAATGCCCAAACACCTTGTCATCAGGATTCCCGATATCCCGATGACCAAACTACCGATAGACGACTTCATGTCGGGACCTTCCCCGATGACTCCGATTACTGCCACGCGTCCCCTCAAGATGGACGGTTTAGATTTATCCTCGCGGTTTCGAGACTTCTGATGTCCCGATTTTCACGACCTTAGGAACTCCGATTTCCCGAATGACGATATACCGACTCTCTTTGGATTTCTGACACCTGTTTCCCCAAATGGACGAATCAGATTATGTCAGGATTTTCACTATGGACTTCCCCGATCTCCTGTTCACGGGAATGCCGATAGTAAACCTTGTGCAACTCCTGTCAGATCAGATGGCTGACGGGAAATTGGTCAACGATCCAACGACTCACGACCCCTAGAGCTTGGACTCCGAACGAGGCCATAACCTCCTCGCTTCTTTGGTAGATCCAACGGCTGAAGGGATTCCTCTAATCCTCCCCACAAGATCCTGACCGTCGATCTCTTCCTCTTTGATGTTTTCTACAGGTGAAGCCAGTATTCCCCTGTGAAAACTGGTCCTCCTGCGTGTAACTTTGCAGCGCCTGTTCAAACACTCCACGACACAAAATCCCTGTGCTTCTCTTCGACGAGATTGAGAGCCTTGTCCCCCCTGAGCTTCACACAATTCTAAGTCTTCGAGAAGACCCTTGTGCGCACTCCTTGCGGCAATCCTCAAACACTTCCAAGTGTTGAGTTCCTTCGACTCTGCGCACTCCTGCAACAACAGTCCCTCAATGCTTCGCTCAGATTCACAACTAAGACTTTCCTTAGCCTGCGCACTCCTTGCATGGCTCCTATAACCCAATTCCACTTCTAGGTGAACGAGAACAAGAGTTAAACTATCTGAGCGTTCTGTCAACGCACTCCTTGCGGACGACTTCAACTGCACTCCTTGCAGAAATTTATGCTCAGATAGAGAAACAATTGAAACTCATTTCTTCTACTTCATTTCGGACTTCACTTAGAACATGAAATCATATACACAACATATCAAAGCAAATGTATAACAAGAAGCAAACATTCATGAGCATATAAATCAACACACATACACAGAGAACAACACAACACCATGAACTTGAATCAATTTCTTTTATTAATCCAAATAACTGTACATAGGTGTTTCTACACAGCTCTCTGCTTCTCTTCTCAATGCTCAGGATTATGTTACAATGCACAGTGAGGGTGTCTATATCTCATTTCCCTCTTGCGCTCTCAAACAGTCTAATCTAGAATTAAATTTTTATCTACCTGCATTAACTACTATAAATGCCTCCATCTACTTTAGACGAGAGCAGGGCGCTCAAGGTCTGATTACATTATACCAAGGCGCCTTCATTAAATGATCTCATTTATATTTGGCACATAAACTTCAAGGGAAAATTCAAAAATTTGGCTGGGCTTGTCCAACTGTCCTCTGTTTTCCACGCTAGCTTGCTTGCTGTGAGAGATGCTCCTGCATCATACTCCCTCACTTGAAAAATTTCAAGGGCTCCTGTCCATGAGCTCCTGCACGGTCTGTCCATGCTTCAGAATCTCCGCTTCAGTCTCCCAGCTGGCATCTTCAACTGGATGGCCCTTCCACTTGACCAAATATTCAAAATATTCTTTCCTTCTGGTCTTCTTACCCACTCGTTTATCCAGTATCTACTCCATCTGTGGCTTCTCTGCAACTGGCATCTGCTTCTGCCACTAAAACTATGACTGTTCATCACTTGTTCCTGCCTCCCCAACTTTCTATGGGTATAAATATGAGACATTGAATATCGGAGAAATTCTGATCCCATCGGGTAATTCAATCTCATAAGCATTCTCTCCAATTTTCTTCAAGACCTTACATGGTCCGATTTTCTTCATTTTTAATTTATTGTATGTTCCTCTCGGGAAACTTTCTCTTCTCAAGTGTCCCAGAACCAAGTCACCAACCTCAAATTGGAGTCATCTTCGATGCTGATCTGCTGTCCGCTTATACCCCTGACTTGAATTCTGCAATCGCTCCTTCACCTGGATGTGAAGTTCTTTCATCGCCTCCGCGAATTCTTCTGCACTAGCGCTCCTAGTAGCAGTCTGTTTCAAATCTCTCAATTCAGAAAATCCCCTCGGCTACATGCCATAAACAATCTGAAATGGACTCTATCCTATACTCCTGTTCACTGAGTTGTTATATGCAAACTCTGCTTGTGGCAATACATTGTCCCAACTGCTGTGGTGCTCTGTCACCAAGCTTCTCAGCAAATCTCCTAGACTTATGTTCACCACTTCTTTCTGTCCATCCGTCTGAGGATGATAAGATGAAGTAAATAACAAGTTAGTCCCCAGCTTCTTCCATAATGTCCTCCAAAAGTGCCCCATGAACTTGGTATCTCTGTCCGAAACAATACTCCTTGGTAAGCCGTGAAGTTGAACGACTTCTTTGAAAAACAAATTCGCAATGTGAGTCGCGTCACTGGTTTCTGACATGGGATAAAATGTGCCATCTTGGAAAATCTATCCACTACCACAAAGATCGAATCAAATCCTCTTTGCGTCCTTGGAAATCCCAATATGAAATCCATGCTAATTTCATCCCACGACTTCTCAGGTATGGGCAATGGTTGATAAAAACCCGCATTCTGCTTCCTTTCCTTTGAATGCTGGCAAATTCTGCATCGATCTACAAACCTCTTGACCTCTAATCGCATCCTTGGACAAAAGTATGACTCGCTCAGCTTCGCGAATGTCTTATCATGACCAAAGTGTCCGGCCAATCCTCCACTGTGTTTCTCCTTTAGCAGATGCTCCCTCATGGAACAATTTGGAATACAAAGCTGATTTCCTTTAAATAGCAATCCTTCCTGGATCATGTGTTCGACCCATTTTCTGCTATCTCTGAGAACTTGATTCTCAGCTACTTCATACGCTTCCTTAAAGTCTGGATCACCTGCGTACATGTCTCTGAGATCATCAAAACCTAACGTCTTGACTTTGAACTCCTGCAACAACAAACACTTCCTGCTCAAAGCATCAACAACTTTGTTAGTAGTACCAGAAATATGTTTTATCACAAAGTGAAATTATGCATGTATTCAACCCATTTAACATGCCTCTGATTCAACTTTTCCTATTAAGTCACAAACTGCAATGCATGGTTATCACTATATAAAACAAATTCCTTCGGAATCAAATAGTGCCTCCATTTCTTCAATGCCTGGATGATGGCATAAAACTCCTTATCAAACGTGGAATATTTCACCTTCGCTTCATTCAACTTCTCACTGAAATATGCAATTGGTCTGTCATCTTGACTTAAGACTGCTCCTATTGCAAACCCGCTTGCATCACATTTCACCTGAAATGTCTTTTGAAAATCCGGCAACACCAGAATTGGTTGTTCCGTAATCTTCGGTTTCAACAAATTGAAACTCTTCTCAGCCTCTTCAATCCAGTGAAAAGATTTATGTCTTTTCTTCACTGTATCCATCATTGCTGCACTAATTCCATTGAAATTCCTAATGAATTTTTGGTAGAAGCTAGCCAACCCGTGAAAAATTCTCACCTCAAATATGTTCCTCGGTGATGGCCAATTCTTGATTACCTCCACCTTATCTGGATCCATCCTCAACTCATTTGCCGAAATAACAAATCCCAAGTAAATGAGTTCTGTCTTCATGAACGAGGACTTCTTTATGTTTATCAACAACTTCTCTTGCTGTAATCCCTTCATCACAATGGCCAAATGCTTCAGATGTTCAGCCTCCGTTTTACTGAAAATCAGTATATCATCCAGATATACGATAACAAATTTTCCAATGTAATCCTTCAGGACTTCATTCATCAACCTCATGAAGGTACTTGGCGCATTTTTTAAGCCAAACGACATAACAAGCCATTCATATAAACCTTCGCTTGTCTTGAATGCTATTTTCCATTCATCACCTTCTCTCATGCGAATCTGGTGATATCCACTCTTCAAATCAATCTTTGAAAATAATTTTTCTCCACTTAAGCAATCCATTAAATCATCCATCCTCGGTAATGGAAACCTGTACCTGATGGTTATCTTGTTAATCACCCTTGAATCAGTGCATATCCTCCAGCCTCCGTCTTTCTTCGGACTGAGTACCGTCAGAACAACACACAGACTCAAGCTTTCTCTAACCAACCCTTTGTCCAACAATTCCTAGACCTGTATTTTTACCTCTTCATTCGCCTGTGGCGTCAATATGTACGTATCTTTGTTTGGTAAACTGGCTCCGGGTATGAGATCGATATGATGACTCACACTTCTCATCGGTGGCAATGAATGAGGTAATTCGTCCACTACTATATCAGCGAATTCTTCCAGCAGTTCCTAAACCTCCTCTGGTAAATCATCCACTCTTGTGCTAGTTAGGACAATCTTCGGTTTTTTGACCACAATGAACTGTGGATCCTCCTTCTTCTTAACCTCGGTAAGGAGTTCCTTCCCACTCATGAGAAGTACTGTGTTGCTTACTTCCGGCTTCACCTCCTGATCCTTTATTGGATGTATCATCTGTGTCCTCCCATTCTTCTCCAGGGTGTATGTGTTCATCCTCCCATCATGAATCACATTTCTATCATATTGCCATGGCCTACCCAACAATAGATGACAAACATCCATAGGAATAACATCACATAAAATCTTATCATTATATCTCCCTATCTTAAATTCAACTAAACACTGTTTGGTGACATTTACCTGATGTTCTTTTTGTAGCCACAAAACTTTGTATGGACTTGGATGATCAATTGTTTCCAGCTCTAGATTTTCTACCATCTCAGTTGAAACGAGATTATCAGTGCTACCGCTGTCCACAATGACCTTGCATGCCCAACCCTTGGTCTTGCAAGCTGTTCTGAAAAGTCTGGTCCTTTGGACTGAACTTTTCGTTTCTTTCTCTGGTGTCAAAAGGACTTTTTGCATCATGAGTGATCTTCGAACTTCAACGTCTTCTACCTCAACATCTCACCTCTGTGCCTCGACGATGTGAGTTTCTCCAGTTTCTTTCTTTTTCTCTGGACACTCGAATGACTTGTGCCCATTCTTTCCACATGTGAAGCATGTGATTACTCCACCTCTTCCTCTTCCTCTACCTCTGGTATGAGGAAACCTATCATTATCAGCATATCCTCCTCTCTGCTCAGTATGCTGTTCTCTCTGTTCAGCATATCGCCCTCGCTGTGAGCTTCCACCTCTTTCTGTCCGAGTCTAAGGTTTCTTCCAGTTGTCCCTGGGCTTCTGGATTCTTTCCTGGGCAAATGATTTTCCCCTGGGTTGACTCCTGCCTCTGCCCCTATGACTTTTCTTTCGGCTCAGCTTCTCTTCTGCTTTCAAAACCATCTGATAAGCATCCTCCACCATTCGGATTGTTTCCATACTCATTTCATCCTGAATCTCATATCTCAGGCCATTCATATACCTGACAACTTTTTCGTCATTGCTTTCGCGATGACCTTCCCTGATATTCAACCTGTAAAATTCCTCAGTATATTCCTTTACTTTCATCAGCTTCTATCTCAAGTTCTGCATCCTCCTGAATAGAGAAATTTGATAGTCCCTGGGGATACATTTTTCCTTCATCTTTGCAATCATCTTGTCCCAGCTCTTAATTTTCTGCTTGCCTTGGCAACGCCTATCCGCTTGTAGTTCATCCCACCACAAGGATGCATGTCCTTTTAATCTCATGATGACATGCCTGACTTTCTTGTCCTCTTTGATATCTTCATAGTCAAAATAGGTGTCTAGAGCTCTAATCCAGTCTAGAAGCTCTTCTACATCCAGGTTTCCCTCATAAACTGGAATGTCCATTTTTACCTTTGCACTCATTATTGCAATAGCTTTAAGTAAATGTTCATTTGCTGCATCTTCTGCTGGGATTTCTTCTTCTCCATGTCCAACATCATCTTCATTTTCGGACTCACTGATATCTCCTACATCAGCTCTGCACCTTTCTCTTATCTCCATATCCACAACTCTAGCGCGTAAGTTATGCAGATCTCTTTCTACTTCTGGATTCTGCACTTCTCTACCCCTTCCTCTCGGGTTTTCCCTTTCCTCCTCTGGATCGGGTGATTGCCTATCTCTTCTCCTCGGCGGCATGGTGAATTTTCTTTCTCCCTGCTACAGAAAGAAAAGAAGCTTTCCTGTGCTCTGATACCACTTGACGCAGGCGGGCCCACTAGGCACGTCCACTCACAAGATCTTTCCTCCTTCCTCGGCCCGAAGAACTAAAATGTTCTTCTATTTCCCTATCAGGAAATTTTCACCCACAACAACTCTCTCACATGATCTCCCTTTCTTCTAAATCAATGCTGGCCTTTTACTTTGTTATCAGGGTTCCTCCTATCGAGATTTTGACACCTGCGATGTCCAAACAACTTGTTTTACCGATCCCCGATCACCGATATGCTCCTTTTTCGCCTTAGCCCTTCTTGGCTATGTCCTGGTCCATGTGACCGTTTTCCATAAGACTGCAGCCTTATATTCCTTCCGTCGGGGTTTTGGGCTTCAAAATCCTGATGTGCTCCAACTTCCATTAGCCCTCCAGGCTAGACTCTTGGTCCACATGACCTCCTCTATATGACCGCAGTCATACCTCCCATTGAGGTTTTGGACTTTCCAATGTCCAAATAAATATGTCCTCAGGGTTCGCGATCCCTCGAATCTCTGCACACTCTTTACACACTAGCTCTCCTGGCTAGGCTCCGGGCCCATATGACCGTTATCCCCGTGACCACAGTCTTACCTCTCTGTCGGGGTTTAGAGATTTTCAATGCCACAATGCATTGGCCCACAGGATTCCCAATCCTTTGAACCCCGATTCTCCGCTATGCTGACAACTGGCCCCTTAAATGACACTTCCCACTTCTCCGATATACTGACAGCTGGCTCCACAATGGTCCTTTCCTCCTTGTCGGGGTTTCGAGCTTCGCGATTCCGAAATGCCCAAACACCTTGTCACCAGGATTCCCGATATCTCGATGACCAAACTTCCAATAGACGACTTCCTGTTGGGACCTTCCCCGATGACTCCGGTTGCTGCCACACGTCCCCTCAAGATGGACGGTTCAGATTTCTCTTCGCGGTTTCGAGACTTTTGATGTCCCGATTTTCATGACCTCAGGAACTCTGATTTACCGAATGCCGATATACCGACTCTCTTCGGATTTCTGACCCCTGTCTCCCCAAACGGATGACTCAGATTATGTCGGGGTTTTCACTATGGACTTCCCCGGTCTCCTGTCCACGGGAATGCCGATAGTAAACATCATGCAACTCCTGTCAGATCGGACGGCTAACGGGAAATTGGTCAATGATCCAATGGCTCACGACCCCTAGAGCTTGGACTCTGAATGCGGTCGTAACCTCCTTGCTTCTTTGGCAGATCCAACGGCTGACGGGATTCCGCTAATCCTCCCCACAAGATACTAACCGTCGATCTCTTCCTCTTTGATATTTTCTACGGGTGAACCCAGTATTCCCCTGTGAAAACTGGCCCTCCTGCACGTAACTTTGCAGCGCCTGTTCAAATACTCCACGACAAAAACTCCCTGTGCTTCTCTTCGACGAGCTTAAGAGCCTTGTCCCCCCTGAGCTTCACACAATTTTGAGTCTTCCAGAAGACCCTTGCGCGCACTCCTTGCGGCAATCCTCGAACACTTCCAAGTGTTGAGTTCCTTCGACTCTGCGCACTCCTGCAGTAGCAATCCCTCAATGCTTCGCTCAGATTCACAACTGAGACTTCCCTTAGCCTGGGCACTCCTTTCACGACTCCTATAACCCAATTCCACTTCTGGGTGAACGAGAACAAGATTTAAACTATCTGAGCCTTCTCTCAACGCACTCCTTGCGGATGACTTCAACTGCACTCCTTGCAGGAATCCTTGCTCAGATAGAGAAACAATTGAAACTCATTTCTTCTACTTCCTTTCGGACTTCACTTAGAACATGAAACCATATACACATCATATCAAAGAAAATGTATAATAGGAAGCAAACATTCATGAGCGTATCAATCAACACACATACACAGAGAACAACACAACACCATGAACTTGAATCAATTTCTTCTATTAATCCAAATAACTGTACATAGGTGTTTCTACAGAGCTCTCTGCTTCTCTTCTCAATGCTTAGGATTATGTTACAATGCACAGTGAGGGTGTCTATATCCTGTTTCCCTCTTGCGCTCTCAAACAGTCTAATCTAGAATTAAATTTTTATCTACCTTCATTAACTACTATAAATTCCTCCATCTACTTTAGATGAGAGAAGGGCGCTCAAGGTCTAATTACATTATACCAAGGCGCCTTCATTAAATGATCTCATTTATATTTGGTGCATCAACTTCAAGGGAAAATTCAAAACTTTGGCTGGGCTTGTCCAACTGTCCTTTGTTTTCCGCGCTAGCTTGCTTGCTGTGAGAGATTCTCCTACATCATACTCCCTCGCTTGAAAAATTTCATGGGCTCCCATCCATGAGCTCCTGCACAGTCTGTCCATGCTTCAAAATCTCTGCTTCAGTCTCCCAGCTGGCATCTTCAATTGGATGGCCCTTCCACTTGACCAAATATTCAAAATATTCTTTCCTTCTGGTCTTCTTACCCACTCGTTTATCCAGTATCTGCTCCATCTGTGGCTTCTCTGCAACTGGCATCTGCTTCTGCCACTGAACCTCTGACTATTCATCACTTGTTCCTGCCTCCCCAACTTTGTATGGGTATAAATATGAGACATTGAATATCGGAGAAATTCCGATCCCATCGTGTAATTCAATCTCATAAGCATTCTCTCCAATTTTCTTCAAGACCTTACACGGTCCAATTTTCTTCATTTTTATTTTATTGTATGTTCCTCTCGGGAACCTTTCTCTTCTCAAGTGTGCCAGAACCAAGTCACCAATCTCAAATTGGATTCGTCTTCGATGCTGATCTGCTCTCCGCTTATGCCACTGACTTGAATTATGAAGTCGCTCCTTAACCCGGCTGTGAAGTTCTTTCATCGCCTCCACGAATTCTTTTGCACTAGCGCTCCTAGTAGCAGTCTATTCCGAATCTCTCAATTCAGAAACTCCCCTCGGCTGCATGCCATAAACAATCCAAAATGGACTCTGTCCTGTACTCCTGTTCACTGAGTCGTTATACGCAAACTCTGCATGTGGCAATACATTGTCCCAACTGCTGTGGTGCTCTGTCACCAAGCTTCTCAACAAATCTCCTAGACTTCTGTTCACCACTTTTATCTGTCCATCCGTTTGAGGATGATAAGATGAACTAAATAACAAGTTAGTCCCTAGCTTCTTCCATAATGTCCTCCAAAAGTGCCCCACGAACTTGGTATCTCTGTCCGAAACAATACTCCTTGGTAAGCCGTGAAGTCGAACAACTTCTTTGAAAAACAGATTCGCGATGTGAGTCGCGTCATTGGTTTTCTGACATGGGATAAAATGTGCCATCTTGGAAACTCTATCCACTACCACAAAGATCGAATCAAATCCTCTTTGCGTCCTTGGAAATCCCAATATGAAATCCATGCTAATTTCATCCCACGGCTTCTCAGGTATGGGCAATGGTTGATAAAAACCCGCATTCTGCTTCCTTCCCTTTGAATGATGGCAAATTCTGCATCGATCTACAAACCTCTTGACCTCTGATCGCATCCCTGGCCAAAAGTATGACTTGCTCAGCTTCGCGAATGTCTTATCATGACCTAAGTGTCCGGCCAATCCTCCACTGTGTTTCTCCTTCAGCAGATTCTCCCTCATGGAGCAATTTGGAATACACATATGATTTCCTTTAAATAACAATCCTTCTTGGATCATGTATTCGGCCCATTTGCTGCTATCTCTGAGAACTAGATTCTCAGCTGCTTCATACGCTTCCTTAAATTCTGGATCACCTATGTACATGTCTCTGAGATCATCAAAACCTAACAACAACAACAACAAACACTTCCTGCTCAAAGCATCAACAAATTTGTTAGCAGTACGAGAAATATGTTTTATCACAAAAGTGAAATTCTGCTTGTATTCAACCCATTTAACATGCCTCTGATTCAACTTTTCCTGTTGAGTCACAAACTGCAATGCATGGTTATCACTATATAAAACAAATTCCTTCGGAATCAAATAGTGCCTCCATTTCTTCAATGCCTGGATGATGGCATAAAACTCCTTATCATACGTGGAATACTTCACCTTTGCTTCATTCAACTTCTCACTAAAATATGCAATTGGTCTGTCATCTTGACTTAAGACTGCTCCTATTGCAAACCCTCTTGCATCACATTTCACCTGAAATGTCTTTTGAAAATACGACAACACCAGAATTGGTTGTTCTGTAATCTTCCGTTTCAACAAATTGAAACTCTTCTCAGCCTCTTCAGTCTAGTGAAAAGATTTATGTCTTTTCTTCACTGTATCCATCATTGTTGCACTAATTCCACTGAAATTCCTAATGAATTTTTGGTAGAAGCTAGCCAACCCATGAAAACTTCTCACCTCAAATATGTTCCTCAGTGATGGCCAATTCTTGATTACCTCCACCTTATCTGGATCCATCCTCAACTCATTTGCCAAAATAACAAATCCCAAGTAAATGAGTTCTGTCTTCATGAACGAGGACTTCTTTATGTTTATCAACAACTTCTCTTGCTGTAATCTCTTCATCACAATGGCCAAATGCTTCAGATGTTCAACCTCCATTTTACTGAAAATCAGTATATCATCCAGATATATGATAACAAATTTTCTGATGAAATCCTTCAGGACTTCATTCATCAACCTCATGAAGTTAATTGGCACATTTGTTAAGCCAAACTACATAAAAAGCCATTCATATAAACCTTCACTTGTCTTGAATGTTGTTTTCCATTCATCACCTTCTCTCATGTGAATCTGGTGATATCCACTCTTCAAATCAATCTTTGAAAATAATTTTTCTCCACTTAAGCAATCCATTAAATCATCCATCCTCGGTAATGGAAACTTGTACCTGATGGTTATCTTGTTAATCAACCTTGAATCAATGCACATCCTCCAGCCTCCGTCTTTCTTCGGACTAAGTACCATTGGAACAACACACGAACTCAAGCTTTCTCTAACCAACCCTTTGTCCAATAATTCCTGGACCTGTCTTTTTACCTCTTCATTCTCCCGTGGTGTCAATCTGTACACAACTTTGTTTGGTAAACTGGCTCCGAGTATGAGATCGATATGATGACTCACACTTCTCATCGGTGGAAATGAATGAGGTAATTCCTCCACTACTATATCAGCGAATTCTTCCAGCAGTTCCTAAACCTCCTCTGGTAAATCATCCACTCTTGTGCTAGTTAGGACAATCTTCGGTTTTCTGACCACAATGAACTGTGGATCCTCCTTCTTCTTAACCTCGGTAAGGAGTTCCTTCCCACTCATGAGAAGTACCATGTTGCTTACTTCCGGCTTCACCTCCTGATCCTTTATTGGACGTAACATGTGTGTCCTCCCATTCTTCTCCAGGGTGTATGTGTTCATCCTCCCATCATGAATCACATTTCTATCATATTTCCATGGCCTACCCAACAATAGATGACAAACATCCATAGGAATAACATCACATAAAATCTTATCATTATATCTCCCTATCATAAATTCGACTAAACACTGTTTGGTGAGATTTACCTGATGTCATTTTTGTAGCCATGAAACTTTGTATGGACTTGGATGATCAGTTGTTTCCAGCTCCATCTTTTCTACCATCTCAGTTGAAACGAGATTATCAGTGCTACCGCTGTCCACAATGACCTTGCATGCCCAACCCTTGGTCTTGAAAGCTGTTCTGAAAAGTCTGGTCCTTTGGATTGAAATTTTCGTTTCTTTCTCTGGTGTTAAAAGGACTTTTCGCATCATGAGCGATCTTCCACATTCAACGTCTTCTGCCTCAACATCTCACCTCTGTGCCTCAGCGATGTGAGTTTCTCCAATTTCTTTATTTTTCTCTGGACACTCGAATGACTTGTGCCCATTCTTTCCACATGTGAAGCATGTGATTACTCCACCTCTTCCTCTTCCTCTACCTCTGGTACGAGGAAACCTATCATTATTAGCATATCCTCCTCTCTGCTCAGTATGCTGTTCTCTCTGTTCAACATATCGCCCTCGCTGTGATCTTCCACCTCTTTCTGTCTGAGTCTGAGGTTTCTTCCAGTCGTCCCTGGGCTTTTGGGTTCTTTCCTGGGCAACTGATTTTCCCCTAGGCTGACTCTTGCCTCTTCCCCTATGAATTTGCTTTCGACTCAACTTCTCTTCCACTTTCAAAGCCATCTGATAAGAATCCTCCACCGTTCGGATGGTTTCCATACTCATTTCATCCTGAATCTCATATCTTAGGCCATTCATATACCTGGCCACTTTTTTGTCATTGCTTTCGCGATGACCTGCCCTGATATTCAACCTGTAAAATTACTCAATATATTCCTTTACTGTCATCAACTTCTGTCTTAGGTTCTGCATCCTCCTGAACAGAGAAATTTGGTAGTCCCTGGGGATAAATTTTTCCTTCATCTTTGCAATCATCCTGTCCCAACTCTTAATTTTCTGCTTGCCTTGGCAACGCCTATCCGCTTGTAGTTCATCCCACCACAAGGTTGCATGTCCTTTTAATCTAGTGATGGCATGCCTGACTTTCTTGTCCTCTTCGATATCTTCATAGTCAAAATAGGTGTCTAGAGCTCTAATCCAGTCTAGAAGCTCTTCTACATCCAGGTTTCCCTCATAAACTGGAATGTCCATTTTTACCTTTGCACTCATTCTTGCAATAGCTTTAAGTAAGCGTTCATTTGTTGCATCTTCTGTTGGGATTTCGTCTTCTCCATGTCCAACATCATCTTCATTTTCAGAATCACTGATATCTCCTACATCAACTCTGCGCCTTTCTCTTATCTGCAT
Source organism: Picea engelmannii (assembly GCA_009831015.1). Classification (NCBI taxonomy): domain Eukaryota; kingdom Viridiplantae; phylum Streptophyta; class Pinopsida; order Pinales; family Pinaceae; genus Picea; species Picea engelmannii. The sequence goes on along the minus strand of ML790516.1, from coordinate 430,857 downwards.
GTCCACAACTCTAGCGCGTAAGTTATGCAGATCTCTTTCTACTTCTGGATTCTGCACTTCTCTACCCCTTCCTCTCGGGTTTTCCCTTTCCTCCTCTGGATCGGGTGATTGTCTATCTCTTCTCCTCGGTGGCATGGAGAATTTTCTTTCTCCCTGCTACAGAAAGAAAATAATCTTTCTTGTTCTCTGATACCACTTGACGCAGGCGCGCCCGCTAGGCACGTCTTCTCACAGGATCTTTCCTCCTTCCTCAGCCTGAAGAACTGAAAGGTTCTTCTATTTATGTTAGCAACATTTCTTTTCCGGGGCAAAAGAGTATTCAAGTCTGCAGGTTGCATGAGGAGCGCCCAAGCGCATCGCATAGAAGAAGTCCTTTTCGGACTTAAAATCAAGTGAGTGGGCAAAATTATGGTGTCAATGGTCCGGATCCGTCCATATGAGAAGATCAATGGTCGGTGGGAAATCGCTCGTGGCAGAGTTGCGCCAAGATTAGGCATGATGGATGGAACCCATATTGTATGCAGGGAAGAGTAACAGCCATCCATTCGAGGGACGCGTGGTGCGAGATCCAGTCGTGTTGTTTTTTCGACAGTCGCGAGTTCAGGGGGTGAAGGTTTTATGTCGTTGCATATTCTGAAACCCCGAACCCCGAAGCGCCGATGGTGCCCAAAGTCGGGCCCGTAGTATCAAGGGGCAATCTTAGCCGTCTATATGAAGCAGACACCTGGCACGCGATTAGGCTCCTCGCCTATTCACTCATCGCGATACCGATGCACAAAGAGTAGTCCCTTCATGTCCGTGAACGCTGAAAGCACCTTTGGAAATAAAAGCAGGGTCACAGTCTGTGGTCATTTGGGAAACGAAAGAGCTAAGCAAAAGGGGGCCAAAGGCATCGGGTCCATTCGCCGAAAGTTTCATCGTGTTCTCTGGGTGTCATTTGATCTGACCTCAAGCCTGGTTTTCGCTTGGAGTAAATGACAGCAAGAGCTGGTAGTTGAAACCTCCTTTCATGCATTAAGTATAGGGTATGGAGAGTCTGGCAAGCGGTATGCTCGAGAGGGTCCTGTGTACCATTTATTCCAAAAAATCCATGCCGAGTCTTCGACCAGCCGGAGGAGGTCTACACATGCTATCTCATCTCTTAATGGCTCAACTACTTCCCTTGCAGGAGCCATGCGCAGTTAAGGTGGCGTCTGACAAAGAATAACCGTCCAAATTTGGCCGAGGGGACACCAAGTCTTGGGTGCACGATCGGCCAGAGTCTGCATGTGCAGACTATCATAATACATGCAGACACAACATTTTTAATATAGCGTCTTGTTTTTGCTGCTGTTGTTATTTTTGAGTATATGTAGGCGTTTTCGCCATTTTTGTAGGGGATCGATGGTAGAGCAGAGCTCCCGATTGTAAAGTTTTAGCATAGACTCTAGTTATCTGGTTATGTATTTACATGTAAGATTCCTTGTTTAATAACAGACAGTCTCTTCACTCCATCTGGTTTTCATCTTATGCTAAGAGAGTTCGTGACTGACTGGTTCGCTCGAATTATGGCAATTATGTTGTGATAAAGGATTTATTGCGGCACTTATGTTTTCTCTAGTTTTCTGCGTCTGAGCGTAAGAAGATATTGCGTTTAGATGTCTTCTTCCAAAGTCTGTTAGGAACCTGATGTTTACTACAGACCTTAGCATCTCTCTGATACAAGTCTTCCCCCTACTCACCCTTACTACAACTCACTGTATGAAGTTATCTAAGACCTCACTTGCCCATGCATGCCTGGCCTAGTTTCGAAGTTAGAACCACATCGTTTTGAGTTAACCTCCATTTGATCACCCCATTAAAACTATCGTGACATAAAAATGATGGGTATCGGGCTCTGCTCCTGCAAGAAATCCAGTAGTGACTTCCGACGCTAACAATTTCCCTATCGGGAAATTTTCACCCACAACAACTCTCTCACGGGATCTCCCTTTCTTCTAAATCAATGCTGGCCTTTTACTTTGTTATCGGGGTTCCTCCTATCGGGATTTCGACACCTGCGATGTCCAAACAACTTGTTTTACTGATCCCCGATCCCCGATATGCTCCTTTTCAGCCTTAGCCCTTCCTAGCTATGTCCTGGTCCATGTGACCGTTTTCCATAAGACCGCAGCCTTATATTCCTTCCGTCGGGGTTTTGGGCTTCAAAATCCCGATGTGCTCCAACTTTCGTTAGCCCTCCAGGCTAGAATCTTGGTCCAAGTGACCTCCTCTATATGACTGCAGTCATACCTCCCATTGGGGTTTTAGACTTTCCAATGTCCAAATACATATGTCCTCAGGGTTCGCGATCCCTCGAATCCCGACGCACTCTTTACACACTAGCTCTCCTGGCTAGGCTCCGGGCCCATATGACCGTTATCACCGTGACCACAGTCTTACCTCTCCATCGGGGTTTTGAGCTTTTCAATGCCACAATGCATTGGCCCACGGGATTCCCGATCCTTCGAACCCCGATTCTCCACTATGCTGACAGCTGGCCCCTTAAACGACACTTCCCACTTCTCCGATATACTGACAGCTGGCTCCACAATGGCGCTTTCCTTGTCGGGGTTTCGATCTTTGTGATTCTGAAATGCCCAAACACCTTGTCACCAGGATTCCCGATATCCCGATGACCAAACTGCCGATAGGAGACTTCTTGTCGGGACCTTCCCCGATGACTCCGATTGCTGCCACGCATCCCCTCAAGATGGACGGTTCATATTTCTCCTCGCGGTTTCGAGACTTCTGATGTCCCGATTTTCACGACCTCAGGAACTCCGATTTCCCGAATGCCGATATACCGACTCTCTTCAGATTTCTGACACCTGTCTCCTCAAATGGACGAATTAGATTATTTCAGAGTTTTCACTATGGACTTCCCCGATCTCCTTTCCATGGGAATGCCGATAGTAAACCTCGTGCAACTCTTGTCAGATAGGACGACTGACGGGAAATTGGTCAATGATCCAACGACTCACGACCCCTAGAGCTTGGACTCCGAACGCGGCCGTAACCTCCTTGCTTCTTTGGCATATCCAACAGCTGACGGGATTCTGCTAATCCTCCCCACAATATCCTGACTGTCGATCTCTTCCTCTTTGATGTTTTCTACGGGTGAACCTAGTATTCCCCTGTGAAAACTGGTCCTCCTGTGCGTAACTTTGCAGCGCCTATTCAAACACTCCATGGCACAAAATCCCTGTGCTTCTCTTCGACGAGCTTGAGAGCCTTGTCCCCCCTGAGCTTCACACAATTCTGAGTCTTCGAGAAGACCCTTGCACGCACTCCTTGCGACAATCCTCGAACACTTCCAAGTGTTGAGTTCCTTCGACTTTGCGCACTCCTGCAGTAGCAGTCCCTCAATGCTTCACTCAGATTCACAACTAAGACTTTCCTTAGCCCGCACACTCCTTGCACGGCTCCTATAACTCAATTCCACTTCTGGGTGAACGAGAACAAGAGTTAAAATATTTGAGCCTTCTGTCAATGCACTCCTTGTGGACGACTTCAACTGCACTCCTTGCAGGAATCCTTGCTCAGATAGAGAAACAATTGAAACTCATTTCTTCTACTTTCTTTCAGACTTCACTTAGAACATGAAATCATATACACAACATATCAAAGAAAATGTGTAATAGGAAGCAAACATTCATGAGCATATCAATCAACACACATACACAGAGAGAAACACAACACCATGAACTTGAATCAACTTCTTCTATTAATCCAAATAACTGTACATAGGTGTTTCTACACAACTCTCTGCTTCTCGTCTCAATGCTCAGGATTATGTTACAATGCATAGTGAGGGTGTCTATATCCCGTTTCCCTCTTGCGCTCTCAAACAATCTAATCTAGAATTAAATTTTTATCTACCTGCAGTAACTACTATAAATGCCTCCATCTACTTCAGACGAGAGCGGGGCGCTCAAGGTCTGATTACATTATACCAAGGTGCCTTCATTAAACGATCTCATTTATATTTGGCGCATCAACTTCATGGAAAAATTCAAAAATTTGGCTGGCCTTGTCCAGCTGTCCTTTGTTTTCCGTGCTGGCTTGCTTGCTGTGAGAGATGCTCCTGCATCAATGTTTATGCTTTGAATCTGTTTAGTGCATTGAATGTTATGAATGTTAGATAGATCTATAGTTTCTTAATTCTTTATTGGTGAATGCTAGATCCCATTCAATGCTATGTGATAGATGGTTAGAGTGCTTAATATTTAGTATTATTGCGTTGAACTGTACTTAGGGTTGATCTATAAAGTGAATAAGGCTAATATATTATTGAATGTTGTTCCTAAGTACTCCATGAATTGTTGTAATCACAGATATGTGTCCCATATTGGTTACAGACACTTGAGTCCTGTAACCCCCCTTGCCTCTACCTCGGGTGAGACTTCACCTGCTTCACAGGTGTTGTTGAAAGGGCCAGTAGTTAGGTTTTTGTTGGTGTGTTGTTGAAGCGTTGAACCCTGGGTCTACCCCTGTGCCAACAAATGGTTCTTTTGCCAGGAACTAAAAATGTGATTGTTGGGAATTGAAATAAAGAAAAGAGAAGTGTTGTGTGTAGATCTTTTGTTGTACTGCACAGTATTCTACTTGACTTGCTAAGCTCTTTGCTAAGAAAGAAACCTTATCTGAAGAAAAAAGGTAAGATCTTGAAAGAGGTAAAGCTTTGTGCTTGGATAGAGTAAGATAAGTGGAATTTTTTTTTTCGAAAGCATGAATCTAGGTATGTTTGATAGATTCTGTCCTAGTCCAGAAGCTAGGGTATAGTTAGAAGAAAAAGTTGACCTGAATAAATTTGATAGAAATAGAGAAATATATGTTATTCCCATGCATAGAAAGAATTTTTGGACTAATGAATGGATGCATAAACCTAGAAAGAATTTTTGCAGATTGTAGGTCCAACACTGTGATCCTAGTGTGTAGTACAGTAGAAGTTGGGGAACTTACAATATAAAGAAAAGATTGACATTATGTTATAATTGCAGAAGACCGAGACATCATTCTATAGAATGCCCTGGTATAGGTCCTATTTGTCTTTGTTGTAAAATTTTTGGTCATGAGGTTGAGGATGGCCCAAAGATGATTGGTAAAGTTGAAAGAATGAACATGAGTCAAGAGAATGAGAGCATGTTATAAGATGATCAAGAGAAATAATCAAAGAAAATTCAAACTGCATTAGAACAGTTGAAAGAAAGGATGAATGATCACAAAGATGTCAGTTTATTAGAGATCATGAAAGAAAAACAATTCATAGATACAAGAATAGGAGATTTCAACATGGACTGTGTCCTAGATGAGGAGACACAAGTGAATATTATGATAGAAAGAACTTGAGAAATATTGGGAAAGAATCTGAGTCTCTAGTGAAAATACTCAAAGGATTCCCTTGGAAGCGGTTCTGTAAAGATGTCTACCACTTTTTCTTTTGTTCCCACATATTCAACTCTGATGTTCTTCTCTGGAACTTGTTCCCGTAGAAAGTGATACTTTATTGGGATGTGATTCTTCTTGGAGTGCATCACCAAGTTCTTTGAGATACTGATGGCACTTGTATTATCACAATATATTGGAATGGGCTAATCATACTAAACCTGTATTGCCTCTAGTTTGTAGAATTTGAATCATCATCTTTTCTCAACTTGCAACTGGTTTTCATAGGAGTGGTAACTGGTTTTCAATCTTCCATTCCAAACCTCTTTAGTATTTCTCTTATATTCTTAGTTTGAGAAATAAAAATTCCCTGGTTTCTTTGACATATCTGAAGACTTAGAAAGAAGGATAGTTCTCCAAGTAATGATATTTCAAATTCATTCTACATATCCTTTGCAAATTTCTGTCTTAACCTGTCATTATTACTTCCAAAAACAATATCATCAACATAAATTTCAATTAATAAAATACTACCTTGAGTTACCTTGATGTAGAGGTTGATGTTTGCACTTCCTTTCCATAGTTCATAGGGAGTTTTGTCATTGTTGTTTCTGAGCATTACTTTGTTTTGAATGTGTACTGTTGTATGCACTAAATGTGTCCAAAAAATATCTATCAATTTGAAATCCATTAGAATTGTTCAAGCCTTTCCTATGTAATTATCATCCATTATGATAATGTTCCTTTGTCTCTGAACCACTCTTTGAACCAACCTATGAATCCATGCTCCCGTCCACTGTCATATTTCTGTTTAAACTTGCTAAGTATTCTTACTAATCCATCTCTGTCCATACTATCCAAGACTCTACTTGCACAACTGCCCATAATGATGACCCATTTATAACTATACTATCATGAATTCTTGATTAATCTATCAAACTGTACTTCTACTAACTGACTGCTCTAGATCTATCTTCTCAAACTTTGCAAGCTGCTTGAAGGATGGTTCTTTGGTCTGTCACAACTATCACATAGACTCCCCCTGTCTAATAATCATATTACCTGGGATTCTCTAAGCTGGATGTCTCAGAACAATTCCTGCTCTAATGTGTATTCATCATCATATTCATTGGTAGATTCATCATTTTGCTGAGCTCTAACTTCTTTCTTTCTGTTTGTGGATTCATCTTTCACTACAATGCTTGAAAGTACAATCTCTTGAACCTGTTTCTTATTTACCTATCCTTCTTTTCTTTCAGTTATTTTCCAAACCTTTTTGTATCTAAAATCTTTCTTTTTCTCTATAGAATTTTCTTCATCTCGTTTTATTGCCAATATTGCGATCTCTGGGACCTAGTCTTTGTTTACATGTTCTTCGCGTTTTCTTATCCATACTTTCTTATATCTGATATCATTGTTCTCTTTCATGGAAGTATCGATCATGATTCTACAATCACTAGCTATGTGTCCATAGTTATGACATTTGTAACATTCAATGTTACATAGGGCCACATATGCACTTCTTGCTTGAACATTTCTTTTATAATCCCTACAATATGGAACCTTATGTCCAAAATTAGTACAATAAAAATAATGACCATAAAATAAATTTGCATACCTGGGAGTGAATGATCTTCTTTGTGGTGTAGTCCTTCTGAATTTCTTCCTTGACTGCTCATGATCATGATTGAAGCTTCTTTATGGCTTGAACATGAATGGTCTTCTTGAAGATGTATCTTCAATAGTTTTTTTAGATTCTAGTTGACCATGATTCCTTCCTTTGAGTACTTCTGCATAACTCTTTCTATTTTATTCATTCTTCTTTTCTAGTAACCTTGAGTGCTTCTCTTCATTCTCTATAACTAATGTGGATGTTTCTGTCTCTTCAAAATTCTTGTTGAGCTTGATGGTTTTACTTCTCAATGTGACAACTTCTTCTTCAATCTTCTCAACCTATTCTTCTTTCTTCATTATCTGAGACTTCATGACTTCTTCTGTTCGTTTCACTTCTTGAAGATGAATTTTTAATGTGATTATTTCTTCTTCAAGTCCTTTCTCTTCTTGACCAAACTCTGCCTCAAGCTAGTTTAGATCATTAGTTCTTTCCTTAATATGATTTGTCAATATATTCTCTCTCATTTCTGCTTCTTCCTTCTGCTTCTATGTTGGCTTCCAAATATTTCTTTTGATATTCAATATTTTCTTTGATCTTTCTGGCTTCTTCTAGTTGATTTCTTAAGTTCTCGATGACCCATTGGGCTTCTTCAAAAATGTGAACACTTTCCTTTTGTTTCATCAATTATTTCTTGAGTGACTTGTTTTCTTGTCTTATTTCATCTAAAGCACTAATCAATTCTATGGTTATTATGTACTCTTCATCTTCTGATTCTGTTTGATATGGTGAACATAATTCTTCTTGATATGTATCTGCATCTTCTTTGGCATTTTCTGAATCCGCGATGGGTGAAGAATATATGTCATGTAACTTATCCCAAATTTCATTGGCTGATGAACATTTACCAACCTTTTCTCTTACCTGATTAGGTAATCCTTCCCAGATGAAATCTATTTCTATTTTGTTATTATTTTTAAATTCTTTCTTGGTTGCAATATTTTCCCTTTTTGAACTATCATATACTATAACAACTGATAGCCAAATATAATGTCCCTGTGCCTATAAAAATACTTCCATCCTTCTGCTCCACATCTCATACTTAAAACCATTCTGACCATTAAACATTGATACTCCATTCTTAGAATAATCCATGATCTCCTTCCAGTGGTTAAACTGTTTCTTGAAGGAATCGACTCTGATACCAATTGTTGGATTACTGAGAGGGGGGGTGAATACATAATAGAGCAATTTAATCATTTTTAACCATATAATACAAGTGTTATATCAGTGTAAGCATTATCATCCAATAATTGCAGAGTAAATAAACAATGAACAAATGAGAAATCATACACATACATAGTACACTAGTTTTTTTATGTGGAAACCCAAAGCGGGAACAAACCACGTAATGATTTTTCTTATATGTCTTGAAGAATTACATTCATTGGAAGCACCACCTTCCTTTGTTTTCCAGCTGCATCTGGAAGGAGGCTCCAACCCCCTATTTTCTCAAGCTACAACCCGAGGGAAGCTCCAATTCCCCAATTCTATGGATACAACTAGAAGGAGGCTACAACCCCCTAAGTTCTCCAGCTACAACCAAAAGGTGGCTACAATCACCTATCCTTTCTCCATCGAACCGCCCTGACGTAGAAGTAGAATGATGGAACCAATGTCACATTATCACTATGAGATATACTTTTGTAAACCTGTACCAATCAACCTGCACCAAACAACCTGTAGCAATCAACCTGCACCAAACAACTTGTACCAATAACCTGAACCATGCATCAACCTGTACCTCAACCTATAATCAATCTGTACCATAAACAAGTGCATGAACCATGCACCAACCTATACCAAACAACCTATAATCATCATGTACCATAAACAAGTACATCCAACCAGGTACCAAGTATGTACCAGTCATGTATCAACTACTCATCAACTAAAACTCATCAAGATGTACCAAAATCATCAACTATACACCTCATGTATGTGGCAACTCATCAACTACTTGTCTCAACCATGTACCCAACATGTACCTCAACCAAAATCCCTCATCAATTTCATCATCCAAATATGATTTATACCTCTATAATAGACCTGGTGTATAATATCACATACCTGCAAACCTTCCCTAACGTTAACAATAAGAGACTAGCATTTTCATCAAATTTTACTTTAGTCTCACATGACTAATTTTGGATTAGTCAAAAACCATAACTTGCAATAATCATAACTATGTACCTGTAATGAATAAATATATGAAAATGGTACACAATGTTCTTGAATGTATTTTATGCAATTCCTCCATATTTCACTACTTGGAACCTCTCAGAAAAGGAGTTATAGCAAAAATGACATACCTTGTTGAATTCTAACTTATTCTAGAGAGAGAACTTGTAGAGCGTGCTCCACACACAATATTTGTTGTATGTATCTGAAAATTGTACAAAAACTACTAAAGACTATACTCTAACCATTAAATTTGGTCTTACTGAATTTGGATCTATTATGAAGAAGTTATGACGTTTTACCCGAAACACTTGTTTTATACTAGTTTTAGGAGTAGCCACAAGCCCTATTTTCCATGACTTGTAACTCCAAAAATAAAACGCTCCATAAGATGAAATTTGTATCACAACTACTTGGATATGTGTCTTCAATGGCCTCCCAATTTCATGGTCTGAATAATTCTAGAAATTATTTTATTATGAAAATGGTGAGATGACCTGTAAGTAACATACCTTAGAAAGCATCATCAAAATAATTTATCCTCCCTTGAATTTCAGCCTTCTTTACTTCACCTTCCCTATGAAATTCGGCTTAGATATCCTTTTGCTACCTCATTCACCCATAGATATTCAATATTCTCAAGTGTGATTAAAATGAGAGAGCCTTGCCTCTTATTTATACTTTCATGTAGCTTCCTCAAGGGGTTAGCTTTTAACCATCTTAACCCACTTTCCTTATTTTAGGGTTAACCAACTTCTAATCACTTGTCCAATTAGTAATTTATCCATTAAATTTATTTTGTGTCCACTTTGACTTATAGTACACTCATCACTTCACTTTACCTCAAGGGGTTACCTTCTAACCATCTTAAACCACTTTCCTTATTTTATGGCTAACCCACTTCTAACCACTTGTCCAATTAGTAATCTATCCATTAACTTTATTATTTAAATAATTTATTTTGTATTCAATTTGAATTATAGTATACTCATCACTTCAATTTATTGTTTACCTTCTAAAATATCTTAAACCACTTTGACTACTTTGACCTTTTGGGTCTTCTAGATGACTCACGAGGGTTCTCCAACTTCACACGGCCATAACTCTCTAACTGTGACGAGTTATGTGATGTTCCGCATACCACCAAAAATGGAATGACATGTACTATCCATATGAAATAGTCTTACCTTCAAATATATCAAAAATCATACCATTATCCATCAAACAAACTTGGGTCCATTACCCAAACCTGGGTTCTTCAAATTCTCATGGCCATAACTCTCTAACCGGGAGGAGTTATGTGATGTTCCACATACCACCGGAAATGGAATGATATGTACTATCCATATAGAATAGGATTACCTTAAAATATATTAAAACTCATACCATTATACATGAAATAACCTTGGGTCCATTACTCAAACCTTTGTGCTACTAGAATTCACTACCAACCTTTCTCCAAGTGTTGACATCAATCATTAAGGGTTGAAATCAATACATAATATCACTCTCCAATGGTTGACTTCAATGAAAACCAACAATACATACCAACTGTCCATCAACCTAATCCAATTGTATGACACTTTGCTCCATCTGTGTTTCCTTGGTTTGGACTAATTTCAATAGGTTGTGTTTATCAATAACCTTCCTGGCCTAGATAGTCAATGTAGTTCTGTATTTAACTCCAATAGTTTGAAGGTCTGTAGTATGAATGGAGTTGAGTAGATTTATGGTGTTTTGGTCCCATTTTGATGTTTTCTTTGCTAAAGTTTCATTCACAAAAGTGCACCTACCTCTGGCTGTGATGGCTATGTTGTCTTTATCATTAATGAAATTCAAATATACTCTGAAATTGGCAGCTTCAACAGCTATAGAGTCCCAGATGATATGCTTGCCCCCCTACAACATGCCTTTGCCTCTTAATATAATCTTCAATTTATCTAACCTTTCCTACAAGACTTCATTCTCCTTTTGAAATTGAGCCATTCTTTCATCCTTTGCTTGTATCTCCTACTTCAATTTCTCTATGCTTCCTTTTATCCCTTTGATTTCTCCTTCTTTCAGGATAACTTGTGACATATCCTGGACAAGTCCTTCAGTGTTTGGCCCAACTTCTGCAGCAGGAGGTACAACTATAGCCCTGTTTAGCAATTATGTCTTCTCTTGTGACCATTTCAACTTTTCGCATTCCATCTATAACACTCTACCCTTGTAGTCTAGTGCCTCTTGACGAAGTGTTTCCTTTTCCTGTTGTAGAGCAACCAATTCTGTTGTTTGTGGATGCTTTGTGGCAGAAGTTTTCAATTTCTTCTTCAAGCTTTGAATTAATTTGTCTTTTTCATCCAATGAGGATTTCACCCCTTGGGGGCCTTCAGATTCCGGCCTCTTGACCTGAGTCTTCCAAGCTCTGCTAGATGATTTTTATTTCCTCAACTACCCTTCCAATTTCATTGCATAAGATGACAACTTTTAATTCTTCAAGGTTAAACTAAGGTAATCAAAATACAACATATCATTGGTATTCTTATGGAATTTGACCTTATCTGGAGCACTGATGTTTTCATACCTTATATTTATCTCAGAGACTTTGTCTTCATCTACAACTGCAATGTTAAAGGTCCTCTTTTCAACATCCCTTACTGTGAACATAGAAGATTTATGTCGATAAATATTTTCCACTTTAGGGACTAAATCCCTCATCTCACCTAGAGCTATGTTTCCCTTCTCAACATAATGTTTTTCTAAATCTTCTTTAGATTGATAATCTTCCTCAAATGTTTTATCAAATATTTATTTCTTATTGATAAAGGTTCTTGAGCCACCTTCACTTTGGATTTTTCTTTCCTTTTCAACCTCTATAGTGCTAGTACCACTTTCTACCATATCCAGATTTACTTGTTCTCTAGGCTCTTCCTTTTCTAAATCCACTATCTGTGGGGATTGTGTAATATTCATCTTCTTAAGAGAAGTCCGATGATGACTAGTTGTTACACATCAAAATTAGTCACTTCAATAGTGTCGCAAGTGTCGTCATTACCACTGTTGTAAGTGTCGCATCTTATCCGCAAGTGTTGCATCTTGACCACAAGTGTTGCAAGTGTCACAAACATCATACTACCATATTTCCTATGTCGTGCCTCTAACAACATCATAAAGACACTTAAGACACCTCAAAGACTAGTTTTGAAGAAGAGAAATCAGTGGACAGGGATTACAAACCTTTTTCCACTGAAAGAACCACTAAACAATGGATTTTGGAGAGGAGCGCTCCCCTACCCACTGTCATAAATTGTTGGCACTCTGTGAGCCTCTTTGGGGAAGTGTTTGAGTTCTCTGTGCACCCTTTTGGGGGAGCGATACCCTTTTCTGATAAATTTTTGGGTTTGTTGAGACAAATCAGGGAAGAATCCCTCAATTCCTGAAGGTGGTTGGATTCAAATAGATGGTCAAGGCATGATCTTAGGGAATATCCTCAAATGAAGGAGAGGAATCCTCAACTTATCCAAAATATCTCTCAAGTGGTTGGGCCTCTCCAAGGTTATATAAGGAGGCCTTCTCATGGTGAAAGGTACATGAAAAATATTTGAGGTATGAAACCTATGATCTCATAGGCAACATACAGAAGACAGTGGAGATTGAGAATTACATCAAACTTACGATCTCATGAGTGAGATGTCATCAAAGAAATAAGTGTATATTACTTGAACAAAGGGGTTGGACAAGGAGAACTGGAATAAGCTGCTGCACCTTCATCAAAGGATTGTAAGTACTTTTACTTGTTCTCATTAATAATCAATGCTTGGCCTGTTTCTTTCAAACTTATGTTTGTTCCATATGAGTTTGTATGCAGTAGATGGATCTATATTTTAGATAATCACAATAGAGTAGGAAGTCCATTGTATCTTTGTTTGTCCTACAAGACCTATCAGGGAGCTCAGGATCGAAGCTCAACCAAGACTTTTCAAGGATAAACGTCGCTAATAAGGTACATATCTTTCTCCTTCTCTTTCATTTATTAGCTTGATTAGATCTAAAAGGAAGTCAATGTCCATGTTAAGAACTTTTCTTTCTTGGACTTAGGATTCTAGAGACCAGGAGGGAATCCACTTGTCCGCATGGGGATTCACCTACAACAAAAATTGGCGACTCTGTTGGGGAGGATCTCTGATTTTTGTTTCCATTCCCAGATCTTGTTTTGGCCCTTTGACCACTTTTTTTGACCTTCTCCATATTGTTTTTGATACTTAGAACTGATTGTTTGGCTCTTGATTTCATCAAAATCAAGTTGATACTCCCTACCCTTGTTATCAGAGTTCCAACACTCCCTGGTGGTCTTACACAGAGCATTGGAACACTCTGGTGCCCCTTACACCATAGTGCTACCCCATTTTTAGTGAAAAAGTCTCTAGTTTTTCAGTTTTTGAGTTCAGTTTTTGCCTTTTGCATTTGCTCAGGGTCTCATACTCTCAATCCATATTGGTATTGGCCTTCAACACTCTGTTTTCTAAGGATTGATCTCTTCTTGTTTGGGAATTTGACAGTTTCTTTCCTTGCCTTGAAGTCACTCTTTGTCTTTGCTGACCTAGAGTTAACTTGTTGTTTTCTTCTCCTTTATTTGACTGAGTGGAAACTTTTGTGAGGAAATCCAAAGGTCTATGAACCTTTCCATTTGATCTTTGAGGTCAGTTTTCCAACATTTCTCTTTTGTTTGAGGTTTTTTTGGTTCTTGTTTGCAAATTTGGTTATCTTTGTCCTTCTTGTTTATTCACAATGAGAGTGTATTTTTTGTTTTATGTGAGGTTTGCTTCTATTTGTTTAATCTTGAAGTCTGATTGACATTTAGAAGTTTTACATCTAATTATCATTCACATATAAGAAAAAGGACATATTTTAGTGATTGGTTTGGATATTATAAGGCATTTCTGAAATTTTTAGCATTGCATTGGATTTGATTGAGAAACAATTGTATGTGGACATTGCATCTTAGTGTTTGATAGTGAAAACACTTTTTCTCTTTCCCTTAAATAACCATTCGTCGAAAGACAATACTGCTTGTCATTTTCTTGTGAATTTTTGGGAATTGAGTCATTATACCATCAGTTTCATTGTCATACACCCTTTGAGTAAATAACAACTGTAAAATGAACGCTAATTAAAAATTATCTAGAACATTTTGTTTTTAGGATCTTCCACCAACATTAGACTAGGATTAGCACTTTGGATTAGGTTGTGAGTATAACTCTCCAAATTTTTCAAAAAAAACATTAGCATCCTAAGATAGGGAGATTCAAATCCAATTGTCGTATAAGCTTTCTGGGATCCCCCTCTCACATAGGGGTTACGCACGAGGTCACATTCGGGTGAGTTAAGGAGATTATCCCTCTGTGGTTCAACTGTTTGTAGTGGTTGGATAATATATTGGGGGTCACTTGAGGGTATACCCACGATTATGTGTGGGAGCCTCTTGAGTTGATTTTGGACTTGTTATCCTACCCATAAGTTCAGATCAGACTTTCAACTGTACTCGCCCAGGGGTTGAATGCAAGTTAGTGTCCTTAGTTGCCATAATATTTAGGTACTTACACAAGGTGATGGTGAAGGGAAGTTTCACTGTACCTAGAACAGACATTGGTCAAACTCACTTGGGCTCCTTGGAGGGTAAATCCACAATTACTGTGTGCAAGCTCGCACCAAGGTGAAATTCCGTTAAGTAGGTCTCCATTATAACTGTTCCACCAGATCCTAGCCCCTTCTTGACTTGGTCACACGACGTTGGATTTCATCACCAACTAGTACGATCATCGAGAGAAGCCTTGTTTGCTTGGTTTTGATTCCTAGATTTTATTAGCGTACGCTATTTTTTTTCATTAGTTGGCCCTAGATTTTTAGCGTGTACTGTTATTCTCCAAAATTGAGCCTGTAGATGATAAAGGTCTTTGTCGATCATGTAGGATGCAAGGGTTTCCTCTGGAAAGCTACCAACCCTTACCTCCTAACCCTCCAGAAGACAACTACCGTGGAGAGGTAGAAAATCAATCTGACGCTGAGAGTGTTGTTACTCCTCTGTTAGACAACCTAGAAGGCGCTTTGGTTATGATTGAGAATCCCACTGCTCGCACTACGTCTGTGTCGAAAATTCCTCTCGAGCCACTTTTGCTTCGTTTAGAATCTCTTGGGAACTTCATAGACGAAGAGGTCCCACAGTTACCTACGAGAGATTTTACCAACACATATATGGGATCCACAGAACTAACCTTTGGTGATGATTATATGACTCCTGTTCATCCTACCACTGCAGTAAATACAAATCCCACACCTACTCATTCTGTATGGAGGACTTCATCAGGACATGATCTTTATGAGAATTTTGAATCCTTTTGACAACCCTTTAATGCTCATGAGCCTCCTGTTGAAAGTGGGCCATCTGGTCAAACTATGAATCACCCTATCGATCAGGTCATTAACCCTACTTTTGTGTCATCACAAGTCTATCCTAATGCTGGACTCATAATCTCTACTCATTGCCAAGGCACTTCGATCCCTACACCCACTTTTACAAACTTTAACCCTACAACTCCACATGTTCCGCATGATCTTGCTAGGACATCTTTTCACCCGAGAATGAAGACCCTTACCAGCCAAATAAAACCGACTGGAGGGAAACCACCATCTAGTGGACCTATCCCTCCTGGAAGACCACCATCCTATGGCGGGCCTACCCCTCCCAGGAGACAACCCCCTTTTCATGTTCTTCCTGGAGGGAAACCTCCCTTTGCCATTCATACCCCGTTTGTTAATCCACCGTTGGTAGGGGGGAAACCTTTGTCTATTGGAAACCCTTCATAATCCTAAGGAGTATATTCTTGAGGCACATTTACCCAAACCCATGTTGGGGGGAACTCATATCATAACCCACAAGGAGGAGTATCAAATCATGTTCCTTCCAAACCGTCTTATGGACAACCTTATTCGGGCATCCCAAACACCACTTGGATTCCTCAATGACAACAACCTTATCCTCCCCATGGGTCTAATGTGTATCCACGTCCAAGATCTACTCCTTACCCTCCTCAAGGGAAAAATGTTTGTCCTCCTCATGGGAAAGCAAATCACCCGACTTATAGGGCTCAGAACCCATCGGTTTATGAAAATGTTTCTTAGCCATCATTGAATCCTACTTATCCTAGTCAGAAACAACTGTATGTAGGAGGACCTACTGGTTACAATTATCCACCTAACCCAGTTTATGGTCCTGCTAGTGTTCCTATGCCACACCAGTATCATTCGTAAATTAACCGAAAACTACCTTTCCTCGCGACTCTGGATCTCCCAGACTTGTCTCGGTTAACCAATGATCCTATTTTTCATTCACTGGTTTGGCCAGTTATTCTAGCTAAACTTCCTTCTGATATTCCAAAATTTGACATAAAATTTGGAGAAGATCCAAATAACCATGTGATGAATTTCCATTTGTGGTGTTCATCAAACGCCCTCATGTATGATTCTATACATTTGCTTCTTTTCCAGTGAACACTTACTAGCTTTGCAGTAAAGTGATATATTGAACTACTATGTGCTTCTTTTCATGATTTCAACTCCCTTGCCATGTCTTTCCTCACGCACTTTCAACTACCTATTCGCTATGAGACAGGTACTGAACTCTTGAACTCCCTTTGTCAAACTGACTCTGTGCATATCTCTGACCATATTCATGAGTGGAGACGATGACGAAGGATGATTAAAGTAATAATTCTTGACATATTATTGGTGGAGTGGTTTACTAAATCACTTTTACCCTCGATCGCTCATGATGTCGCTATGGGTGGCGCAGTCACCGAAGAAGAAACCATTGCTCGGGCTCAGTACTTAGATTTGGTTTATTCACAATATGGTACTTTGTATGATTTTCTTCCAAATGCTGCTTGAGATAATACTGATCCATCCAAGCTGTCATCCTCATCTCATGTGTTTGGTGTTATCGATTCCTTCAAAACTCAATCTACTTCCCAGTCGACCACACTCTCCTCTATCTCCCTCAAAACTCAGATCTCTGAGGTGAATGCAATTCAATCTGCCACTTCACAACAATCCGGAGGTAAGAAGAAGACGAAAGATAAATAAAAAAATACTAATAACAATGAACAACTAAAAAATCAATCTCAAACACCTACTACCGAAAAACAACCATAGTGGAAACTGAAATTCCCATGTATCATTTGTGGTGACGATCACTACACTCAAGACTGTCCACATTGCGATGAAGTGGCCAAAGTTTTTCATGGGAATTCACAACCAACTGTGCTTACTCAACCTTTTCCACAACAACAATCCATGGTTGCTCAAACCCCCTCTCCCAGGGGAAGTTCTAGCCATCCTCATGATGAGGCCTCGACGAGTGCACATATTTATATTTTTAATGGGATTAATTTGAACACTTTTTCTAAGACATACGACACACCAGGTAACCCTGACAAAGGAAAAGTCACTAACGGTACTGGTACTTTACCGGATCCATCACCATCCTTTGTTAGTCCTCCATCGGTTAATCTTCCATCTGGACCACATCATATTGAGAAACCTACATTCGAATCTATCATACGCCCTCCTAAGAGAACTATCCATAAATCTACCTTTAATCCTAGTTCATGTGCCGCCCAGAACTACAACATTATTGAAGATTTGGCTTAAGCACTGTGTTCTATGTCTGTGTTAGAAGTTCTAAAACACTGCCCTAATCAACGCAGAACGCTCTTGGCCACTATTGGCACTGTTGATCGTGAGTCATCAAACCATATCATGTTTAACTTGGACAATTATACATCTCGACTCTCCCACCAACTTTCTTTCCAAGTTGATGTTGTTGTTCACAATCAACAAATCCATCGAACTATCTTGGATGAGGGAGCATCTACTTGTGTCATGTCTTTAGCATGTTGGAAAATTTTAAAATCACCCACACTTAACAAATCCCCAATGATGTTACACACATTCGATGAGCGAGGTTTTCATCCCCATGGCCTTTTAGAGTCCCTGCCCATCCAATTGGGTGGAAAAACTGTCACTGTTGATGTCGAGGTGGTCGATGCTCCCCTCGATTACAACTTGTTACTTAGAAGAAGTTGGTTTTATTCTATGACTGCCATTTCCTCGTCGGTCTTTCGATGTGTACGATTTCCTCATCAGGGAAAAATTTCCACTGTTGATCAGTTAGATTTTTGTACAACCGACGCTCGCCCTCTTGCTACCAACAACATTCCTTTCTTGGGAGACCACAAGATCACATATGAAAGTGTTGGTGTTGGCTTACTGAAATATTCTAGCCTTATGGGTACCTTCCCTACACCACTTCCACCGACTACACATCATATTGCTACCGTCGATATGATTTCAACCATGGCTTATCAATCTTTGGAATCATCTGACCCTTGGATTGTACCTAGTCCATTGGAATTCGATGCACTAAGTGACACCGTGCCACTTAGTCCAGTTGAAACATCATACATTTCTATCCAATCTACTTCTCCCTCTTTGGATGACCAACATCTATTGGCACCCGACATTTACTCGATGCAATCACAGTTAAGTTCCTTGTCGTCTGCGATCGACTACATTTCCCCAATATTTCCGTCTGATGAATCGCTTATGGAAATGTTGAGCATTGATGAGCTACCTTGGGATGATAACCATCATCGATCCTCGTTTCTTCCCCCTCGTGAAGAAATTCAGGGAGATATACACTCTATCTCCCCTCCTGATGTCGATTTTCTATCGTCTCTCATGCCTTCAACTTTCGATGATTTGGATCCAGTAGTTGACATGGTGATCTCTTTGGTAGGACTATTGGATCCTGATCTCCTTACCCCTATCACAACCCTCAACATGTGTTCCTTCCATAGTGATTTTCTTCCATCTAGTGAATATATTTTGGAATCCGTGACCGAATTTTATCCCTTGACATGGTGTCCTTCCAACACGTCATCCTCTTGGAAGCCATGATCAAGAAGAGTCCACGAGGACAATTTTCTCTTCTCTGTAGCAATCTCATTAAAAAATGAAATAGAGACCATGAGCATAGTTTTCCTCTCTGTATCAAGCTCGTTAAAAAATGAAACAAAAGCTTTGAGCATAGTTTTCCTCTCTGTAGCAAGCTCGTTAAAAAATGAAACAACAATCTGGGGATTGAACCCGGAGTCCTGAGCATAGTTCTTTTTATGTGTCAAGCTCGTTAAAAAATGAAATAGTCACCTCTCTTGAAACTTCTTTTCATCCACTCTTATCCTTTTTCTCCGTCTAGTAGAGAAATTGGTGACAACCTCAAAGTCCTTGAATGAATTGAAGCTTGGAGGGCATGTCTCCAGCCTTTGATGATCATTCTAGAGATAAGCCACTAGCTTTCAAGATGGGGGCATACCGAGCTTAGTCTTTGTTATTTCTCGTGCTCATAACTACGTGAGAATGCAACCGATCAACCTTTTATCTCTTTTTTGGGCTCGCATGGTTACACGAAAAAGGAACCCCTTGGAGTCGTCTTTAAGCTGTTTTCAGACTCTCTAAACATGAAAAGATTGTCGAGTGATCTTGCTTCCTTTCCCACTCGTTAAAAGGTTTGAAAGGGCGTCTTTCAAGTGATAATTTATCTCTTTTTCAACCTTGCGAGAATAACATTATGAAAAAGGAAAAAACTGGAGTCGTCTTTAAGTTATTTTCAGACTCTCTAAATATGAAAAACCACCGAGTTTACCTTCTGTGGAATCGTTAAAGAATCATACATTGAAGGGCCCATACGGGACTAAACCCTTACTTCTTCCATTTCACTAAACAAAGGAAGAGAGACTTACCGAAGGTGAGTCATATCGAGCATGTGTTACCCTCCTCAATCTTGTTAAATTAAAAAGAGGTACTCATCTATCTAGATGGGGGGAAAATTGAAAGAAGCAAGCCAAACAGTTTTTTGAGAACATTACTAGTAACCCTTACGATCGCCCTTGAACATGACACTTTGTCTTTGCATGCATTTTAATTTGCTAAAACTCTGCACTGAGCCAATCCTCTGAGTTTCTTTTACTCCTTTGGGTCACTTGATGAAAGTCACAACATCCACTGCATCATCAAGTTTTGGTCCATGTCAAGTTTCTGCTATTGTGCCTCAGTGTTCAAAGGAAGTATTTTCTTCGAGATTCAGCCATCACAAATATCTTGTTTCAATACCCGTGTCAGTCCATGTTCATTTAATATACCAATTACATCTCTGTGTTAGTTTCGTGTCGTTTATGGGGTATACATCAAGGCCCTCCTTCGATGCGTCTCTTCTTGTCGACTTTAGGACATTATCCAGGAGCTAGACTTAGAAACCAGTTAATACCTTGGGACTTGCATGCCTCAATGGTAGGCCTCCTCGTTTATGACAGTGGGTTTAGATCATTGAACTTTGATTGGATGATTCCATGGATGTTCGAATTCATCTCATCTATTCACATTCATCGGAATGTACTAGAGTAACTTGGGAATCATTGACATGAATGGTGATTTCCCTCGCACTTGTTAACGGTTTACCTCATTGACAGGTAATCAAGTGGTTTTTTCCATGTTCGACATCAGAACATCTATTCACATGGTTAGATTCATACTACATCAGGTTCGGTAAGAAGACCCTGGGTTGATTTTTTCACTCTTATGTATACTTTGCCCAGGTTGGGAATGAGTTCTTTTGAACTATGACACATATACTGTTACATAGATCCACTTTGTACTGGTCCTGGCTATGTCTTGTCATCTCGTAGATCCACTGTTTATTCTTCGTGGCCATGATCAGTTTAGGTCATAGGAGTATATATCCACATTGTATCTTCAATGGCTATACCATTTTTTCAATATAATTATGGATCCGCAGTGTATTTTATGGCGGCCATACCTAAAAAGTCATTATCACTCAAGCATAGGTATGCCTACCTTGGGTTTGAAACATGTCATAATATTTTTTTGATGGTTGTGTGCAGATTTTTCCAGTCTCTCTGCGTCCATAACCTTGCTTGAAAAATTCTACAAAGTGCTTCAGTCATCACCGTCTTCTAACTTAATACTTTTGGGGGCAATATGTTACACATCAAAATTACTCACTTCAATAGTGTCGCAAGTGTCGTCATTACCAGTGTTGTAAGTGTCACATCTTGTCTGCAAGTATCTCATCTTGACCACAAGTGTTGCAAGTGTCACAAACATCATACTTCCATATCTCCTATGTCTTGCCTCTAACGACATCATAAAGACACTTAAGACACCTCAAAGACTAGTTTTGAAGAAGATAAATCAGTTGACAGGGAGTACAAACCTTTTTCCACTAATAGAACCACTAAAAAATGGATTTTGGAGAAAAGAGCACCCCTAACCACTGTCAGGGACTGCTAGCGCTCCCTGAGCCTCTTTGGGGGAGTGTTTGAGTGATCTGTGCACCCTTTTGGGGGAGCGCTACCCTTTTATGAGCAAGTTTTGGGTTTGTTGAGACAAATCAGGGAAGAATCCCTCAATTCCTGAAGGTGGTTGGATTCAAATAGATGGTCAAGGCATGATCTTAGGGAAGATCCTCAACTGAAGGAGAGGAATCCTCAACTTATCCCAAATATCTCTCAAGTGGTTGGGCCTCTCCAAGGTTATATAAAGAGGCCTTCTCATGGTGAAAGGTACATGAAAAATATTTGAGGTATGAAACCTATGATCTCATAGGCAACATACAGAAGACAATGGAGATTGAGAATTACATCAAACTTATGATCTCATGAGTGAGATGTCATCAAAGAAATCAATGTATATTACTTGAGAAAAGGGGTTGGACAATGAGAACTGGAAGAATATGCTGCACCTTCATCAAAGGATTGTAAGAACTTTTACTTGTTCTCATTAATAATCAATGCTTGGCTTGTTTCTTTCAAACTTATGTTTGTTCCATATGAGTTTGTCTGTAGTAGATGGATCTATATTTGAGATAATATCAATAGAGTAGGAAGTCCATTGTATCTTTTTTTTTCCTACAGGACCTATTATGGAGATCAGGATTGAAGCTCAGCCAGGACTTTCCAAGGACAAACATCGCTAATAAGGTTCATATCTTTCTCCTTCTCTTTCATTTATTAGCTTGATTAGATCTAAAAGGAAGTTAGTTTCTATGTTAAGCACTTTTATGTCTTGGCCTTAGGAGTCTATACACCAAGAGGGAATTCACTTGTCCACAGGGGGATTCATCTATAACACTAGTGCCCATGGCCTCTGATAAACACTCATCTTAGGAACTTTGACTATTCATTTTTGAGAAGCTTCTTGTTTTTGACTTTGTTGCAGGGTTGCCTCCACTTGTTGTGTTTGATTTGGTTGCAATATTTCCTCCATATCAACACAAACTTCTAGGTTTTCCATCTTATCAAAACCCTCAAGCTGTTCATGCTCATAAGGGGCCTGTTTGTTCATCAATCTCCTCTTGGATATGATTTGATGTGGGTCATATCTTCTTCCCTGTAGCTGTGTAAAACCAAACTCTTTGAGATTTTCTTGAATATGATATATGCATGATCTAGTTTTGACAATGAAGGGGCCAATGATAAAAGGTAACTTGAGGTTGGAGGATTTGAGGAACCTCAGGAAATTCTCTATCTCAGATATAATTCTCTGCCTGATGAATTCAAGGGAAAATATTTCAGGGGTCAGAAAAATAGGCAATAGATAGGGGGATTCCTGACAACCATAAACCCACATTACTATTGAGTGCATGAATAGTACCCAATACCCCACTATTTTCTCTAGATTTGGCTGTAGATAGCTCCTCATGTCATCCAAAACTCTAGGTAGGATAGTATTGAAAATCAAACTATAAAATCTAGACATGAATTTTTTTATGAAGATAAGAAATGTAATCCTTTTACATTCAGTTGATACAAATGATGCTTAAGGAAATTCTCTCTTATTGGTTTCAAGAAAAATCTTCAACAGATAGGTGTAGTATCTAAAATACCTTAGAGAGAGAAAATTCACTAGCTATTTATGGATATTATCAGCTATGAATTGATCAAAACTGATGCTGACTGAAAAACCAAAATCTGACTTAAAAAAGGTCAAAAGGAAACCAAGCATGACTTCGACTACATGTTTGTCATTGTCTAGACCTAAAAATTGACTCAAAAGGGAACATACACATTGGAATTCAATAACCATTATACTCACATTCATTGGAAAATACAGACCCTATGATAAATGTTCTGGTTTGACAATTGTCTGTAAAAACAGATCTCAGACCTCTGATGGACATTATTTTTATACCCTAATTATATTTTCTTCAATGAAAGGTTCAAAATTTGCAGAAAAAGACTCTGGTATACCAAGGGACTCTCAAATTGACAGACTCTCTACCCTAGACATGAACTCGGACCCTCATTTATTTATGAGGACTCGTTCTTCATTTGAATATTGTTTGACACACCAACCTAAAAATTTGGAAAAAAGGAAAACGATTTCGACAACAGAAAGGACTATGGTGGCCTGGGCTACTTTGAGGAATGGTACACACCTTCCTACTTTATCAAACAGGTTTCTTCTAGACAAAGAGATGGGAGAAATGGTGATTTTGGTATCAAAAACGTCTGAATCTCGGTCAATTAGGGATTCTTCATTCCCCACATGTTCTTTCTCTGTTGCTGAGGTTATGATAGGATCCATGGTTGTGATGAAAAATACCTGGAAACGAGCAGAAATGGCGTGCAATTGGTGTACTATTGAGCTGTAGTTGAAAGAGGGTGGTCACGCCAAGTTTCAAATGGTCCAGTGTTTGAAATAATAATAAACTAAATAAAAAATTCCCTTTTATACTTTTCCAAATTTCGGAGGTGTGAGAGAGTGGTTTGGGGCACTGCGCTTTTCACCCTGAAATGAACCTGGCGGTGCCATGTATCCCCAAATTAAAACCATGTTTAAATTTTGGCCTGCTCTCCAAAATTAACGTCCGCCCAGTTTCTCCCCTCGAAATCATCCTCGATCGTCGATATTGAGAGTTTACAATCTGCGACGTATCGAGCCCCATCAGCTTAGCGGTCCTGCCAATTTTATACTCTCCATGCCATATTTATCCCCTTCCCTAGTTTATCGGTCTTCCAGACTGGTTTAGCATCTCGCTAGATCCTGGAATCTTGATTTCACATAATTTTTTTAATGTTTACTAACATGGGATTCAACTGGGGATGTTATCCTCCCATCGAGGTAGCAAAGAATGATAGACCAAGTGCCCTCCCATTGGGATTTATTTCACTCATGCAACTAAATCGGTCAACATCTTATTCACAAAATTTCATTCCCATAACTCAAATTATACTCAACATAACTTAGGGCCTTCACTTCGAGCTTCATTTTCTGCTGATTTGATTTCAACTTCTTCAACTGAAAAACAAAAATGGTTATATACAATGAAATGGAAAGGGTGAAAATTTATTTAAGCGAGATAATTCTTGAGAAACCTGCCATTTACAGGTCCTCCATTATGTTGCTGTATTTATAGACATTATTTCCATGGTACATCACAATTTTGAAGGGTCCTAGCCACAGATGGTCAAATTTCCCATGCTTTCCTCTGTCTTCATTCCTGACATCCCATTTCAACACTAAATCCCCCACTTTGAAATCATCTTCCTTAGTATGCCTATCAAAATATTTTTTAATCCTATCTTGGTGTAGCTGAGAGTTGTTGAAGGATTTCTCTCTTGTTTGATGAACATTGATTAGTTCATTTGTCCTCCTTTGAGTGGCATCTGGTTCAACATATTTCTCCTATAGCAATCTCATCACTGGTAATCCTAATGAAGTAGGAAAAACTGCCTCAGTTCCATACACAATATGGAAGGGTGAAGTGGCAATAGACCTTTTAGTAGTGATCCTGTTAGCCCATAGTGCATGGATAAGCTTCTTGTGCCAAGCCTTTTTGTTATCTTGCAACAAATTTTTGATAATTATGGTCAAGATTTTATTGGATGACTCAACCAACCCATTACCTTGAGGATAATAAGCTATGGAATGGCCAAGAGTTATATTGTAATCACTGCAATTTTTTTCCATCTTTTTGGACTTAAATGCTGCTGCATTGTCTGTTATGATTTTGATTGGACAACTAAACCTAGACAAAATATTGTTCTCAAAAAGTGAATGATAACAGTATCTGTGGCTTTCCTTGTGGGAACTGCGTCAACCCACTTGGTGAAGTAATCTGTGGCTATCAATATCCACTTGTGTTGAGTTGAGGACTGTAGATAAATTTCTCCTATGAAATCAAGGCTCAATTGTATAAAAGGTGCTTCAACAGAGATAATATTCAAGGGAAAAGGATGCAATTTTCTCTTCCCATAAAAAAATTGGCATTCATGACAGCTTGAAACTTCTTTGTAAACATCAGAAAAAATGCTAGGCCAATAGAAACTTGCCCTCAATATTTTGTGCACAATGGTTTTCCAATAATGGTGTTCTCCACAATCACCTTTATGAAACTCTCTGATGGTTTTTTCTACTTATCCCTCCAACAAATAACTCAACAAGATTCCTCCTAGATCCTTCCAATACAGAGATTGATTTAGAATACAAAACTTTGCTGGTTTTAGCTTCAAAAACATGGCCTTGGTTTTTCTCAATTCAGGAGGAGCCTGCAAATTTATCAACAAATAAATAATGTCACCATACCATGGGGAGTCAAGAAAGTTTTGGTATACCTAAGGGAACTTTTCTTCTTCTGAATCTACTGACAAATCAACAATGAAATTAATTCCCAAGAGCTCACAATTTTTCTGTGCCATCATCTTTGCAAGTCCTTGCCCCTTGATTAACTTTGTAGGTTTGATCTCGAGGTCATACTCCAACAACACATCTATCCACTTGCCCCTTTTTCCCTCAGGATCAGGATGAGTTAAAATGTCCTTCACAAAACTATTGGGCACATAAGCAATGGTATGCGAATGCAAGATATAAACTCTAAACTCCTTTAGGGCCTTGACCAGTTCATATGCCTTCTTTTACATGATGTCATACTTTAACGGGGAATCCATTAATGTCCTCCTATCGTATGCTATAGGCCTCTCAAAATTCTATTCATCCTTTTGTAATAAAACACCAATAATGGTGTGCTCTGAGGCAAAAGAAAACAATATAAAGTCTTTTGCAAAATTGGAACTGACCAACACTAGAGCCTTGGTCAATTCCACTTTAATATCTTCAAAGGATTTTCTGGCTTCAGGGGTCCACTTTGTCTCACTTCATTTTTTAAGCATGTTAGTGATATGCTTTATGATTTTAGCCAAGTTAGGGATGAATCTTCTCAGAAAATTTACTTTCCCCAGGAAAGATTGCACTTCTTTCTTGCTTCTAGGTGGTCCATATTTTAGGATTCCTTCAACTCTGCTAGGATATATATATTTATTCTCTCCTTTGAAATAATGTGACCAATAAAATTCCCCTCTTCCATGCCAAAATTAGACTTCTTGGGGTTCAATGCAATGCCAAACTTCCTACATTTATTAAAATCCCTCAGATGTTTAAGATGTTCTTCATCAGAAACTGAATATACAATGATATCATCTAAGTAAATAAAAATAAATTTATCTTTCTCATCAGCAAAGGATATATCCATATCCATTTGAAAATTTGTTGCTACATTCATGAGCCCAAAAGGCATTTTGGCATATAAGAAGGTGCCCCATGGTGTTGTAAAGGATGTCTTTTCCTGATCATCAGGATGTACCATGATTTGATTGTACCCAAAGAAGCCATCCATCATTGATATTTTTTGAGAACCAACTACTTTATGTAGAATGTGATCCATCTTAGGTAGTGGGTAATTTTCCTTGAGAGATACCATGTTCAGATTTCAAAAGTCTACACATTTCGAAAGTCTACACATAATATGATCCCTCCACTTTTGTTTCTGATAGGTACCATATTTTCCGCCCACTTAGAAAATATCAGAGAAACTATAATCTTGGCTTCAAACAACTTCTTTATCTCCTTTTCAATCAAGGGAAACAACAAATGATTAATTCTTCTTAATTTATTCTTTAAATGTTTATGGTCCTCCTTGATTGGAATCACATGCTGAATCACCTTGGTATCATAAAATTTCAGATCTTCATAACTCCAGGAAAAAACATTAGGGAATTCTTTCATTAAATTGATATACCTTTGCTTGACCTCTAGGCTAAGTGTCTTAGATAGATTGATGATCCTGGGATCTTCCTGAGTCCCAATGTTGCAATATTTAACATCTCCATCACTTGTAGTAATTTTAGGATTCTTGGCCACATCATTGTTGTCAAAGAGTTTTTCTAATGGGACTAGGCCTTTGGGAATGATGTTATTTTTTAGCTGCATTATATCCTTACCAAAAATCCGGCTCTTGAAATAGCCATCATTTGAGAACACAACTACATCTTCTTCTTCACCACAATATTCCTCATCAATATTCAAATTTTCAAATTCACCATCTATCTTAAGGAAAATTTCTATTTGTTTTTCATCTTTGAAAAATTGCTAGTACTTAATGTTACCAAGTACTGTCAGCCTTTGCTTGACCTAAATCTCATATCTTTTGTTAGGAAAAAATGGAATTTTGAAAACTGAGGCTGAAGTAGCCAGGGAATCAACAATTTGATTCTTCCCCCTTGGAATCACTGAAATATTATACTCTAGAATTTTTTTCAAGAAGATAAAACACTATATTCCTATAGTCTCTTAATCTAGGATGCTTTTCTTGATATATACCCTTTATCTGATTTATAATCAGCTCAGAATCTCCATGTACAACTATCCTCCTAGCACCCATTTCTTTCAAAGTCTTCAATCCCAACACTAATGCCTCATATTCATCCTTATTATTTGTGCAATCAAAACCAATCTTATAAGAACAAGGTTTGGTACCTGATTTGGGGGGGTTAATCCACACACCATCCCCTACTCCTTCTCTGCTAACAGATCCATTAAAGCTCATATTCCACATTTCTTTTTCTTCTTTGTTTTTCTTATCTGAAAATTTCTCTGTTTCATGATCAAGTTTGTCTTTGATATCCATATCAGTCTTTGGAACCTCCTCTTCAAAACTAAAATCATTAAAGAAAATAGAAGAACCAATCTCAGTTTCCACATAATAAATGGGATGGTTGTTTGGCTGGGATTTGTTACTGACCATGTATTTGAGAAATACTTCCCTGTATAACCTCCTATATTGACCAAAAAAAAGGATAATGCATATGACATATCCATTTGCAAAGTCCCTTTCAACTTTTCAGCCCATGACCTAGATAACAACATGCCAAATTTAGGAGGTATATCAACAACCACCACATCCATGACCATATTTTTTTCTAGAATTTGAGACAAATATGCCACCATATCTTTGATTAGGCCCAAGCATTTAACCATACTTGAATCAAAGGAGAAAATATCTTTGTAAGGCCTTGTAATGTATAGGCCCAATTGGTCCATGACTACCTTGGCCATCAGATTATGGGATGCTCCTGAATCCAACATAGAATTATGAAAATTCATATCATGAATCTTCAGACTTAACATAGAAAGGAGGGACCTCATCATCCTCACTACTCTCCTCTACACATAGGCCAAACAATATGGCAGGATGATCATCTTGTATATTTAAAGTATCAGAAGTTTCTTCCATCTTGAGAATCTTAATGATCTGATTTCTATATTCACTATTCTCTATCAGCTCATTGAATGGAAGAAAGATTTTAATTTTGGACATATCACTTTCAAAATTAAAGGAAGATGAGGTTTTATCTACCTCTTTGATGACTATCTCCTTTCTTGGTTCATGCACTTTCTTTGGAGGTTCTTTCTTCTGCTTTCCTTTCTCCACAACATCCTTTGCAACATAGTATTTTTTAGGCTGACTTGAAGAACGTGTATTATTTTGAGATTATTTGGTAGGATTTCCCTTTGGAGGATTTCCAAGAACATTTTTGTTTCAAAGATTATATTATTTCTGGAATTACATGATGGAATTCTGCAACCCTATTTGGTAATCTTCCTTTTCCACTAACAACCTTTCATCATTCTCCTGCATGAATATTTCATTTTCATCCATGAACTAATCATGTTCTTCTTTAGTAAAAAACACCAATGTTTCATCACCATCACAACAATTCATATTGTCTTCAAAATTTTCATCAAAATTTTCATTTACATAATTATTTTGAAAAGGAGGTCTTATTTGCTAATCACCCTGGTTCCTCTGATCTCTTTGTCTGATTTGTGGAACTGCTGGTGTCCTTTGATTCCTGAGAGGAAAATCATCCTTTTCTCTGGTGTTAGGATTATTATCTAAAGACATCCTTTCCATGAGTTTATCCATGGTATTCTTCGTCATCTCAAACCTCTCTTCTAATGACTGTGAGGTTGAATTTTTTGCCTTATCTTGAACCTTGTTCATGTAGCTGTCATAATTATATTTGATCTTTCCTGAAGCCATTAGATTTACTTCAACTTCTATTGCATCACTCATCATTTTTATTTCACTCAACAACAAAGAAAAATCACTTTCAAAGGAATCAACATATCTAAGTTGAGCAACTCTAGGAGGAGGTTTCACTTCAATAGGAATTGAGTTGTAAAATTTCATAAATCTAGCTGAAAAATATTGTACTGTTTCATCAGGTGACCTTCTCACGTTGTTGTACTGGGTTATCAACTGAAGGGGTTTCTTCTTGTCACCCCACTTTTCAAGAAAACCCGTTTCAAAGGCTTCAAAATTTAGGATACTTGCTGCTGGGAGAGATCTGAACCATTTTCTGACTTTTCCTGCAAGAATTTGTGAAAACAACCTCATTTTTGCATCTTCATAATATAATTCTTCTAGGTCCACAAAATCATTGAACCAGTCTAAATGTTTTTGGGCTGACACATTTCCTTCAACATCATACAAATCAATCCTCTGGTTATATTCGCAGGGAAAATCATGTAACTGAGCAGGTAGAACAAGAGGGGCAAACCTAGCTGCCATGGATGCAGTAAGAACTTGAAGTGGTTGATGGTTCTGAGTAGGAATAACATAAGGTTTAACAGAGGCAACTAAAATTAAATTCTGGAAACTCTTCTCATCAAAGGTGATTTCATTCAAACTTGACTCAGATTTAGTTCTGAACAAAGTTTGCTCAAATTTCAAATCAAAATCAAGGTCTTCAATTCTTTTCACTCCATTTTTGGGAAAATATAGATATCTTTCTAGACAAAAAACTTGTCTTATTGTCCTTTATTTTATTTTTTTGTATAATTTTCTCAGGATCAAACACATGGATTATTTATTCTGGGTTTGGATTTCTCCTGGTGTGAATTATCTTGGGAGCCAAGATTTCCTAATCAAACTACTTTATTCTACTAGTCTCTTTATAATGGAGTTGCCAGGTTAGATTCAGTCTCAGCTAATAAGGTGTTTGATTCACTGTCACCCTCAGGAATCAAATATGAAGCTTTAAGTCATTCTTTTCCCAAGGAAGATTTCACTTTCGATCCCCGACAATGGCGCCAGAATGTTAGCACTCTGTAAATCTTTCCGGCTGATAAAAAAAATGATAGAGGTAACCTAAAAACCAACTTTAGAGTTGGGTACTAGTCTTCTTAGCTCAGAGAGGGCTCTCTCCTTTCACTTGGTATTTAACAAATGTTTTTTCTTTAAAAAATGGCTAGGTTTTGTTGCTTTGAAGGGTTTTTTTATATTTTTTCTGGCAAGGAAGTGCAAGGGAACGATTTTAGCTATTCAGAACTTGAATGTATTTTTCTAAAGTTGAATAGAATACACATGCAAAAGTATTGAAGTTTCCATGAAAATATTCTAATATTGGTGATCTGAGTTTTGTCTCCTCTGTATGTATTTCCTATATGCTTAAATTCCATTTTCATTGTCTTCTGTTTAAATTGGATAGTTAAAGGCCCACAATTCATCTTATGATGCTCTTGGCTTAAGAAGTTTAATCTGTGTTAAGTTCTTCCTAACTAATGTCAGAATTCATTTATTTAATACTCTGATATGATTATATGTTTTTCCTTTCTTCTTACACTCTGCAAATTTACAATTTATAACTCATATTTATCGCCTCATTTAGCCTTTATCCTCTGGATATTTCTACTGACTAGTCAGTTCTTCCATTCGTTTCATAAGTTTGACTCCATATCCCTAAGTGTACCTCCTCTTCCTTGCCAACAAAATTATAAAAAATCCTTTAAAGCAACAAAACCTAGCCATTGATTTGTTAAAGAAAAATTATCTGTTAAAGACCAAGTGACAGGAGAGAGCCCTCTCTTAGCTGAGAAGGCTAGTACCCATCTCTAAAGATAGTTTGTAGGTTAACTATGTCGTTTGTTTTATCATTCGAACAAATTTATAGAGTGCTAACAATGGGTACTTTTGTATGTCGCTTGAATGAATAGTTTTTTAGATGGAATTTTATGTGTATGGTACCTTTTTGATCTAATGTTCATGATGAAGGATGTCTGTAGAATTAATTAAGTAGGGAAAACCCCCCTTAAGGAAATGAATATCCCAAGAATCAAGGGTCTATGTTCCTCACCTACCTCCAAAGTGTTTCTAGTTTACTGATGATCACTCCTTGCAAGAAGAAGCTAAAAAATCAGAGGAGATTGACTAGGATACATTGTTCCCCTAATTCCTCCTTGATCCAAGGGAAGAGGTTGAATCCCAAAGTGTATAATTAGACCTCTAGTGTAGGGGAAAGGAAGATACATCTTAATATTGTGTTAAGTTTCGTTGAAGAATATTTTGTTGAAGACTTGGACCTCTGATCTTGATGTATAATTGATTTTGATCAATAATTTTTTTTCCTTATATTATTAAAGTTTTAAAGGTTCCTTGTGGGGCTCAATCAAGAGGGCTCAATGGCCTTATTGTAATTTCTCATTTTTCTTGCATGTTAGTATTTTACAATTTGTTCTCTTTGTTTCTCTTGAAAGATTAGATAGTCATGCATAACAATCTATGAATTTTTCTTAGAGTGTTAATAACTATTATATTCAACACATTTCCTATAGAAAGGGTTGGAAGCCTATTGGGATTCTCAAGGTGTTTGCAGCCCAATAATTTTCTTAACTTTTTATGTAAATTAAATGATCTATATAGCTGCCTAACTAGGGTCATGAAATTTTATTACTCTTCATGGGCACTTTCCGAAACGATAGTTCTAAATCGTCGCTTCTCCCTATTGCCTATTCAAGCTTTGTTTTCATGACTAAAAGCATGAAAACTTGCGACTGTGATTACCATTATGTTTTAAAATTTCATTAAAGGCAAATTTCTCATATGGTTTATTACGGAATTTTGATTTCTTGCTATGAAGATGTTGCTCTCTTTGTTTTGATTCTTTCAATTCCAAGCATGCTTAAGGGGTTGATGGTTTCATGAACAAATGACCCCCACCATTTGATTTTTGGATGGTTTTGGTTTGATTCTTAGCTACTTTTCTTTTACAAAACTTTTGATTATTCGATTTTTGACTTACCCAACTTTGTGATCAAACCCATGATGCGTGCACTTATGTTTGTTTTAAGTGCTTTGGTCCTAGCTCGTATTGAATGCCAAGGTGGCATACAATTTGCAGACTGCCATCACTTCTAAGGATGGCCTTGGGTTTCACATACCTTCTTCCCACGTATTTTAATTAAACGTCCATCACATAGTATTGAGTCTTTACAACGTTCATTGTTGGGCTTGGGGTTATGGCTCTGTTTCGTTTTCACAAAACCTCCCTGTATGTTGTGTTTGTTTTATTACCCTCCCATCTAGTATGGCTCCTGTCGTGAGAATTGAACCAAATGGTATCCAAACCCTGCTATTATACGATGATGCCAGGGAATATTTAGAAAGAAGTGGTTGGCTCATTTTCATTAGGAAGTTTCAGGGTTTAAATTTATAGGTTGCACAAGAATTTGCCTACTCCTTTGATGGTTGTAGAGCGAAAGTTGGTGATGTGAAACTGGAGGTTACCGAGGAGTTCCTGAGTCAAGCCACAAGGTTACTAGCAAGCGGGCAAAAATGGTTTAAAAACTCAAAAGTGGAAGAAGTTCCTTGGACCCTGCTGTTTACATCTCGAAAAATAACAAGCTGCGATAAAGGTATGCCTATTTCATTCCTAAAAGCTCGGTGGCACGATTTGCTCGCTGTGGTAAAGCAATTTGTTACTTCTGGGGGACAATTCGGGCTTGTATTTTTGTACCATTTGTGTTTGCTGATGATTTTTATGGGCTTCCCTTTGAATATGCCATATTACTTACTCAGGAGTTTTTATAAAATGGGGAAAAGATATAAAAAACAACGGTTAGAATCTAGCCTTTTTCATCACGACCTGATTAAAATCCTGCTCATACATCAATTAGAGTCACAAAATGACTGCTGGGATTCATTTATAACCCGAAATGGTTATGGTAACCCTTATATCGGGGAGGTAGATAAGATCGTGGTTGAGGAGACCCTTGTCCACACTATGACATCCCTCTCACCTCCCCAGACTTGTGTCTCTTCCCCTAACATCGAACCCTTGATCAATCCCAAGGCCTTTCAAGAGGCCAATAAACAAATTACACAGCCAAACGACTGTGTTAAAATTGTAAAGAAACCTACAGGAAAGAGATTTAAGAGTAATATTGATATCAATTTTAAAAACAAAAGAGTTGGCAGGCTAATTTCTAGAAGACTTTGAAAAAGTCTGATTCTCATCCGAGTTCAATCAATATGATAGAAGTTCATGAAAGCTCAGACTCTAAAATTGAGAGGTTCCTCGCTGCAGAATACTTTCAATCATCCAAGACACCTCTTGATCGACCCTACAATTTCGTTGACAACTTACCTCTCTGTCTTAAAAATAATCCAGAGTTTCCTGGTGTCAAATTAATTAATGAGTCCACTGTCGGTATGGAGGGTACTCCGGATCACAAACAAGTTTGTGCCCATGCAACCGTTGCATAGTCAAATTGTGATGTCTGTCTATCATGGATTGACATATATTATACTGATATCCCATTTCTACAGTCACGAGTTAAGGTTTTAAAAGATCAGATCGACGTTTTAACAAACGAAAACCACAGGCTTGAATCTATCATCCAAGGAAAGGAAAAGCGTATGAAAACCACAGGTCATGTGATATTTAAAAATGTTGAGGCAGCTACAACCATTGTGAATTCCAAGGTTTCATGATATGATTTGATTTCATGGTTAGAGGTATGATCTCTTAAATTAATAGCCTGTTTGTTTTCATTCTTAAGTTAGATTATCTGGTTTGTTGAATAACCTATATTTCATTATCAAATTAGTTTGTTTTATTCATTAAATAAAATGAGATTTCATTTACTATAATAACTAGCTACATAATCGCAAAATTCTGTAGCCAGTTATGATTATTTCGAATTGTGTGAAATAGTGATTGAAAATGTATCTAAAATCTTTCTATTTTTTTTCTTTCTTTCAGGATATTCAGGAATCCATTATTACAAATTGATCTGGGGAATCCTTGAGCACTTACAGTCATATCTTTGATGAATTTTTTATAAACTGTTATTAGTTTTAGAGGATCTAGTAGGATAAGGGTGGTTGCATCCCCCTTTATTTTTGAAATAAATATTTGAATTCAGGACCAGAAACAATTATCTTTCCTGAGGCCTTTATAAACCTATAATTTTGTAAGCAAAGGGATCTTGGGCTTGGGGCTAGAGTATGGATATTTGCACACATACTTGAATGGGACAGAATACATATTACAACTTTAGCTTTTGTGTATGATGTTTTAGTTTAAGTTCTGTTTATCTCGATGCGATAATGGATGGTTATAGATTTCTGTCTTTGTGATTTATTGTGAGTTGAGATAATTCATTTTCATTTGCTGTCCATATATCATGTTTTAGATACAATATAGGGTGATCATAGATTCAATACAAATTTTGAGATTTATCTCTGATTTCCTGTCGAATGTTTAAATACAAGTTCTTACAAGAAGATTTATCTCGCTGTAGTTACATGCAAATCATAAGATCGCTATGACTGTCTCCATTACATGTTCTATTATCAAAACTCAGTTTCCAATTATTGTTTCACATTTGTTCGAAGCAACCTTACAATTCATTGCAGGTTTACTTCTCGGATAAGGTGGCTGGATATTCTCTATTGTACAAATGTTGGATGCATTAATAGGTTAGTCTTTTCTTTTATTTCATTTGCTTGCTTAATATAGAAGTTTTATATATAGTATAATTTCCATTATCTATATCTTTCTGTTTGATCAAGTAGTTTAACATTTGATTTTATGAATGCATGCAAACAAGAAAATAAACCAAAAAAATAAAATAGTATCTTCACTTTCTTTTTCTGCTCTCATTAAAAGAATCGTTTTACATTGGATTTTTATGAGTTCAGATTAAAACTTGTGATTTGTACAGATTGTATATATGATAAATAGAACTATTATATAAATATTTAGATAAACTGTACATATATATATTTAGATGTATGTATATATTTTAGTGACTATTATTTAGTAAGTTATTGTATTTCCTTTAGTTATTTTTCCCTTTCTTTATAACTTAGATTGACCAAAAAAGCCGCTAAACCCGTCGGAGTCAATTAATCCAAACGGTTTGGGTTAATTAGACAACCCCAGACTGGATTCACTCTTCCAGTTGAGGAGCGGTCAATTTCGTCCGTCAACAAATGGTGCTAGAAGGAGGGCCTGAATACTATTAATGGCACGTGGAGGTCGCAAGACTCCTTCCCCACCTACCCATTCACCTATAGTAACAAGAAGTCATTCTGACGACAAAATCGTCCCTCAGACATCAACCACATCAAATGATAATCCACGGATCACTGTTGAACCAGTAACCCCAAACCTCCTAGGGGCCGACATACAAGAAATTGTTCGTCAATCCCTCATAAGGACGCATAGTGCCCTAGCCTGTATTAGACAACCAGTTCGGCCTTTGAACCAACCATTAGAATTCTATGATATTAGGGAGAAACTTGAAGGTACTAATCTTACCCTAAATCCTTCGGATCTAGATCACATCCTCACTCATGTAGCAGGAGGATTTGGTATTCCACCATCATCACCCCCTTCACCTCCTTCTTCTTCTGGAGAAGAATCATTAGACGAAGGTAGTTCTTCATCTAAGCCTTCAACACCACCCACACCTATGGCCAATCTGAACAATCCCACCATACCTTGGCTCGATCAAGCGTAGTGGCCATACCTGGTCCCCAACATCCTTTGCCTAAACATCTAGAGAAATGGCTCCCTAAATTTGACCCAGATTCCAAGCAGATTACTGAACATCATATCAAAAAATTCATGCTAGCCATTAGGCTATGTAAGGTTGAACACGAAGACGTAGTATGTAGAATTTTCCCATATACATTTGAGGGAAATGCCTCTACCTGGTACTTTGCCCAACAACCCCACACCATCGTGTCATGGGATAAATTCGAGTCCTATTTCCTTGAGAAATTTAGAGATGACAAATCTCCTGAAGTCCTAGTCATGGAACTCTCTAGTTTAAAGATGAACCCCAAAGAAAAGATAAAATACTTTAATCAAAGGTTCCTAACATTAAAGAATCGAATCCCCATGGTCTCGATGCCTGCCGAAAATATTATCGTCGCATACTACATGAAATCCTTACATCAAAACATAGCCATTTGGGTAAAAAGGTCCAAGAAAGCCACATTGTTAGAATCCTTCGAAGAGGTGAGTCAAATCGAAAAAATATATTCTTAGCCTAAAAGACAATATCTATAACGAGGCAGAGACTACTTCATCCTCCAAGAAGAAAATCAAAATTCTTCCTAGACCTCCCCAAAACAAAACTAAATCAGATAGTTCAGATCTAGAAAGCCTACAGAAGGTCATTCAAAAGTTAAATAATTAGGTTATAGATTTGAGAATATCGACTGAAGAAGCTTCTTCAATCAAAGGGCCTTACAAACCTCCTTTTAGAAAGCCTTTTCCTACAAACCGGTCTAACTCAAATTCTGAAGGCCTAAATCTAGAAAGCTTACAATTTTCTATTCAGACGATTCTAGAGGCACATGATAACTTGATGCCTCCCGAGATTCCTGAAGACGTGGCTAAAAAAGAGATAGTGCAAGAGGACAAATCCTCTCCCAAAATTTTTGGGCATTTTTTGGATAACATTTTTCAAGCTAATTTCTAAACAGTGCATCCTTACAACATGAGGAGAAAGACAGAAAATAAATCTTCTTCTGAAGTCGAAACTAATGCACCTAAAAAATAGTCTAAATCAATTGAAACAAAACAGAATTCAGCAGCCCCAAGTTTAGAGTATAATTTGATTGAGGATCTAAAAAAAACTTAGAGCTAATATTTCTATTTATGACATGCACACAGTCAACAACCTTCTCCCAGTGGTCACATGCACCTGACGAAAATTAAATCTTGTCTCTTTATTTCGATGGATCTAAATCTAAGGAAGGATATGGTGTAAGGTGCATGCTCATTGATCCAACAGGTAACACAACTCTGATCGCTTGCCGGTTAGAATTTGAATGCACAAACAATACGGCTGAATATGAGGCACTTCTGCAAGGTCTCAGAAAAGCACTGGATTTGAAGATCCAGAATTTGACTGTCTTTGGTGATTCAGAAATTGTGGTTAGACAGGAAAAACATTCTATCCACTATTTATCTCCACACCTGAAAATCTATCAGACCGAGGTATGGAATTTAATGAACAAATTTTCTTCATTTAACATTAATTCTATTCCAATATTGAATAATTCTGAGGTTGATTTGTTAGCTAATGTCACCTCAAAACTTTTTCCTGTAGAAGGCTTATCTCCGAATGCATTTTCCATCGACTTGTTGTTCAGACCATCCATCCCGGACAACATCACAAATTGGAGAGTCGTCGATGACGACCAATAGATCATTAGTTTTATGCACATGGAAGAGTCTTTCCAAGGCGCGGTTATCGACGAAGGTACCCACGACGAAAACCTTCACGATTTTACAGTAATACAAGATCCAAGATCCCCTGAGTCTACATCGGATATGGCAAAATCTATCCCAAAATCTATCGTTAGATTATAAAATTTTTATGATCTTCATGATAAATTCAAGAAATCAGTGAATTGTAAAACGAATAGTTCTTCCTTGACACATGAAAAAGTAAATTTTGGAGCTAAAGATAACCCACAGTGCATCAATTTGGGGTTGGGATGTTCTGAGCAAGAAAAGATAGCATTTATTAAGTTTTTTAAGGAATTTAAAGATGTCTTTGCTTGGACATACGATGACCTAAAGACTTTTGATCCTAACATCATACAACACATTATTCCCATAAAACCCCAGACCCAACCTTTTCAATAGAAGTTAAGAAAGATGCACCCAAAACTTGAACCAACAGTCAAGAAAGAATTAAACAAACTCTTGAATGCTAAAATAATCTTCCCACTAAGACATACACAGTGGGTCTCTAATCTTGTCCCTGTAAGGAAGAAGAGGTGAAATACGACTATGTGTCGATTTCCGAAATCTAAACCGAGTGTTTGATAAAGACAACTACCCTGTTCCTCCCATGGAACAGATCCTTCAACAAGTATCTGGTTCTGAAAGATTATCATTGCTGGATGGTTTTTCAGGGTATAACCAAGTCCTTATGTCTTCCCCAGACCAACTCAAAACCACTTTCCGTACTCCATGGGGTACCTACGCTTATAGGAAGATGCCCTTTGGGCTCATAAATGCCAGTGCCACTTTTCAAAAAGTGATGGATATTGCTTTCCCCAGTTTAATCAATCAATCTATAGTAGTTTATCTAGATGATGTCACAGTCTTCTCAAAGAATAAGGGAGATCATCTAGCTCATCTAAGATCTGTTCTACAATGATGTCATAAGTACGGTATTTCTTTAAATCCAAAAAAATCTATCTTTACGGTAGAACAAGGTAAGCTCCTCGGATTCATTGTATCAAATGAAGGGATGATTATTGACCCTGAAAGGACCCAAGTCATTTCAAAATTTCCCCCTCCCTCTTCCAAAAAGTCCATGCAATCTTTCTTAGTTTAGATAAACTTTGTTAGGAGGTTCATCCCCAGCTTTTCAGAAATGGTCAGACCATTACAAAATTTAATAAAAAAGGATGTACAGTACCATTGGGGACCTTTAGAAAGTCAGGGTTTTGACTCAATAAAAAAGGCTATAGTAGACGCTCCTTCTCTAATGAGCCCTGATTTTTCGCGAGACTTCACCCTCTACACGTTTTCCTCTGATCAGTCTTATGATGCTGTCCTAACCCAAAAGAATGCTGAAAACAACGAAGTCCCAATTTCCTTTATGAGATCAGCCTTTAAGGGAGTAGAACTTAATTACCTAGTAGTAGATCAGTAGGCCTACGCTATTTTTAAAGTGGTAAAACACTTCTGATCTTATCTACTGAAATCCAGGATGAAAATCATTGTCCCTTACCCTGCTGTCAAAAATTTGTTAGTACAAAAAG
Source organism: Picea engelmannii (assembly GCA_009831015.1). Taxonomy (NCBI): domain Eukaryota; kingdom Viridiplantae; phylum Streptophyta; class Pinopsida; order Pinales; family Pinaceae; genus Picea; species Picea engelmannii. Next base: position 391,063 of record ML790516.1, on the reverse strand, counting down.
AACTGGGTGAAAAAAGGGCAAACTGGGTCACCTCCTTACAAGAATATGACATAGAAATTAACCCTACATCTTCGCAGTAGCATAAATACATGATAACAACCACAGATTATTTCACCAGATGGTCCGAGGCTGCACCATTAAAAGTTGTAAACACCAGCCATGTAATATCCTTCCCGAATTCAAATATTATCACTCATTTCGGTATTCCTGAATGCCTAGTGTTTGATAATGCTTCATATTTTTTATCTCTCGAAATGAGTGATTTCGCTCTAGAAAAAAGGAATAAAATTAAAATATTCTGCCAGCTATTACCCTCAAGGCAATGGTTTGGTGGAATCAACTAATAAAAACCTGATCAAGATCATCAAGAGAACGGTCTCCGAGAACCACAAAAACTGGCATAATGCACTATTTAACACAATCTGGGCCGATAGGGTAACTCCTAAAACTGTTGTTGGTAATTCCCCCTTTTTCTCGTTTATGGCAGGGAGGTGATTATTCCACCGCATGTCCTTCTTCCATCTTTATAGTTATCATAGAAGGTGCAAGAAGAACACTGTCCTCCCTTGGAAAGTTGGATTAACGCTTTGCTGAAGTTAGAAGAAGTAAGGGCTCAAGCAAAACAAAAATTGGATCAACATCAACTCATTGTCAAAAACTGGTTTGATTCCAATCCTGCCTCAGACAAAAATTTTGAGGTAGGTGATCTTGTCCTTAAATGGGACAAACCTCATGAGGGGAAAGGAGAGCATACTAAGTTTCAAAACTTGTGGTTGGGACCATTTTTAATTGCTGAAAAACTAGGTCCCAACTCTTTTCGTCTCTAGAATTTAGAGGGATAGCCAGACACCTTTCTGGTGAATGGACGAGCTCTCAAAAGGTATTTTACCTGATGACTCTCCGATATACCTTTTGTATATATTTTTCTGTTTGTATTTCTTTGCTTTCCAATTTTTCTTTTCTGTTTTGTTTTGTTTTCATTTTAGTACAACGGTTCTTTTGAGTTAAACATCCCTGTTTTATAGTCTAGCTCAGATAAAGAGAAACATAATGCCTCATCTCGAAAATAGTTTTCAAAGGCTGTCGGAACATTTACTACTGTATTTCTCTGAAATTGTAGTCTGGTTAAAGATGAATTTTTGTTTGAAAGTCATTTTCTCGGTTTCAATTTGTATTTGAGAGTATTCACGACCATATTTCAAGATCTTCTTACGCTGTCCCTATTCTTTAAGAGAACAACTCAATGATGTCTCCCTGTTCTTGAAAATTAGTTTTCTTAATGAACTATTTTTGTATCTTGATGAAGGACAACATGAAAATTTTAAGGTCTTTGATATATCAAGGTGTGTTAAAAACTGGAATTTTCAGTGTCACCCCGCTCTGTTTAATATCTTTAAAAAATATGCCAGAATGTGAATAATGTCTCAGAGAGTTGTGGGAAGTGTTTGTGAACCTGCCAGGACACTGAACAGGTCTGCCGACAACGGGTAAATACATGCATGATGCCAAGACAACTTCTCCGGGGTACTGAACATGCCTGCTGGCTATGAAGAAATGTCAGGTAAAAGAAAAATCCCAGATATGAATTTTGTTTTGGCCCTAAGCGTCCTTCATTCTGATATGAAATTTCTTGACAGGATACAGATGTCAGAGTAGGTTAATTGACATCCCTGTTGAGGCTATGAATGCTTGCTGGTAACAGTGGCCCTGTCAACAGTATTGGAGACATTAACTTAAACATCATGGCTTTCTTCTACCAAGTTGTCACCAGTTTTCGTTTCTTTAAAAACAAAAGTTATTTGAAACTAGACTGCGTCATGATTATTTAAGATGTTCAAATGATTTTTTTTTTCCAGTTTTTCTTTGATTTTAAGTTTTTCATATTTCTCTAACCTGAACTCGTTCATATTATAGAGATAACTTCTTCTCCCAACATGTCACCATTGTTGGAAGCCCAACGATTTTCTTAACTTTTTATGTAAATTAAACGATCTATATAGCTGCCTAACTAGGGTCATGAAATTTTATTACTCTTCATGAGAACTTTCCGAAACGGAAGTTGTAAATCGTCGCTTCTCCCTATTGTCTATTCAAGCTTTTTTTTCATGACTAAAAGCATGAAAACTTGTGACTGTGATTACCATTATGTTTTAAAATTTCATTAAAGGCAAATTGCTCATATGTTTTATTATGGAATTTTGATTTCTTTCTATGAAGATGTTGCTCTCTTTTTTTTGACCCTTTCAATTCCAAGTATTCTTAAGGGGTTGATGGTTTCATGAATAAATGACCCCCACCATTTGATTTTTGGATGGTTTTGGTTTGATTCTTAGCTACGTTTCTTTTACAAAACTTTTGATTATTCGATTTTTGACTTACCCAACTTTGTGATCAAACCCATGATGCGTGCACTTATGTTTTTTTTAAGTGCTTTGGTCCTAGCTCATAATGAATGCCAAGGTGGCATACACTTTGCAGACTGCCATCACTTCTAAGGATGGCCTTGGGCTTCGCATACCTTCTTCCCACGAATTTTAATTAAACGTCCATCACATAGTATTGAGTCTTTACAACGTTCATTGTTGGGCTCGGGGTTATGGCTCTGTTTCATTTTCACAAACCCTCCCTATATGTTGTGTTTGTTTGATTACCCTCCCATCCAGTATGGCTCCTATCATGAGAATTGAACCAAACGATATCCAAACCCTGCTATTATATGATGATGTCAGGGAAGATTTAGAAAGAAGTGGTTGGCTCATTTTCATTAGGAAGTTTCAGGGTTTCAATTTACAGGTTGCCCAAGAATTCGCCTACTCCTTTGATGGTTGTAGAGAGAAAGTTGGTGATGTGCAACTGGAGGTTACCAAGGATTTCCTAAGTCAAGCCACAGGGTTACCAACAAGTGGGCAAAAATTGTTTAAAAATGCAAAAGTGGAAGAAGTTCCTTGGACCCTACTGTTTACATCTCGGAAAATAACAAACTGGGATAAAGGTATGCCTATTTCATTCCTAAAATCTTGGTGGCATGATTTTCTCGCTGTGGTAAAGCAATTTGTTACTTGTGAGGGATGATTCGGGCATGTATTTTTGTACCATTTGTGTTTGCTGATGATTTTTATGGGCTTCCCTTTGAATATGCCATATTACTTACTCAGAAGTCTTTATAAAATGGGGAAAAGATATAAAAAACAATGGTCAGACTCTAGCCTTTTTCATCACGGCCTGATTAAGATCCTGCTCATACATCAATTAGAGTCACAAAATGACTGCTGGGATTCATTTATAACCCGAAATGGTTATGGTAACCCTGATATCGGGGAGGTAGATAAGCTCATGGTTGAGGAGACCCTTGTCCACCCAATGACATCCCTCTCACCTCCCTAGACTTGTGTCTCTTCCCCTAACATCGAACCCTTGATCGATCCCAAGGTCTTTCAAGAGTCCAGTCAACATATTACACATCCAAACGACTGTGTTAAAATTGTAAAGAAACCTACAGGAAAGAGATTTAAGAGTAATATTGATATCAATTTTAAAAACAAAGGAGCTGGCAGGCTAATTTCTAGAAGACTTCGAAATAATTCTAATTCTCATCCGAGTTCAATCAATATGATCGAAGTTCACGAACGATTAGACTCTGAAATTGAGAGGTTCCTCACTACATAAGACTTTTAGTCATCCGAGCCACCTCTTGATCGGCCCTACAATTTCGTTGACAACTTACCTCCCTGTCTTAAAAATAATCTAGAGTTTCCTGGTGTCAAATTAATTAATGAGTCCACTGTCGATATGGAGGGTACTCCGGTTCACAAACAAGTTTGTGCCCATGCAACCGTTGCACAATCAAATTGTGATGTCTGTCTATCATGGATTGACATATATTATACTAATATCCCATTTCTATAATCACGGGTTAAGGTTTTAAAAGATCAGATCGATGTTTTAACAAATGAAAACCACAGGCTTGAATCTATCATCCAAGGAAAGGAAAAGCGTATGAAAACCACAGGTCATGTGATGTTTAAAAATGTTGAGGTAGCTACAACCATTGTGAATTCCAAGGTTTCATGATATGATTTGATTTCATGGTTAGAGGTATGATCTCTTAAATTAATAGCATGTTTTTTTTCATTCTTAAGTTAGATTATTTGGTTTGTTGAATAACCTATATTTCATTATCAAATTAGTTTATTTTATTCATTAAATAAAATGAGATTTCATTTACTATAATAACTAGCTACAAAATCACAAGATTCTGTAGCCAGTTATAATTAATTCGAATTGTGTGAAATAGTGATTGAAAATGTATCTAAAATCTTGCTATTTTCTTTCTTTCTTTTAGGATATTCAGGAATCCATTATTACAAATTGATCCGGGGAATCCTTGAGCACTTACAGTCATATCTTTGATGAATTTTGTATAAATTGTTATTAGTTTTAGAGGATCTAGTAGGATCAAGGTGGTTGCATCCCTCTTTATTTTTGAAATAAATATTTGATCTCAGGAACATAAACAGTTATCTTTCCCGAGGCCTTTATAAACCTATCATTTTGTAAACAAAGGGATCTTGGGCCTGGGGCTAGAGTATGGATATTTGCACACAAACTTGAATGGGATAGAATACATATTACAACTTTAGCTTTTGTGTATGATGTTTTAGTTTAAGTTCTGTTTATCTCGATGCGATAATGGATGGTGATAGATTTCTGTCTTCATGATTTATTGTGAGTTGAGATAATTCATTTTCATATGCTATCCATATCTCATGTTTCAGATACAATATAGGGTGATCATAGATTCAATACAAATTTTGATATTTATATCTGATTTCCTATCGAATGTTTAAATACAAGTTCTCACAAGAAGATTTATCTCGCTGTAGTTACTTGTAAATCATAAGATCACTGTGACTATCTCCATTACACGTTATGTTATCAAAACTCAGTTTCCATTTATTGTTTCGTATTTGTTCGAAGCAACCTTAAGATTCGTTGCAGGTTTACTTCTCGGATAAGGTGGTTGGATATTCTCTATTGTACAGATGTTGGATGCATTAATAGGTTAATATTTTCTTTTATTTCATTTGCTTGCTTAATATAGAAGTTTTATATATAGTATAATTTCCATTATGTATATCTTTCTGTTTGATCAAGTAGTTTAACATTTGATTTTATGAATGCATGCAAACAAGAAAATAAACCAAAAAAAATAAATAGTATCTTCGCTTTCTTTTTTTGCTGTCTTTAAAAGAATCTTTTTACATTCGATTTTTATGAGTTCAGATTAAAATTCATGATTTGTACAGATTGTATATATGATAAATAGAACTATTATATAAATATTTAGATAAACTATACATATATATATTTAGATGTATGTATATATTTTAGTGACTATTATTTAGTAAGTTATTGTATTTCCTTTAGTTATTTTTCGCTTTCTTTAGAACTTAGATCAGCCAACAGAGCCGCTAAACCTGTCGGAGTGAATTAATCCAAACGGCTTGGGTTAATTAGACAACCCCAGACCGGATTCACTCTTCCAGTTGATGAGTGGTCAATTTCGCCCGTCAACACAAGGGTATCTTTTCAAGGATAAAAACTTCATTTAAATCTCATTATATTTTAGTCTAGCTTTGTCTATGCTTTAGAAGGATTTTGAAAGATTCTTAGGACTCTTTTAGTCATCCTGTAGAAGTTTCTCGTAGGACTACTATAGTTCCTGTAGGAACTTATTTTAGGACTATTTCAACTCAAGTTTCTTGAATTTATTACTCATATTTTCATGAATTTAGTAGTAGTTAATAAGTTAACACATGGACTGATATTTGCTCAAGTGCTAGGCATAGTTAGGTTCATTCAGTCTATGCAATTGTCCATCTTCTTTGATGCAATTTCCTTTCATGCAATAGAGTTAGTTTCCTTGATCTATAATTAGTTTGGTTTTTGTTTACAACTCAATTTGTTTTCTTTTGTGCCATTAAACTAGATCTCTTTATTGAATATAGATCAACTATTCTTTCAAATTGATGTGCTTTTACTCATGCAAGTAGCTTAAAATATTTCATGCAATTTAGATTTCCTACACAAGTTATACTCATATTTCATGCATTTATCCCCTTTATCAATATCATACATAGACTATTATTAGTGCACTCTGCATATACTTTTCACAACACCTCTCAAGTTTGTATGAACTTTAGTTTGACAAGTAAAGTAACAAGCCAAGGATCCAACAATATTATTGTTGCTATTCCTAGGCCCACAACTTTTTTTCACCATTTTTGGGGAGGTTCTAAATATTGCACATCATTTCATTTCATTTCATTTTATTTTATTTTTGGTGACTTGGAGGAATAGGAAGGATACATCAGACACAAGGCCAACTTCACTGTAGAATTTTTGTAGTGCAAAATCCCAAGTGCATTCACTTCAAGTGAGTTTTGATAACTGGTCACATTCTTTGCATTTTAGGATTATATAAAAAAAAGAAAAAATATATCTTCATTTCCTTTATGTTCATGAATGAGTCAACCTAGAGATAAGACACAAATTGTTTTACCAAAAAACCCCATACCCCAAAAGGTCCAAGTAATCCATAAATTGGTCCTGAAACAGTTGAAAGTTTCTTGGAAAGGGAAGATAGAGAATTTGAAAACCTTTCGGAATAGGGTTAATCTCCATCACCTTGTACCACGATTGTTGAAGATGAGATGGTATAAGTATTTGAGTTTCCTATACGGGAAATCATGGAGAAACTAAAATAAAAAATATTAGTCCTTCTTCCTTACCTCATTTCCATGGTCTTGTTTAAGAAGATCCTAACACCTTCTTGTTTGAATTTTCATTTATATGAAAGACATATGATTATACTATAGATGGAAAAAAGTTCAAACTCTTTCCTTATACTCTGAAGGATTCAAATCTAAGATTGTTCATGAGCCTGGAGGGAAAAAACATCACAAGTTGGGACCAAATGAAGAATGCATTCAGTGAAAAGTACAATGACTATTGCAAATCAAGGGATACAAGGGATGAGATCTTCAAAATGACTCAAGATACTGATGAGTCTCTAGAATAATTTGAAGAGAGATTTCAACTAAGCTATAAAATATCTCACAAATGCACTATGGATGAGGATTCACTCAAGCTTGCCTTACTTAGAGGAGTAAGAGAAGATCTCATGGAAACACTAGATATCCTATCAAATGGAGATATCTTCCATATGGATTATGATGATATCAAACAAGTATTCAAGAATCATTCCAAATCCTCAAGGAATAAAGGTATAAATGGTATATGGATGGTATCTCAATATTCTAACCTTGCAATCCAAATAAAAAATGAAATAGGAGGATTATTAGAAGATATGAAAACTGATATTTTGCATTGTTTATCCATGCAAAGGGATACCTTGTGGATCAAGAAGAAACATGAGGAAGCAAAAAATGAATTAGCTATGTTTTTCCCTAGATGAACCAAAAGGCATCCTAGGAATGAATGTCCTTTAGATATCATAGATGTTTTTGGTATTTTTTAAGAATCTCATGCAACTGGAAAATTCCCTTCTTTTCTAGGATTGAAAGCTACATTTCAAGGAGTGGAGGATAATATGTAATCAATATGATTCATCAATCAAAGGAGACTTGGAGCACCAAGACCCTTACAAATAGGTTTGAATTTCAATCCGTCTGAACAATTTGTTGCATATAATACACAAATGCCTTCTCAACCTTGGTATAACCCCAACCCATCTCCTTGGACAGTTCCAAATCCATGACAATAGCAAGGGAAACCTATTCCTTCTTTATACCAATCATTCCATAGTCTACACAAAACCAAAACCCTCAGTGGAATCATCTTCCATAAGGATGGAGGCCCCAAAATTTTCAACAACCAAAATTGACGCCTCCTCCTCTTCACCCCAATAACACTATTCAAAATAGATTCCCTCATAAAAAACCACAGTTACTTTCTCAATATGCCCCCAATCCAAATAAAAATAAGATTCAATCTATGTACAAAAATGAAGCAACATATTAGAATTACTCCTTAGATGTACAATAAATCAACCTTGGTTCAAGAAAAGTATTACAACCACAACAACCAAAACTCATAAAACATGCAGATCCTAAAACAAATTATGTTATCTTACCACAACCTCAAGTCCCACCTTATCCTAAAATGTTAAATGTAATTAAATCCTATATATATGTAGATAAAAAACTGTTAGGAGAAATCAAGATATTGTTTATGAAGACGCCTCTCCTATAATCCATTAAGGAAGTGCCCATTTTTAATAGATTCATCAAAGAAGAATACATTAAGAGACCATGGAAAAAAATGAAGGAAACCCCTTCAATCAATGTTATAGGACAACTAGTTGACCTCATGCTTGGGAGGATAATTGTACCTAAGTATTTGGATCTAGGAATCCATTTAGTAAATGTGCACATTAAAAAAACCTTGATCCAAAACACTCTCCTAGAATTAGGGGATGCTATAAATGTTATGAAATAATATACCATCTTAAGATTGAACCTTCAGGGATCCTTAAGAGACACCCATACAATGCTCCTACTTGCAGATGGATCCAGAGTAAATCATGAGGGGATGTTGGAAGACATACTTCTCTCTATTGATTTGTAGGGGTATCCTACTGAATTTTTGGTCCTCCAAACCAAATCCAAATTCAATGGGTATCCTCTTATCTTAAGGATACCTTTTCTATCTAACAGATGCATGCATCAACTATAGGGAAGGTAACATGACTATCACTAGTGGCTGATCCCCCAAAAATCTTGTCCTTTATTCCCCTATCCATGAAAACAAATATTCCAATGTGGGTAGAATAAGAATAAGAGACCTGGTCCAGACAACTACCTATCCTATATACACAATTAATACAACCTTGGCTAGTAGAAAAATTAATGAAGACACCTTCGTTTCAAATTTCTTGCAAAACCAATATCCTACTAATGTGAGAATAGAAGTAATAAATGATGAAATTGAATCTGAAATTTCTGTTGATAAGAAAATAAAACCATGGGTAGAAATATTCACAATTAAAAATAAAAATCCCACTATTAAGACTACAGAAACTAGCCCTGCAAAAACACTCAAAATCAACACAAAACTCACTAATCAACAAGAATGGAAATTACTAGATGTGCTAAAAATAAATATTGCATCCTTTGCATAGAATTACAAGGATAGGAAAGGAATCCATCCTTTCATATGAACTCATCATATTTACATGAAAGAATAATTCAAACCTATTAGGTATCCCCAAAGAAGAATGAAACTTGCATTGAAAGACATAGTTAAACAAGTATTGCAAAAACTGTTAGATGTTGGCTTCATTTATCCAATTTCAGATAGTGCATGGGTCTCTCCCATGGTTATTGTTCCTAAAAATAATGTGAAATGGAGGATATGTGTGGATTACAAATAGTTAAACAGGGTTAAAATAAAAGATCATTTTCCCCTACCCTTCATTAACCAAGTCTTATATGTCTTAGGTGGAAAGGAATAGTTCTCATTCCTACATGGATTCAATGGATATAACTAGATTCAGATTAGTCTTGAATACCAGGACAATACAACCTTTACCTATCCGTGGGGAACCTTTGCTTATAAATTCCTCCCATTTTTCCTATGTAGTTCCCCAACCACATTTCAAAGAGAAATATGTATCATATTTTTAGAACTTATCCATGACAAGGTAGAGATATATATGGATGAATTCACTCCTTATGGAAACTCATTTGATGAATCCTTGGAAAATATTGATAAATTCTTACAGAGATGTGAATAAATGAACCTTTCCCTTAGCCATGAAAAGTGCAATATGATGATGAATGAAGGGATTGTGCTAGTAAACCATCTATCCTCCATAGGGATTGAAGTAGAAAAAAATAAAGTAAATATCATCACACTACTACCTACCCTTGTGAAGCCAAAATATATTAGAATATTTCTTGGACATACATGTTACCACAGGAGATTCATCAAGGACTTCAGTAAAACAACCTCTCCTATGTTTAACCTATTATCTAAAGATGTAGACCATTGTTGGACTTTAAATTGTCAACAAGAATTTGAAACAATCAAAGAAAGACTCTCAACAACTCCTGTTATATGGGGTCCTAATTGGTATCTTCCTTTCCATATACATATTGATGCATTAGATAATTTTATAGATGTTGTCTTGGGACAAAATTAAGATAAGAAGCCTTATGCAATTTATTTTATTAGCAAGAAATTGTCTTCTGCAGATCTAAACTACACTGTCACTGAAAAAGAATTTTTAGTGGTAGTCCAAGATCTCAACAAGTTTAGACATTATGTTACAGGGTATCAAGTTTTTATACACACTGATCATGTTTCCATCAGATATTTAATGAATAAACTTGACATCAATGGTAGAATAATTAGGTGGCTTTTGTTATTACAACAATTTGATCTAACCATTCTTGATAAGACTAGAAAGAAAAATTTTGGTGCATATTTCTTATCTAGGTTAACAATTCCTACTGAAGAAGGCATGATAGATGATAATTTCCAAAATGAACACCTCTTTGCAATATCAACACAAACCCCCTGGTTTGATAACATAGGAAACTATATGACAACAAGGATTTCCCCTCAACATTTTTCCTATCGGGAAAGATGCAAAATTATCATAAAAAGCATAACCTATACTAGGGTGGCAAGATGTCTATTCAAACTTAGCCCAGACCAAGTCCTAAGAATATGTACGAGAGAGGATGAAGTACATGATATCATATATGCCTGTCATGATGAACCATGTGGAGGAAACTATGCAGCAAAGATAACAACCTATAAGATCTTGCAAGCTAGATACTATTGGTCAACCTTACACATAGATGCTCAACAATACACCTTACATCGTGATGAATGCCAAAGGATGGGGAAGCCTACAAAGAGAAATGAAATTCCCTTACAACCTTAGATATCATTGGGACCATTTGACAAACGGGGTATGGAATTCTTAGGCCCAATTGATCCACCTTTAGGGTGGAAGAAGCACATACTAGTATGCACTAATTATTTGACCAAGTGGGCAGAAGTAAAGGCTATGAAAGATGCTATAGAGAAAAGGGTAGCTCAATTCCTCCAAGAAAACGTATTCTCAATATTTGGATATCCCAGAGAGATAACCACCAACCAAGGATCTTAGTTTACATCTAGAATCATTGAGAAAATTATGCAACAACACCACATCCATCATAGAAAATCAACACCATACCATCCACAAGTAAATGGAGAAGTTGAAGTCACCAACAAAAAATTGGAAAATATCCTCACCAAGATAGTGAGCATGAACAAGAAGAATTGGTCAAAGAAACTCATAGAAGCAGTATGAGAATACAATATCACATGGAAGAATATGACAAGGCTTACACCGTTTGAGATAGTCCATGGTAATAGATCGATGCTTCCTATTGAGTTTGAATACCTTACTTTGAGAATAACATCTGAATTGGATATGGATATCCCATCAACAAAAAAAAGAGATTGAATCATTTGAATTCCTTAGATGAGTATAGGATGCAAGCACTCTTCAACATTGAAGTAGTGTAGATGCAAACAAAATTTTGTCATGACAAAAAAATCAAGCATGAGAAGTTCAAGGAAGGGGACTGAGCACTATTGTTTGATTCAAGATTCAAGAAATTTAAGGGAAATATGATGACTAGGTGGCTAGGGCCCTACATAATTGAAATATGTCAAGATAATGGCTCAGTTTAGTTTGGAACCATAGATAAAGAAGGAATTCCCTTGTTAGTAAACGATTTTAGGCTCAAGGTCTACAATAAGCCTCTAACTAGGGAAGAGTTTACAATAATGGTGAAATAACAAAATTTGGATGTGATTGATAGAAGATATTCTCTCAATCCATTCCAATAATAAGAAGTGATAAAAAAGAAAAAAAGAAAAAAAATAATAAAATACCTAGATGAAAACCTCACCGAGGCATCTAAGACAAGTGTTTGATTGAAAACCTCCATGGAGGTAGTCTTAGATGTAAGAAACAAAGAAATTTCCTCATCAAGAAAACCTCCCATAGATTTGATGGGGCAAGACATTGGTGAAAACTGACAATGGAACCTTTGTCTTGAGAAAAAAAGGAAAAAACAATATACAATAAAGAAAGAAGAAAAATGAATTGGTATAATAATGTTTTTGGTTTTGCAGGTATCAAAGAACTTCATCTCAACGACCATGTGCATAGAAAACAAAGGATTAACAAAAATGAATCAATACAATCATAAAAGCAATAAGAATTTCAAAAGTTTTCTACAAATCCATTCATCATTTTCTTACATAACACTTTCCATCCTTTCATACATAAAATATCCTTGTTTCCCTTCATTAGTTTACACTTTCCTTTTTCCCAATTTTTATTTTTACCCCTCTTTTTCAAGAAAAAAATGATCTATAGGATAATCTACAGGATATCATCAATTCCTACATGATCATTCTTAATAAATGGAATCTAGGTTTACATTACATAAAAAAAAACATCAACACAACCAACATCGAAAAAATTCTCACCGATTGGACTACTAAAAAGAAACCTACAATATTCCCTGCATCCTGTAGGAACAATTATAGTAACACTAAAAATATACAACATGAGACTTTGTGAAATTCAAGGTAATTCTCTAATTACAAAAGTCTTCATAATGGTTGAGCATCACAGAGAAGAAAACGATAAATATATCTCTTCCTCATTTCTACAGGAAACCCTATTCGTGTACCAAATCAACATGCAATAAATTTCCAGAAACCTATAGAAAAATAAATCTCCAACTGAAAACAAATTCAAATCAACATGCAATACTCAACACGTTAAAAAATGTAACCTAAGTTATTAAAATCAATGTCCTCTCTCCAAACCTTTCATTTTTCAACATATAAAGGTCAAATCCATGCATATTATTCGTGGTCAAATATATAAAGCAATAAAGGGTGATGGGAATGAGTACATCCTCGAATGTCATGTCAAGGGGGGAGGCATATTTTGTGGGTGAATTATACTAACACATCAACCAAGTGGTGAATCATTCAAATGAACTTGAAGATCACAAAAATGTGGGTTAATGAGTACAATAGTAATCATAATTGAGTACAATAGTAATCATATCGAGGATTGGGGATAAGATAGGAGTTAAGCCCAAAATTCACGATATTAAGTGAGAGTAAGAGACATTTTAGTCACCATTTTTAAATTTCCAAAACATAAAGGAATTTCTAGCAGCGAAAGGGGATAGGAATGCGAGCTAGCAGAATGGGTTAGACGGGAAAGCACCTAACCACATAATATAGTGTTTTCTACAGGAAGGTAGATGTTGAAATCATTTTCATAAAGAATTGTTCATAACTCATTGCCTAAAATTTACCCTATACTATTGTTAATTTTGTTTTATAAATTTCGTGTGTTTGAAATCATTTGTCGGGTTTGCATAATTTTCGTAGGTGATGGTCTGCACAATTCTATATAAATTATTCTGCACAATCCTCCAGAAACTCCTTAATAAAAAACCGTCTCTCTCCTTGATTTTGATATTGATACCTTTTTAAGCCACGATGTCTTGAAATTGTCAATAAATTCCATTAAATAAATCCTTGGCTCTAACCACCTCTCATATAAAACTTCCCTCAAGAACATAATATATTTTTTTCTTCCTGTGCACGATCTGTTGGGTAGGTGTCATGCTCTTTGCATGTGTTTGGGGGGAGGGGTGTGCATCAGATTTGACGACTACGCTTGAAAATCCCTCCCTAATAGTTTTTACATGTGCTTCAGTCATTACCCGAGTGGGGGCTAGGATTGGCTATCCTGGCTACGTGGAGCGTTCGGCTCTGAGGCAAGGCCTCGAAAATATTTTAGGTGTTTTTTTCTATTTTGGCATGTTTTCTCTATTTTTAGTAGTCTTTTAAAATTAATCTTGAATTAAGGGATTAGGGTTTTGGTGGCTACAAAATACCCAATTTTTTTATATATTGTATTGCGAATGGCGAAATTAATACAATGAAGATTTGAGAGGTGTTGCACCAAGGAAGGATGGTTTTCTCTTGGTTAAGGGTTTCCAGTGTAAATATTTGTGTACTATGTGTATGGGCCATTGATTAATTTATGCTTTTCTTAAGAATCTGTATGCATTGATTTACTTCAAAGGTTTAAAACTTACATGTGATTAAAGCATATTTTTGGCTTTGTGGGGATGCCTTCGTTGTTGAGGGTTTGGCTAGGTCTTGATAGATCAAGTTTATGTTGGGTTTGTGATAAAATCGGGTTTGGTGGGAGATTTGTAGTGGTGATCCATGTGTTGAAAGAGAATGGAGATCAATTCTATAATCAATATTGAGAAATTCAACGGTCAAAAATTTGAGTTATGGAAGCTCAAAATGAAGGACCTTCTTGTAGACAACGAACAGTGGATCGCTATAGATATTGATACACAACCTATTGGTATACAGTCTATTAGAACACAAACTATTGGTACACAATATAATGGTACAAAAATTACTATTACTCAATTTGCTGGTATGTTGAAAGAATATTGGGAGAAGCTGGACAAAAGAGAAAGGTGTACGATTATACTCTTCTTGGCAGATTTGATGCTACTGAATTTATTATGAGAATCTATAGGAAAGGAACTATGGGAAAAGTTAGAAAATTTGTATCAGTCAAAGTCCCTTGTCAATAAGTTGTTTCTTCAAAATAAGCTATATATTCTTAAGATGGAAGATGGAGATTCTGTAATAGAGCATCTAAATTCCTTTAATACTCTGGTAAGTCAACTTGGATTTGCTAATATTATTCTTGCAGAAGAAGGTAAGTGTATTACTTTGTTATGTTCTTTTCCAGAGTCTTGGGATAATGTAGTTGTATAAATTTGTAGTACCACTCAATCTACATTGAAGTATGAGGATGTAGTTTCATCCTTGTTATCAAAAGAGATGAGGTGGAAAATCATGAATATTCATAGAAAATATGTTTTATTAGTAATAGTTCATCCCCAAGATAGGAATTAAATTAATTCTTCGGGTGGGGGGGGGGAGAGATCTAAATCTAAAGGTAGATATAAATCCCCATGAAAATTGTTGAGGAAGTGATGGAAATGTGGTAAATATGGGCACTATAAGAAATATTGCAGGTCTAATAATGTTGATAAAGCAAAGGGATCTAATGATACCTCTTCCATAGAGGTGAAAACCTCCACAAAAGAAGGAGGTGATGTTTACCTTGCATCTACAGGTACAAATGTAGATTATGATGTATGGTTGATTGAATCAGGTGCATCATTTCATATGAATCCTCACAAGGAGTGATTCATTGAATATGAAAAGTATGATGGTGGTGATTTCTTCTTAGGAGATGAATCAACAACCAAAGTTGTTGCTGAAATATGAAAGAATTAGAACTCTCCCTGGAGTTCTACACATTCCATATCTAGCTAAGAGCCTAATATCTGTAAGTAATTTGGATGATGTAGGTGTGGATACTTTATTGGGAAAGGGAACTTGCAAGATGGTATGAGGAGAAACAATGTTGATGAGGGGAGTTCGGTGTGGAACTATTTACAAGTTATTGGGAAGAAATTATAATTATGTTTGTAATAGTTCTATTGTCCTTGAGCAGAGAAATCAAGAAGGTATGATCCATATTGGCCCTAGAAAGAAGACCATGTTGTGGAATCAAATATTGGGACATATTTGAGAAAAGGGCCTTAAAAAACTACATGGTAAAGGTATGGCTGAAGGCATGTCTATTTACACCTTTGATTTTGATTTCTATGAAAATTGCATATATGGTAAACAAAATAGATTAAGATTCCCATCTGGTGCTACAAGAGAAAAGGGGATATTAGAGTTGATAAACAATGATTTATTTGAACCTGTGCATGTTCCATCAGTAGGTAAATATGTGTATTATGTTTCATTCATAGATGGTTTCTCAAGGAACACAGATTTATTTTCTTAGGAAGAAACCTGAGGTATTTGATAAATTTAAAGAGTTTAAGGCTCTGGTAGAAAATAAGATAGAGAAGAAAATAATGGAGTTGAGGAAAAATAATGATGGAGAATTCTATGGGAATGAATTTGAATAGTTCTGTAATAAGTGTGGTATATCAAGGAAGAATACTACTCCATACACACCTCAATAAAATGGGGTTGCAGAAAGGATGAATAGGACATTGATGGAAAAAGAAAGTAGCATGCTCAGTGATGTTAGGTTAGGACAATAATTCTTGGCAGAGGTAGTGGGTATTGCATGGTACCTGGTAAATAGATCACCCTCATCAGTGTTGGTGGAAAAAAATCCACATGAGGTATGGACTGGTAAGAAACCCTCTCTTGAACATCTAAGAGTGTTTGGTTGTGATTCTTATGTAAATATTCCAAAGAAAAATAGTAGTAAGCTGGATAATAAAGCTTAAAAGTGTATCTTTATTGGTTATAAAGATGGTATGATAGGTTATAAGCTTTAGAATACAAAAACTTAGAATATTATTTACAGTCGGGATGTTGTTTTTAGAGAGGTTAAAGATGTTCCCAAACATGAATTCCTACCAATGCAAGAAGAACCTAAGAAAATAGAGTTTGCGTTGGATGATGCAAAATATGAATCAATTAAAGAATATGAATAATAAGAAGAATAACCTCTTACTACAATATTGAGGAGATCAATGAGAGAAATAAGGCAACCAGAAAGGTATATTCCACTTGATTTTCATGCTAATTTTTCTTTATCTATTACTGATGATGATCCCATAACTGTCAGGGAAGTAATGAATTCAGAGGACGGTAAAATTTGGAAGAAGGCTATGGTTGGAGATATGGATGGATTGGATAAAAATGAGGCATGGGACCTATTTGAGTTGCCAACTGGAAGAAAGGCCATTGGAAACAAATAGGCATTTAAGAAAAAAATGAATGTAGAGAGAAAGTGGAGAAATACAACACTCGATTAGTAGAAAAAGGTTATTCCCAGGCAGAGGGAATTTTCATTAGTGAATTTTTTTCTCCTGTTTCCAAGTTAACTTCTATTATATTTACTTTATCCTTTGCTACTTCTTTTGATTTTGAAGTAGAATAGATGGATGTAAAGACAACATTCCTACATGGGGATTTGGAAGAATAAATCTACATGAAACAATCATAAGGATTTGAAGTGAAGGGAAAGAAAGAGTTGGTCTATAAGCTAAAGAAGTCAC
>ML790516.1:327924-369897 GCA_009831015.1 Picea engelmannii | reverse complement strand
TTTTAGGACTATTTCAACTCAAGTTTCTTGAATTTATTACTCATATTTTCATGAATTTAGTAGTAGTTAATAAGTTAACACATGGACTGATATTTGCTCAAGTGCTAGGCATAGTTAGGTTCATTCAGTCTATGCAATTGTCCATCTTCTTTGATGCAATTTCCTTTCATGCAATAGAGTTAGTTTCCTTGATCTATAATTAGTTTGGTTTTTGTTTACAACTCAATTTGTTTTCTTTTGTGCCATTAAACTAGATCTCTTTATTGAATATAGATCAACTATTCTTTCAAATTGATGTGCTTTTACTCATGCAAGTAGCTTAAAATATTTCATGCAATTTAGATTTCCTACACAAGTTATACTCATATTTCATGCATTTATCCCCTTTATCAATATCATACATAGACTATTATTAGTGCACTCTGCATATACTTTTCACAACACCTCTCAAGTTTGTATGAACTTTAGTTTGACAAGTAAAGTAACAAGCCAAGGATCCAACAATATTATTGTTGCTATTCCTAGGCCCACAACTTTTTTTCACCATTTTTGGGGAGGTTCTAAATATTGCACATCATTTCATTTCATTTCATTTTATTTTATTTTTGGTGACTTGGAGGAATAGGAAGGATACATCAGACACAAGGCCAACTTCACTGTAGAATTTTTGTAGTGCAAAATCCCAAGTGCATTCACTTCAAGTGAGTTTTGATAACTGGTCACATTCTTTGCATTTTAGGATTATATAAAAAAAAGAAAAAATATATCTTCATTTCCTTTATGTTCATGAATGAGTCAACCTAGAGATAAGACACAAATTGTTTTACCAAAAAACCCCATACCCCAAAAGGTCCAAGTAATCCATAAATTGGTCCTGAAACAGTTGAAAGTTTCTTGGAAAGGGAAGATAGAGAATTTGAAAACCTTTCGGAATAGGGTTAATCTCCATCACCTTGTACCACGATTGTTGAAGATGAGATGGTATAAGTATTTGAGTTTCCTATACGGGAAATCATGGAGAAACTAAAATAAAAAATATTAGTCCTTCTTCCTTACCTCATTTCCATGGTCTTGTTTAAGAAGATCCTAACACCTTCTTGTTTGAATTTTCATTTATATGAAAGACATATGATTATACTATAGATGGAAAAAAGTTCAAACTCTTTCCTTATACTCTGAAGGATTCAAATCTAAGATTGTTCATGAGCCTGGAGGGAAAAAACATCACAAGTTGGGACCAAATGAAGAATGCATTCAGTGAAAAGTACAATGACTATTGCAAATCAAGGGATACAAGGGATGAGATCTTCAAAATGACTCAAGATACTGATGAGTCTCTAGAATAATTTGAAGAGAGATTTCAACTAAGCTATAAAATATCTCACAAATGCACTATGGATGAGGATTCACTCAAGCTTGCCTTACTTAGAGGAGTAAGAGAAGATCTCATGGAAACACTAGATATCCTATCAAATGGAGATATCTTCCATATGGATTATGATGATATCAAACAAGTATTCAAGAATCATTCCAAATCCTCAAGGAATAAAGGTATAAATGGTATATGGATGGTATCTCAATATTCTAACCTTGCAATCCAAATAAAAAATGAAATAGGAGGATTATTAGAAGATATGAAAACTGATATTTTGCATTGTTTATCCATGCAAAGGGATACCTTGTGGATCAAGAAGAAACATGAGGAAGCAAAAAATGAATTAGCTATGTTTTTCCCTAGATGAACCAAAAGGCATCCTAGGAATGAATGTCCTTTAGATATCATAGATGTTTTTGGTATTTTTTAAGAATCTCATGCAACTGGAAAATTCCCTTCTTTTCTAGGATTGAAAGCTACATTTCAAGGAGTGGAGGATAATATGTAATCAATATGATTCATCAATCAAAGGAGACTTGGAGCACCAAGACCCTTACAAATAGGTTTGAATTTCAATCCGTCTGAACAATTTGTTGCATATAATACACAAATGCCTTCTCAACCTTGGTATAACCCCAACCCATCTCCTTGGACAGTTCCAAATCCATGACAATAGCAAGGGAAACCTATTCCTTCTTTATACCAATCATTCCATAGTCTACACAAAACCAAAACCCTCAGTGGAATCATCTTCCATAAGGATGGAGGCCCCAAAATTTTCAACAACCAAAATTGACGCCTCCTCCTCTTCACCCCAATAACACTATTCAAAATAGATTCCCTCATAAAAAACCACAGTTACTTTCTCAATATGCCCCCAATCCAAATAAAAATAAGATTCAATCTATGTACAAAAATGAAGCAACATATTAGAATTACTCCTTAGATGTACAATAAATCAACCTTGGTTCAAGAAAAGTATTACAACCACAACAACCAAAACTCATAAAACATGCAGATCCTAAAACAAATTATGTTATCTTACCACAACCTCAAGTCCCACCTTATCCTAAAATGTTAAATGTAATTAAATCCTATATATATGTAGATAAAAAACTGTTAGGAGAAATCAAGATATTGTTTATGAAGACGCCTCTCCTATAATCCATTAAGGAAGTGCCCATTTTTAATAGATTCATCAAAGAAGAATACATTAAGAGACCATGGAAAAAAATGAAGGAAACCCCTTCAATCAATGTTATAGGACAACTAGTTGACCTCATGCTTGGGAGGATAATTGTACCTAAGTATTTGGATCTAGGAATCCATTTAGTAAATGTGCACATTAAAAAAACCTTGATCCAAAACACTCTCCTAGAATTAGGGGATGCTATAAATGTTATGAAATAATATACCATCTTAAGATTGAACCTTCAGGGATCCTTAAGAGACACCCATACAATGCTCCTACTTGCAGATGGATCCAGAGTAAATCATGAGGGGATGTTGGAAGACATACTTCTCTCTATTGATTTGTAGGGGTATCCTACTGAATTTTTGGTCCTCCAAACCAAATCCAAATTCAATGGGTATCCTCTTATCTTAAGGATACCTTTTCTATCTAACAGATGCATGCATCAACTATAGGGAAGGTAACATGACTATCACTAGTGGCTGATCCCCCAAAAATCTTGTCCTTTATTCCCCTATCCATGAAAACAAATATTCCAATGTGGGTAGAATAAGAATAAGAGACCTGGTCCAGACAACTACCTATCCTATATACACAATTAATACAACCTTGGCTAGTAGAAAAATTAATGAAGACACCTTCGTTTCAAATTTCTTGCAAAACCAATATCCTACTAATGTGAGAATAGAAGTAATAAATGATGAAATTGAATCTGAAATTTCTGTTGATAAGAAAATAAAACCATGGGTAGAAATATTCACAATTAAAAATAAAAATCCCACTATTAAGACTACAGAAACTAGCCCTGCAAAAACACTCAAAATCAACACAAAACTCACTAATCAACAAGAATGGAAATTACTAGATGTGCTAAAAATAAATATTGCATCCTTTGCATAGAATTACAAGGATAGGAAAGGAATCCATCCTTTCATATGAACTCATCATATTTACATGAAAGAATAATTCAAACCTATTAGGTATCCCCAAAGAAGAATGAAACTTGCATTGAAAGACATAGTTAAACAAGTATTGCAAAAACTGTTAGATGTTGGCTTCATTTATCCAATTTCAGATAGTGCATGGGTCTCTCCCATGGTTATTGTTCCTAAAAATAATGTGAAATGGAGGATATGTGTGGATTACAAATAGTTAAACAGGGTTAAAATAAAAGATCATTTTCCCCTACCCTTCATTAACCAAGTCTTATATGTCTTAGGTGGAAAGGAATAGTTCTCATTCCTACATGGATTCAATGGATATAACTAGATTCAGATTAGTCTTGAATACCAGGACAATACAACCTTTACCTATCCGTGGGGAACCTTTGCTTATAAATTCCTCCCATTTTTCCTATGTAGTTCCCCAACCACATTTCAAAGAGAAATATGTATCATATTTTTAGAACTTATCCATGACAAGGTAGAGATATATATGGATGAATTCACTCCTTATGGAAACTCATTTGATGAATCCTTGGAAAATATTGATAAATTCTTACAGAGATGTGAATAAATGAACCTTTCCCTTAGCCATGAAAAGTGCAATATGATGATGAATGAAGGGATTGTGCTAGTAAACCATCTATCCTCCATAGGGATTGAAGTAGAAAAAAATAAAGTAAATATCATCACACTACTACCTACCCTTGTGAAGCCAAAATATATTAGAATATTTCTTGGACATACATGTTACCACAGGAGATTCATCAAGGACTTCAGTAAAACAACCTCTCCTATGTTTAACCTATTATCTAAAGATGTAGACCATTGTTGGACTTTAAATTGTCAACAAGAATTTGAAACAATCAAAGAAAGACTCTCAACAACTCCTGTTATATGGGGTCCTAATTGGTATCTTCCTTTCCATATACATATTGATGCATTAGATAATTTTATAGATGTTGTCTTGGGACAAAATTAAGATAAGAAGCCTTATGCAATTTATTTTATTAGCAAGAAATTGTCTTCTGCAGATCTAAACTACACTGTCACTGAAAAAGAATTTTTAGTGGTAGTCCAAGATCTCAACAAGTTTAGACATTATGTTACAGGGTATCAAGTTTTTATACACACTGATCATGTTTCCATCAGATATTTAATGAATAAACTTGACATCAATGGTAGAATAATTAGGTGGCTTTTGTTATTACAACAATTTGATCTAACCATTCTTGATAAGACTAGAAAGAAAAATTTTGGTGCATATTTCTTATCTAGGTTAACAATTCCTACTGAAGAAGGCATGATAGATGATAATTTCCAAAATGAACACCTCTTTGCAATATCAACACAAACCCCCTGGTTTGATAACATAGGAAACTATATGACAACAAGGATTTCCCCTCAACATTTTTCCTATCGGGAAAGATGCAAAATTATCATAAAAAGCATAACCTATACTAGGGTGGCAAGATGTCTATTCAAACTTAGCCCAGACCAAGTCCTAAGAATATGTACGAGAGAGGATGAAGTACATGATATCATATATGCCTGTCATGATGAACCATGTGGAGGAAACTATGCAGCAAAGATAACAACCTATAAGATCTTGCAAGCTAGATACTATTGGTCAACCTTACACATAGATGCTCAACAATACACCTTACATCGTGATGAATGCCAAAGGATGGGGAAGCCTACAAAGAGAAATGAAATTCCCTTACAACCTTAGATATCATTGGGACCATTTGACAAACGGGGTATGGAATTCTTAGGCCCAATTGATCCACCTTTAGGGTGGAAGAAGCACATACTAGTATGCACTAATTATTTGACCAAGTGGGCAGAAGTAAAGGCTATGAAAGATGCTATAGAGAAAAGGGTAGCTCAATTCCTCCAAGAAAACGTATTCTCAATATTTGGATATCCCAGAGAGATAACCACCAACCAAGGATCTTAGTTTACATCTAGAATCATTGAGAAAATTATGCAACAACACCACATCCATCATAGAAAATCAACACCATACCATCCACAAGTAAATGGAGAAGTTGAAGTCACCAACAAAAAATTGGAAAATATCCTCACCAAGATAGTGAGCATGAACAAGAAGAATTGGTCAAAGAAACTCATAGAAGCAGTATGAGAATACAATATCACATGGAAGAATATGACAAGGCTTACACCGTTTGAGATAGTCCATGGTAATAGATCGATGCTTCCTATTGAGTTTGAATACCTTACTTTGAGAATAACATCTGAATTGGATATGGATATCCCATCAACAAAAAAAAGAGATTGAATCATTTGAATTCCTTAGATGAGTATAGGATGCAAGCACTCTTCAACATTGAAGTAGTGTAGATGCAAACAAAATTTTGTCATGACAAAAAAATCAAGCATGAGAAGTTCAAGGAAGGGGACTGAGCACTATTGTTTGATTCAAGATTCAAGAAATTTAAGGGAAATATGATGACTAGGTGGCTAGGGCCCTACATAATTGAAATATGTCAAGATAATGGCTCAGTTTAGTTTGGAACCATAGATAAAGAAGGAATTCCCTTGTTAGTAAACGATTTTAGGCTCAAGGTCTACAATAAGCCTCTAACTAGGGAAGAGTTTACAATAATGGTGAAATAACAAAATTTGGATGTGATTGATAGAAGATATTCTCTCAATCCATTCCAATAATAAGAAGTGATAAAAAAGAAAAAAAGAAAAAAAATAATAAAATACCTAGATGAAAACCTCACCGAGGCATCTAAGACAAGTGTTTGATTGAAAACCTCCATGGAGGTAGTCTTAGATGTAAGAAACAAAGAAATTTCCTCATCAAGAAAACCTCCCATAGATTTGATGGGGCAAGACATTGGTGAAAACTGACAATGGAACCTTTGTCTTGAGAAAAAAAGGAAAAAACAATATACAATAAAGAAAGAAGAAAAATGAATTGGTATAATAATGTTTTTGGTTTTGCAGGTATCAAAGAACTTCATCTCAACGACCATGTGCATAGAAAACAAAGGATTAACAAAAATGAATCAATACAATCATAAAAGCAATAAGAATTTCAAAAGTTTTCTACAAATCCATTCATCATTTTCTTACATAACACTTTCCATCCTTTCATACATAAAATATCCTTGTTTCCCTTCATTAGTTTACACTTTCCTTTTTCCCAATTTTTATTTTTACCCCTCTTTTTCAAGAAAAAAATGATCTATAGGATAATCTACAGGATATCATCAATTCCTACATGATCATTCTTAATAAATGGAATCTAGGTTTACATTACATAAAAAAAAACATCAACACAACCAACATCGAAAAAATTCTCACCGATTGGACTACTAAAAAGAAACCTACAATATTCCCTGCATCCTGTAGGAACAATTATAGTAACACTAAAAATATACAACATGAGACTTTGTGAAATTCAAGGTAATTCTCTAATTACAAAAGTCTTCATAATGGTTGAGCATCACAGAGAAGAAAACGATAAATATATCTCTTCCTCATTTCTACAGGAAACCCTATTCGTGTACCAAATCAACATGCAATAAATTTCCAGAAACCTATAGAAAAATAAATCTCCAACTGAAAACAAATTCAAATCAACATGCAATACTCAACACGTTAAAAAATGTAACCTAAGTTATTAAAATCAATGTCCTCTCTCCAAACCTTTCATTTTTCAACATATAAAGGTCAAATCCATGCATATTATTCGTGGTCAAATATATAAAGCAATAAAGGGTGATGGGAATGAGTACATCCTCGAATGTCATGTCAAGGGGGGAGGCATATTTTGTGGGTGAATTATACTAACACATCAACCAAGTGGTGAATCATTCAAATGAACTTGAAGAT
The DNA here is from genome assembly GCA_009831015.1 of Picea engelmannii. NCBI lineage: Eukaryota > Viridiplantae > Streptophyta > Pinopsida > Pinales > Pinaceae > Picea > Picea engelmannii. The sequence goes on along the minus strand of ML790516.1, from coordinate 362,519 downwards.
CACAAAAATGTGGGTTAATGAGTACAATAGTAATCATAATTGAGTACAATAGTAATCATATCGAGGATTGGGGATAAGATAGGAGTTAAGCCCAAAATTCACGATATTAAGTGAGAGTAAGAGACATTTTAGTCACCATTTTTAAATTTCCAAAACATAAAGGAATTTCTAGCAGCGAAAGGGGATAGGAATGCGAGCTAGCAGAATGGGTTAGACGGGAAAGCACCTAACCACATAATATAGTGTTTTCTACAGGAAGGTAGATGTTGAAATCATTTTCATAAAGAATTGTTCATAACTCATTGCCTAAAATTTACCCTATACTATTGTTAATTTTGTTTTATAAATTTCGTGTGTTTGAAATCATTTGTCGGGTTTGCATAATTTTCGTAGGTGATGGTCTGCACAATTCTATATAAATTATTCTGCACAATCCTCCAGAAACTCCTTAATAAAAAACCGTCTCTCTCCTTGATTTTGATATTGATACCTTTTTAAGCCACGATGTCTTGAAATTGTCAATAAATTCCATTAAATAAATCCTTGGCTCTAACCACCTCTCATATAAAACTTCCCTCAAGAACATAATATATTTTTTTCTTCCTGTGCACGATCTGTTGGGTAGGTGTCATGCTCTTTGCATGTGTTTGGGGGGAGGGGTGTGCATCAGATTTGACGACTACGCTTGAAAATCCCTCCCTAATAGTTTTTACATGTGCTTCAGTCATTACCCGAGTGGGGGCTAGGATTGGCTATCCTGGCTACGTGGAGCGTTCGGCTCTGAGGCAAGGCCTCGAAAATATTTTAGGTGTTTTTTTCTATTTTGGCATGTTTTCTCTATTTTTAGTAGTCTTTTAAAATTAATCTTGAATTAAGGGATTAGGGTTTTGGTGGCTACAAAATACCCAATTTTTTTATATATTGTATTGCGAATGGCGAAATTAATACAATGAAGATTTGAGAGGTGTTGCACCAAGGAAGGATGGTTTTCTCTTGGTTAAGGGTTTCCAGTGTAAATATTTGTGTACTATGTGTATGGGCCATTGATTAATTTATGCTTTTCTTAAGAATCTGTATGCATTGATTTACTTCAAAGGTTTAAAACTTACATGTGATTAAAGCATATTTTTGGCTTTGTGGGGATGCCTTCGTTGTTGAGGGTTTGGCTAGGTCTTGATAGATCAAGTTTATGTTGGGTTTGTGATAAAATCGGGTTTGGTGGGAGATTTGTAGTGGTGATCCATGTGTTGAAAGAGAATGGAGATCAATTCTATAATCAATATTGAGAAATTCAACGGTCAAAAATTTGAGTTATGGAAGCTCAAAATGAAGGACCTTCTTGTAGACAACGAACAGTGGATCGCTATAGATATTGATACACAACCTATTGGTATACAGTCTATTAGAACACAAACTATTGGTACACAATATAATGGTACAAAAATTACTATTACTCAATTTGCTGGTATGTTGAAAGAATATTGGGAGAAGCTGGACAAAAGAGAAAGGTGTACGATTATACTCTTCTTGGCAGATTTGATGCTACTGAATTTATTATGAGAATCTATAGGAAAGGAACTATGGGAAAAGTTAGAAAATTTGTATCAGTCAAAGTCCCTTGTCAATAAGTTGTTTCTTCAAAATAAGCTATATATTCTTAAGATGGAAGATGGAGATTCTGTAATAGAGCATCTAAATTCCTTTAATACTCTGGTAAGTCAACTTGGATTTGCTAATATTATTCTTGCAGAAGAAGGTAAGTGTATTACTTTGTTATGTTCTTTTCCAGAGTCTTGGGATAATGTAGTTGTATAAATTTGTAGTACCACTCAATCTACATTGAAGTATGAGGATGTAGTTTCATCCTTGTTATCAAAAGAGATGAGGTGGAAAATCATGAATATTCATAGAAAATATGTTTTATTAGTAATAGTTCATCCCCAAGATAGGAATTAAATTAATTCTTCGGGTGGGGGGGGGGAGAGATCTAAATCTAAAGGTAGATATAAATCCCCATGAAAATTGTTGAGGAAGTGATGGAAATGTGGTAAATATGGGCACTATAAGAAATATTGCAGGTCTAATAATGTTGATAAAGCAAAGGGATCTAATGATACCTCTTCCATAGAGGTGAAAACCTCCACAAAAGAAGGAGGTGATGTTTACCTTGCATCTACAGGTACAAATGTAGATTATGATGTATGGTTGATTGAATCAGGTGCATCATTTCATATGAATCCTCACAAGGAGTGATTCATTGAATATGAAAAGTATGATGGTGGTGATTTCTTCTTAGGAGATGAATCAACAACCAAAGTTGTTGCTGAAATATGAAAGAATTAGAACTCTCCCTGGAGTTCTACACATTCCATATCTAGCTAAGAGCCTAATATCTGTAAGTAATTTGGATGATGTAGGTGTGGATACTTTATTGGGAAAGGGAACTTGCAAGATGGTATGAGGAGAAACAATGTTGATGAGGGGAGTTCGGTGTGGAACTATTTACAAGTTATTGGGAAGAAATTATAATTATGTTTGTAATAGTTCTATTGTCCTTGAGCAGAGAAATCAAGAAGGTATGATCCATATTGGCCCTAGAAAGAAGACCATGTTGTGGAATCAAATATTGGGACATATTTGAGAAAAGGGCCTTAAAAAACTACATGGTAAAGGTATGGCTGAAGGCATGTCTATTTACACCTTTGATTTTGATTTCTATGAAAATTGCATATATGGTAAACAAAATAGATTAAGATTCCCATCTGGTGCTACAAGAGAAAAGGGGATATTAGAGTTGATAAACAATGATTTATTTGAACCTGTGCATGTTCCATCAGTAGGTAAATATGTGTATTATGTTTCATTCATAGATGGTTTCTCAAGGAACACAGATTTATTTTCTTAGGAAGAAACCTGAGGTATTTGATAAATTTAAAGAGTTTAAGGCTCTGGTAGAAAATAAGATAGAGAAGAAAATAATGGAGTTGAGGAAAAATAATGATGGAGAATTCTATGGGAATGAATTTGAATAGTTCTGTAATAAGTGTGGTATATCAAGGAAGAATACTACTCCATACACACCTCAATAAAATGGGGTTGCAGAAAGGATGAATAGGACATTGATGGAAAAAGAAAGTAGCATGCTCAGTGATGTTAGGTTAGGACAATAATTCTTGGCAGAGGTAGTGGGTATTGCATGGTACCTGGTAAATAGATCACCCTCATCAGTGTTGGTGGAAAAAAATCCACATGAGGTATGGACTGGTAAGAAACCCTCTCTTGAACATCTAAGAGTGTTTGGTTGTGATTCTTATGTAAATATTCCAAAGAAAAATAGTAGTAAGCTGGATAATAAAGCTTAAAAGTGTATCTTTATTGGTTATAAAGATGGTATGATAGGTTATAAGCTTTAGAATACAAAAACTTAGAATATTATTTACAGTCGGGATGTTGTTTTTAGAGAGGTTAAAGATGTTCCCAAACATGAATTCCTACCAATGCAAGAAGAACCTAAGAAAATAGAGTTTGCGTTGGATGATGCAAAATATGAATCAATTAAAGAATATGAATAATAAGAAGAATAACCTCTTACTACAATATTGAGGAGATCAATGAGAGAAATAAGGCAACCAGAAAGGTATATTCCACTTGATTTTCATGCTAATTTTTCTTTATCTATTACTGATGATGATCCCATAACTGTCAGGGAAGTAATGAATTCAGAGGACGGTAAAATTTGGAAGAAGGCTATGGTTGGAGATATGGATGGATTGGATAAAAATGAGGCATGGGACCTATTTGAGTTGCCAACTGGAAGAAAGGCCATTGGAAACAAATAGGCATTTAAGAAAAAAATGAATGTAGAGAGAAAGTGGAGAAATACAACACTCGATTAGTAGAAAAAGGTTATTCCCAGGCAGAGGGAATTTTCATTAGTGAATTTTTTTCTCCTGTTTCCAAGTTAACTTCTATTATATTTACTTTATCCTTTGCTACTTCTTTTGATTTTGAAGTAGAATAGATGGATGTAAAGACAACATTCCTACATGGGGATTTGGAAGAATAAATCTACATGAAACAATCATAAGGATTTGAAGTGAAGGGAAAGAAAGAGTTGGTCTATAAGCTAAAGAAGTCACTATATGGTCTGAATCAATCACCTAGGATGTGGTGCCAAAATTTTGACACATACATCCTTTGACTGGAATTTGTAAGAAGCAGGGATGATCACTGTGTATATTCCAAGTAGGTTGGTAATCACTTCATTTATGTAGTGTTGTATGTCGATGACATGTTGTTGGTAGGAAATAACATGGATGTCATCAAGGAGGTGAAATCACATCTATCCTCCAAATTTGACATGAAGGATCTCAATGTTGCTAACTTTAATCTTGGAATGGATATTAAAAGAGATTGTGAAAATAGGAAACTTTGATTTAATAAGAGAAAATATGTTGAGACTATATTACAAAGTTTTAATATGTAGGAAAGTAAATCAGTCAAGGTTCCTATTCCTGTAGTTGTAAGATTATCTACAGATCAATGTCCCAAGACATAGAAAGAGGAAGAGGAAATGTCCCATGTTCCATATGCTAGTGTGGTTGGTAGATTGATATATGCAATGGTCTATACTATACCAAACATTGTACATCTAGTGGGAGTTTTGAGCAAGTATATGTCAAAACCAGGGAAGCAACATTGGGCAACAATAAAGAGGGTTTTGAGGTATTTGCGTGGAACTTCTAGCTATGGATTGTGATACCAAGGAAAACCAATATTGGACAAAGTGTTGGACATACACGGGTTTGTTGATGCAGACTAGGTTGGATATTTGGACCACAAAATATATACAAGTGGGTATGTGCTTAACCTATTTGGAGGAGGAATTGGTTGGATGAGAAAAAGATAGGATATATTGGCACTCTCAAATACAAAAAGTGAATACATGACAACCGCTCATGCATGAAGGGAAACAATATGGTTATAGAGATTGTGTTCAGGTATTGGATTAGTACAACAAGCAATAAGATTATATTTTGATAGTCATAGTGCAATAACCTTGCCTAATAACCCAACTTATCTTTCAAAGACAAAGAATATTGATGTCCAGTATCACTTTGTGAGAGACATGGTTGAATAAAAGAAGGTGTTGCTGGAGAAGGTTGACACTTTGAAGAACGTTGTAGATTCATTGAAAAATTCCGTGAGCACCGTGAATTTCTCCTGGTGCAGAGAAACAATCTCGTGACCTCGTGTATGAAAATAAAACAACAAGTTGAATAATGTTGGGTAAGTGTTATATCCTTTGCATGTGTGTGGGGGGGGGGGGGGGGGGGNTCAGATCACGGGGTCTTAGTGAACCTATGACATAGCATGTGTGTTCATAGGATATTAAATAATACCCCTAATTTCACTAGATATTTATAAATATGTCCCAAAATCCTTATGTTGAGAACCCCTCCCAATACATATTTCCAATAAAAAATTCTATTTTTACTAGATACCAATTTTTATTTTCCCCAATACCTATAAATCCCATGATACCTTGCATCCCCCCCCCAAATACCTACAATATATTGACCTTATTTTTCACAATTAAAAAAACCCCTTTATGAATGAACATGATAAGATATTGGTCAATAAGGTGAATCCCTTGTGCGTCAGATTTGATGACTACATCTAAGGATCCCTCCCTAGTAGTTGTTTACATGTGCGTTAGGTGTTTCCCAAGGGGGATAGGATTTCCACCCCCAATTATGCAAAACATTCGTGGAAGCACCCCAAATTTGGTTTAGGATTTTTTTTTTTTGTTAGATTTTTTCTAAATTAATCCTGGATTAAGGGATTAGGGTTTTGGTAAAAATGAAATACCTAAAATTTTGTATATATTGTATTGCAAATGGTGAAATTAACACAATCAAGATTTGAGAGGTGAGACACCAAGGAAGGCTAGTTTTCTCTCGGTTAAGGGTTTCCAATGTAAATCTTTGTGTAGTATGTGTATGAGCCATTGATTAATTTATGTTTTTCTTAAGAATTTGTATGCATTGCTTTACTTCACATGTTTAAAAATTACACTGTCTTCTACAGGAAGGTAAAACATAATTTTTTTGGTAAGAATACTCTCCTTTGGTAACAATATTTGTGCATGTTATTTTTATATCATTGAGGAAGTATTTTCAGAAACCATGGGAACAAGGTTCAAAAGGAGGGAACCCACTAAGCCCTAAACAATTTATGATAATCTAGAAATTGCAGAATTTTTTCAAAGGAGTAGTCGGTTAGGATATTTTAAGAGACTAAGGGTCTTTGATGAAGAAATTCCTTTAGATTTTACACTTCAATTTTAGAACATCCAAGAATAGGAATATGTATCAACAATGAAAGGTCTGTAGATTAAATTCAATGAATATTTCATCAGTAGGGTATCTAGCCTACCAAGGAAGAAAGAAAAGAGGATATTAATTCCAAAAAGTTATTTTTCCACCCAAATGAAAGGCCAAGAGAAGATAAAATGGCATCAAAAGAGAAAGCGTCCCTCACCCTTGGCCATAAGTGGCCTATCACATTATCAAATATGTCACTTGTGAGGGGAGGATGAGTGTTTTTTAAGCATATCATTTCAGACTCCTCCACCAAATAAGGAATTGCTACAACCAAGAACCAACCAACAACCTCAGTCTCTCTTATTTCCTCCAATTCTTGAAGGATATGAGCACCAAGGTAAATAAAGGGAAACATGAGTTCTTGTACCACCATGGGCTCATGAAGTTATGGTATCATATTACTTAAGGAATTTGAAACACAGAGTTCTGTGGGAATATTTTGTAGACATGAAACAAAAGACATTTTTGCAGGTAATAAAGGACTCCCCTAGTTAAAAAAAAAAAGAAAAAATCTACGAGAAAAAAAAATCAAGGAGAAACAACAACCCTAAAGGAAAATCCATTAGCAATAGAAGGCACTTCCAATACTAAGACACTAGTGGAAAAACTCCTTTACACCACCCTGTAAGAACTAGATAAATCCAAGGTTGAAGCTATAAAATGGAAGAAAATGGAAGAAAGAAACAAAATGAAGTAGAAGGAAGAGGCCCCTGAAGAGTTTGAAAGACAAATTCAACACATGCAAGAGAAATTTCAGGTAATGACCATGTAGAAAGTTGAATACAGTCAAAAGCTAAAGATGGAAAATCATAAATTAAAATAGAGATCAGGTGAGGCAAAGAGAGAGTTGGCTACCAAGAATGAAAAAATAAATATGATGGAATATTTAGTGAATACCATATAGACAAGGTCTCCCTAGATATGTTGTGTAACATCCCCACTATAATCCCCAATTTAATTAATGCTTGTGTAGATATAATGTGCAACTACGACCAAAGCAATGTAATATGCAAATTTTATTTCTATGTTTTAATAATAAAAATGTTATGCCAAATCCTAAGGGGAGAAGGAAAATATATGGGGCCTAAATTAATACACAAGAGAGTGGAGTGTCTAGGATAATGGCCAAGAGGGGTCCAAGAGGGAATTACCCATGTAAATTAATTCAACCCATTTTCCTAAATTTGCTGAACCTTCCAATGTTTGATTGAGTGTTGCCAAATCCAATCATTGAATGCATGTAAGAGGGTGGGTGTGAGTGGTCATATCCCAAAGTTATTGGGAACATTTAGGTTGAGTACAATCAACTTGGGGAAGAGTGTGAGTCAAGAAATCAAGCTAAAGGAGAGGAAATTCATATGGGTTGGGAGAACAATTTTACACATTGAGTTTTTTGTGCACGAAGGGAAAGTATAGAGAAAGAGAGAGAGCTTGGATATGGTGAAACTATGGAGGGATAATTATAGAGAAAGTTGGAGAATATTGGAGTGTATTTGGATTTAGAAACTGAAGAGCCAGGCTGTCAATCCTTAAGAGTGAACTCTTGGGTGAGTTGCACTAGAAAAAAAGTGTTTGTTGTTGTTTGATGGTAGTTTTTCCTAGAAGTAGGTTCCCTTGGGTTCCCAACTAAGACATTCCTAGATAACTATGCCAGAGAGACCTTGAGAAATGAATGGGGCATAGGAGGGACTAAGATCAATGAAGGGGTACATTCCTTGGGTTGGGAAGGTCAAGAGAAAGAGAGCTGGCGGGAAATCGAGATAGTTGTAGGAAGATATCAGTGGGTTGTGAGTTTGATGCACTATTAGTGGACAATGAGAGACCAACCTCTTTTGTGGATTACTAGCCTCAGCTCAAGGGTGACTGATTATTGATATTTGGAATAATTAGTCTATGGTTGGGTGGAATGTCCATCCCAAGCAGTTGGTTGCACAACTCTTGCTTAAAAATAATTGTCTTATATTGTTGCTGAGTTATTTACATGTGTGATTGTTGTGCATGAACTCTGTGTAAATGAGAATGATTTATATGATGCTATATTGGGTTCTTTAACTGCATGTCATGTGGATTATTAGAATTCTTCTATTTTATGGTTGTAGATAGTAGCTAAATCTGTTGTAATTTGTAGCTGAAAGCTATAGGAAATTAGTTAATTGTAAATGAATTAATTTAGTTATAAGAAATTTCATTTTTATGAGTATTCCACACCGTAATGTCCCTTGATTGGGCTGGTGGACATTACATTATGGTATTATGTATTCTGGTTCAAACACTGGGCTTTTCCTATGACAAATTTGGGGAAAAAAAGAGAATTTAAGGAGAAATACCCAAATTCGTGGGGAAAATATCAGTTTTAATGACTCCATACTTTTTAAGAAGGTTAATGGAGTAGAGTGGTGAAGTTGCAGATCGAAATTTGACCTAGAATGGTCAAAATTCAAGTTTTAATGGCTGCCTATAGTGTTGCAGGTAATTTGGTGGATGGGTGATCAAGATCTCTTTTGATATTGAGATCAATGACCAAGATTCGTTATGATAAATTTAAAAATTCATAAGGCTTCGAACGTTTGAAAGGTTGGGTAAATCAATGGCCAAGATTCATTTTGGTGGTTGTGGAATAGATGAGATCGACGAGCCTAACTCACCTGGGTTTTTGTCAAAATTTTCTAAGTGTGAGGCTCGAGAATAGAATTCGTCGATGATCAATGGTTAGATTGACAATTTTGGTGAAGGGTTGGAAATTATCTAAGAGAAAATGCCAATGGTTGAATATCGAATGACGAGCGTCAATAGAGTTAGGTGAAGTTGATATAATCAATGACCAAGATGATCCTTTATGATAGGTTGACGATCTAGATCAATTAGAGAAAATTCATTTTTTTTCTAAGTGTTAAAGTTAACCAAGAGAAATATCTGATGATTTATGGTAGGGCCTACGAAAATCGAAAAGAGTTTGGTTCTATCAAAGGACATCATTGATCGTCGATGGTGGATGGTCGGTGTCAACTGAATCCTGTGAATCATTTTCAATTATTGACAGAATTCATTGATGGACGATGGGCTCATGGTTGGGTGTCGACCAAGCTTGGCAACGTGTTTCAAATCAAGCAAGAGAAGTCACAAATGACCAATGCACCAATGGTTGGTTATCGACCAATTCGACAAAGTGTTAGACTCATGCAAGAGAATTGGTTGATGGACGATGAAGGGAAGAGGATGATGATGCCATTATCCGCATGTCATGCCACATAATCATCGATGTATCATTCCATTTCATCGTCCACATTAGCCAATAGAAGTGGTCAATGGTCAAGTTGACTGATTTGGGGAAGTGTTTTCGACATTCGTCGGGGATCGCCGATCATAGATGGGATGATGGTTGGGAATCAGTTGAATTACTGAGGATTTACATTCACCAACAAACATTGTTGATGGTTGATGGTTGAATCACTCATTTTGAAGTTGTGTACAAATCAGTTTTCAAGGAAATGGGCCGATGGCCGACGATTGTGTTGACAATTTGGGGAAAGTGTGGTATGTGCCCAAGAAAGGATGTCGATCACTAATGGTTGATGTAGCATGGATCAATGGATAATATTCCATGTGATTTGAGATCAATAGTTCATATTTAAAGGGCCGTTGTAGTAGTAAAACAATTAGTTTTATGTTAATGTTTGTGGTTTTTGAAGGTGATTAACTTGCGGGGCATTTTTAAGGCCCTAAACGATGTTTTTATCCAGTCAAAACCCATGCTAACAAAGTTTATGAAGGTACAGAGTGTACCAAGGTACATAGTGTACCAAGGTACACTTTTTCTTTGTATCTCTAATAAAATAACTCAAAGAGAGATATCCAACGAGCTAAACAGTTCACAAAACAAAGCTCGTATGAGAAAGTTATAGGCAAAATAGTGAGGGTGAAATTTTGGCACCAATTTTACCTCCAGAAGGCATAACTCCATGCTTAGAAGTCCATTTGGGGCACAAGGGTAGTCAGTGGAAATCCTATGACCCATAGAATGCAACGATGGAATTAGATTTTAGTTATGGGTATCTGAAAATGAAAAGGAAGAGAAATAAGACACCTATAACATACAAGGGTAAATTGGGTAAAACAACCTAAACTTCTCTGGACCATAACTTTCATATCAGAGATTGCATTTGATCAAGTGAATAGTTGATGGAAAGGTATTGAGGAGTAGAAGACATATTTCAACCTAGAATTTTAGTTGGGTAATAGATTTTCTCATAAATTAATAAATATATTTTTTGTAGTAGTAAAAGAGTGGATTTGCCAACATGTAAATGTTATAACTTTTCACTTAGAACTCAGATTGAGGAATGAGTACAACCATTGTGAATTTGTTTCAGAGAGGAATGCATCCAAATATTCAAAATGTGAAATTGAAGCAATGCATCCTTCATAAATTGATGAATAAATAACCCTTATTCTATATGGTGAAATGTTTTATTCTATGCATGTCTAACAATAATTATTGCATGCACATGTTTTTTGAGAAATAGAGGTACATGAAGGAACTTTGGTTCTTATATGAGGACCTGAGTTATGGAAGATGCTCAAGGATCTTACGACCATGAGGAAGAGGTCACGGGTCAGCATGTCAGCATGGGGAATGGTGAAACAGAGTCAAATGGAAGAAGGGATAGGCAAGATCCTGTCACTATGAGAAGCCTTCATAGAGAAGCACAAATCTATAGAGTTGATAGTGAAAATATTATGAAGGATTGAGAAGAGATACTTTAGAGCTTAAACTTGTTGCACAAGAAAGTCAAAAAATAATCTAACACCAAGAAAGAATCTATTTCTAGACAAGTGTCAACAGCAAATTCATAGAAAAAAGGATGATCACGGAAATGATAGGAATTAAAGAGGCATGAGAAGCCACCATCATTCTCCAAAGTAGTCCACCAGAAGAAATCATGTAAGTTTGGGGCCGAGGAGTATCCCAAGTGTGTCTCCTGTTCAGAGGAAAAGGAGAAGGCCCGCGGGAGATATATTGCAAGGTGAACTCAAGAATATCAAGCCACCAACATTTAATGGTGAGAATAGGAAAGGATAAGAGGCTGGGACTTAGCTATTGGAAATGAAGAAATAATCTAGAATTTCCACCTACACCTTGCAAGGAAAGGCAACCATGTGGTGGGATTAGATTAAGAAAACAAAGAACCTTGATGAGAAGAGGATCTCATGGAGGTAGTTCAAAGGATATTTCCAAGAGAAATATTTTTCCAAGCATTATTATGAAAGGAAGATGAAATATTTATTTGAAATCAAGTTGGGAACTATGACAATGGAGGAATATGAGAGGCAGTTATTTGAATTGTTGAAGTATTTTGACCTCATCAAGGATGATAAGGTCAAAATCCAAAGGTTTGTAAGTGGGTTACATGTTGGGTTGTTATATTCTTTGTAGTGAAATTCTAGTCGAGGTGAATCGATTGATGGTCGAAGTCGAGGTAGATTGACAGTAGGTCGAAGTCGAGGTAGATAGACAACATCGACCACAGGTCGAAGTTGAGGTAGATTGACAACAAGTCAAAAGTTGAGGGAGTTGACTCAGTAAATTCAAATTCAAATATATCGATGACAAGTCAATCAAAAAAAGGTCAAAGTGAGGGTGTGAGACAATTGAATAGAGACCGAATGGAGGCCAACTAGTAGTCGACTAGTGAACCTAACTTGGACTCGACTGTAACATAATCCCAGGATTTGCGGGATTTGTAGCTAATGATATGCATGGATATATAACCATTTTTGGGTGCCAATAATTAGGATTTTACCTATTTTAAAGCCTATAAAGAGGCGTGTTGTAAGACCATAAAGAAGGTTGTTGTTAGGTAATATTAGAATGCACTTTTGTAGGTTGATGCATGTGTCAGTGTAGGTTGTTGGTCATGCATATCTAAGATGAATTGGCTACATGGTTGTTCTTTCTTGTGTAAGAAGGTATGATGTCAATTGTGTCTTAGGTGTGGACCAAGGTTAGACATGTAACCTTTTATTATGAATGAACAAGACAACAAGAGAGAAGAACACTCAAAGGAATGATGGTTTTCCCATTTAAGGGTTTCTATGGTAAAATATGAGTGTACTGTGTGATTGCTTGTGTCATTTTATTTCTTGATTTAATTCTTCTTCTCTTCTGCTAGGATTAGTGTGGAAGTGCCTATTATTTCCTGACATGTGGTATAAGAGATTAGGTCTTCCCTCACAAGTGAGTTATCAGAGCGGTGTAATTCTTTGGCGAGTATATAAGATCTTGATATGCAAATCTTGAATCTAAGAACTAAACCCTGGGTACAATAAGAGTCGTAAGTCATACATTGTTTTAATTATCATGGTAAAGAATGGGGAGAAGTTCCAAAAGATATATAGAAAGATTCAATGGACATAATTTTGATCTTTGGAAGATTAAAATGGAATATCTTCTTGTATATCGAGAACAATGGAAAATATTCTGTCCAGGTACCCAACCGATAGGAATGTTGACAGAAGAATGGGAGAAAATTGAAAGAAGAGAAAGAAGTATGATTTGTCGTTGTCTTGTAGATTCAATGCTGCTGAATGTCTCAAGAGAAGATTTGGCCAAGAAGTTGTGGGACAAGCTGGGAATTTTATACCAGTAGAAATATCTGGTAAATAAGTTGTTTCTCAGAAAGAAACTATATCTTCTGAGGATGAGTGATGGTAGTTCGGTGACTGAGCATTTAAATGAAGTTAATACCATGTTAATCCAATTATCATCTATGGATATAAAGATCATTGATGAGGAGAAGTGTATTATTCTATTATGTTCTTTTCCAAACTCCTAGGATAACTTAGTCATGGCTATTGGGAGTAATACAACCACACTAGTGCTAGAGGAAATGGTTGCTTCTCCATTGTCGAGATAAATGAGAAGAATGAACATGGAAGGATCGACCAAAGATGCTTTGGTAGTGAGAATTCGATCGAAAGACATAGATAAAGGAATATTATATAGTAGAAAGTTTAAGTCGAATGATAGATCTAAATCCTTGGGTCAGTCAACAAGAAGATGCTAGAAATGTGGTAAAGCTAGGAATTATAAAAAGTACTGTAAGTCAAAGGAAACATAAGTCAGTGGTGGATCCGACGAGAAGTAGTTGACTGAGGGAAAGATGAACTCAGAAAAGGGAGGTGATGTGTATATGGCATCGAAAAATACATAGTTAGATCAAGATGCTTGGTTGATCAAATAAAGAGAATCCTATCATATGACACCACACAAAGAATGGTTCTGTGAATATGAACAATATGATGGGGGTGGTGTGTTCTTGGGGGATGACTCAAAAACTAGAATTGTTGGACAGGGAAAAGTCTGAATGACACTATAGGATGGGAGGAAAAGGACCCTTCCAGGTCTTCTACACATTCTGAGTTTGGAAATAAACCTAATATATGTCAGCAAGATGAGTGATGCAGGTGTGCATACTTTGTTTCAGAAGGATTCATGCAATATGGTGAGAGGTACGATGGTCTTAATGAAAGGAGTTCATATTGGTACCCTGTACAAGATGTTAGGGAATTTTGACTTGGATGGATGTAACAACGTCGTTTCTCTTGAAATTGACTCGACTTCGGCTCGAATTGAATCGATGTCGACACAACGTGACTCGAATTGAGCTAAGTTGGTTTAAATCGATTTGATAAGACATGATGAATTCAACTTGACTAGGCTATGGCACGAGAGGATGGGACACATTGGAGAAAAATGATTCCGAGATATGCAAAGGAAATGTATGGTCTAAGGTTTTCCTAAATGTGGTTTAGAAGTTGACTTTTGTGAACATTGAATATATGGGAAAAAACATTACGTGAGGTTCCCATTTGGAGCAATAAGGTAAAATGGGATTCTAGAACTGGTGCACAGTGATGTGTTTGGCTTAGTTACAATGCCTTCACATGGTGGATCCCTGTATTATGTCTCCTTCATAAATGATTTTTCCTAGAAGACATGTATATATTTTTTGAGGAATAAATTAGAGGTTTTCAAGAGATTTAAGGAGTTTAAATCTCTTGTGGAAAACCAGATAGAGAAGAGGATTAAAGTGCCGAGGACTGACAATGGTGGTGAATTATGTGGAAAGGAATTTGATCATTTCTATAAGAAGTGTGGCATAGGACTCCAAAACACCACACCATATACACCAAACAAAATGGAGTTTTTGAGATAATGAATAGAATGTTGATGGATAAGGAAAGGATCATGATTAATGGTGTTGGGCTTGCACAAGAATTCTAGGCAGAGGAAGTCGAGACTGCAATATATCTGGTGAATATGTATCCTTCATCGATACTAGTTGATACGACTCCAAATGAGGTATGGTTGGGTAAGACTCCTTCAATTTCACATCTCAAAGTGTTTGGATGTGATGCATTTATGAATGTTTCGAGGAAAATAGGAGCAATCTAGACAAGAAGGCAGTCAAATGTATTTTCATTGCATACAAAGAAGGGATGCACGGATATAATATCTGGGATATTGCAACAAGGAGAACAATATATAGTCGAGATGTGGTCTTTAGAGAAGTCAAAGGTGAGTTTGAGCCTAAGGAATTTGTTTAGACCGATAATAATCTTGATACGGTGCGATTTGAACTAAGGAATGAAGAAGATGATTTCGATGAGTCAACTCAATCTGAGGAAGAGGTGGAAAAATTGACTCCAGTGATAAGGAGGTCAAAAAAAGAAAGAAAAATAGTTTAAAGGTATAGTCCACCCGACTTTAGTTTCGCATTCATGTTAACTGCCATCGACGATGAGTCCAAGTTGGTTGGTTAGGCAGTTGAATCGACAAAGGGTAAAATAAGTAAGGACACCATGGTCAAAGAGATGAAATCCTTGTACAATAATGAGACATGTGATTTATTCAAGTTACCTAGTGGAAGAAATATCGTCGGTAGCAAGTGGGTGTTCAAGAAGAAGCTGAATGTCATAGGACAAGTTGAGAAGTTCAAATCTTGACTGACAGTGAAAAGATATTCCCAAGTCGAGGGAGTCGACTTTGGTGAGATTTTTTCTTTTGTTGCAAAACTAACTTCCATTAGAGTACTAATGTCTATGGCTACAACATTCGATCTAGAGATATATTAGATGGATGTAAATACAATGTTCCTACATGGGGACCTGGAAGAAAAAATATTCATGAAGCAACCTGAAGGATTTGTAGTAAAGGGAAAGCAAGAGTTGGTGTTCAAACTCAAAATTTCCCTTTATGGTATAAATCAATTTCCAAGGATGTGGTACCATAATTTCGACACATACATCCTTAGTTCAAGATTTGTGAGAAGCAAAGCTGATCACTACATATAATCCAAGGAATAAGGTGAGAGTTTCATATATGTAGCTTTGTATGTCGATGACATGTTTCTGATTGGAAACAACATGGACGTAATATAGGAGGTGAAGAAGTAGGTATCCTCCAAGTTCGACATGAAGGATATCGGTGAAACTAACTTCATTCTGGGAATGGATACTAAGAGAGATTGATCCACTAGAAAGATATGGTTGAATCAGATGAAGTATATTGAAACACTTTTGAAACGATTCAACATGCAGGATTGTAAATCCATGAAGGTGCCAATTCCTATGGGAGCAAGGCTTACTGCTGAACAGTGTCCAAAGACACAAGAAGAAATAGAGGACATGGCATGTGTTCCCTATGCAAGTGAGGTTGGTATTTTGATGTATGTGATGGTCTACACTTGACCATACATTTCCTATGCAGTGGGAGTGTTGAGAAAGTACATGTCGACACCTAGAAAGGATCAATAGATAGTTTCCAAGAGAGTATTTAGGCATTTTTGTGGCACAAAGGACTACGATTTATGATACCAAGGAAACACTGGAGGTGATAGTGGTAAATTATATGTAAATGGATTTTTTGATGCCGACTGGGATGGAGATATGGATCGACAGAGGTCGACGAACGAATATGTTTTCAAGATGTTCAGTGGAGCAATAAGTTGGATGAGTAAGTGACAGGTGATCACAGCCTTGTCGAAAACATAAGTTGAATACATGGAAACCACTCATCGTAGCAAAGAAGCGGCATGAATTCAAAGGTTGTGTTCAGGAATAAGGTTTGATTAGAAAGATATGAAGGTAAGTTGCGATAGTCAAAGTAAAATATTTATGGAAAAGAACCCTGCTTAAAATTCAAAGACTAAGCACATTGATGCACAATACCATTTCATAAGACACATGGTGGAAAGTAACAAGTTTCTACTAGAGGAACTAGACACGTTGGAAAACATAACAAACTCGTTGACGAAGTCTGTGGGTGCTATGAAGTTCTCTTGGTGCATAGAGGCAATGGGTATTGTTGGCCTGGGTATGCGAATGAAATTTCAAGAATCCCATGTTTTAGCAAAGAAGAAAACAAGTGGGAGAATGTTGGGTTGTTATATTCTTTGTAGTGAAAGTCTAGTCGAGGTGAATCGATTGATGGTCAAAGTTGAGGTAGATCAGCAATAGGTCGAAGTTGAGGTAGATCGACAACATTGATAACAGGTTGAAGTCGAGGTAGATCGACAACAAGTCGAAGGTCAAGGGAGTTGACCGGGCAAAGTTGAAGACGAGGATATCGATGGAAAGTAAAATGACAAGAGGTCGAAGTGTGGGCATGAGATGATTGACTAGATACTGAATGGGGGTCAACTGGTAAACTCAACTTGGAGTCGACTGTAACAAAATCTTGGCATTTGTGGGATTTGTAGCCAATGATATGCATGGATATGTAACTATTTTTGGGCACCCATATTTAGGGTTTTACCTGTTGTAAAGTGTAACACCCATGTTTCCCTAGTTTGTAAACATAACTATATTGGCCAAGAGACTATGGAAAACTCAATATGTGTGAATGTTTGATTTGATGGACCTTTGTATAAAAGGTCAATGAATGTAAATTATGTTATTTACTAGAAAATGGATAAGTGTTGCATGAATGCTGGGAGGGGGGTGTGCTAAGAGAGACCACGAATGCTATGAAAGAGATGGTGAAGGGGACCAAGAATGGTTGTGTTATTCTCCACCAAACCACTACTTTTCTATATTTAATTTCTCAGGATCAAAACAACCCTCTGACCTAGGAATGAATTACAATCAGGTTGGTAGGTCAGAAGACTTCCTCAAGAGTTAATTAGGGGATGGGGAAGAATGTCCATCTATAAGGCTTTCAGACCCAACCACAGACTGGGAATTCAAGCTACACACAATCTTGCTAAGAAAGGAAAGAGAGAAAGGTGTGATGGAAAGAGGAAGACCTTTCAAGAGTGTAGAGTAGAGAGACTAAGCTCAGGTTCATGGAAGAACTGAAAAAGAGCATGTTCTGATTGCGGGAGAAGGAGAGTAACCTTCGTCCCTATATATTACTAAGACGAGATAAGGAGAGTAGCTTCTATCCCTATATATTACTGAGCCGGGATAAGGAGAGTAACCTTCATCCCTATCTATTACTAAGTCGGGAGGAGAGTAAACTTCAGCCCTAACTTTCACTGAGCCAAAAGAAAATATTCAATCTCAAAGCATTGTGGCCTAGATTGGGGATGGCCAGTGGTAAATCCATTAGTAGTGACTGAGACTATCGTTGGGTGGAAACGAGAACCCATTTCAATAGTCATATCACGTCTTCTGGTTCTGATAAGTGTTTTCTTGCTTTGTGCTTTGAAATGGAATAATGAATGAATGCATGTATGTATACATTTAAGAATGGATTCTGTATTGAAAGATCAAGTGATGTGTATGTATTTATCTCCTTGAGGAATTATG
The DNA here is from genome assembly GCA_009831015.1 of Picea engelmannii. Taxonomy (NCBI): domain Eukaryota; kingdom Viridiplantae; phylum Streptophyta; class Pinopsida; order Pinales; family Pinaceae; genus Picea; species Picea engelmannii. The sequence goes on along the minus strand of ML790516.1, from coordinate 344,322 downwards.
CTTATTCTTTATTTTCCATATGCTCCAGTTTAACCCTCGAATGTGTTTTCCCCAGGGAGTACCTCAGAGTTCCAGAGTTGGAGGAAGCCTCTTGGAACTGCTACCATATTAGTAATTCCACGAGATTACCTTTCCCTATTTCAAAACTTAAAGTTATGTGAGCTAGGAAGGAAATTCCTTCAAACCAGTAGCCTAAGAGACCTTAGGCTTGTGCCCATGTCCTTAACAAAATCTCGTATAAGAGTAGATATTATAGCTTGAGATTCACCAGAAGGTCCATATGACCAGGGTCTAGGAACCCTATTCTAAGTTTGAAAGGAGCTAGCTCTTGATGGATTCAGAGATTCAGGGGATCGAAGCCTTAGGATGTCAAAATTCATAGCTGTAAAAAAATAACCGAATGCCAGAGTCGCAAAAGGTTGTGAGTCATTGATCTAGTGAGTCCATTGGGGCCCCTTCTTGACTGTCTGATCGTCTAGTGGAAGGTTTTGCATATGGTACTTTAGCGAAGTTACACTTTAGAAGAATGGAGATGCTATAGCATCAAAATCCCCGAACGATGAAGTTATGAAGTTAAGGAGAGCCATAGATTTGGGGGAGATCATTAGCTGCCCCACCTATTGTCTGATCATTTAGGTTAAGGGACCCACACAAGGTACTTCGGCGAAGTCCTGCTTCGGGAAAATGGAGTGGCAGTGAAGCTATAACCCCCAAAGGCTAGAGCCATGAAGTAACCATGACCATTGATCTGGGGATCCTTCAGTTTCTCTCCTAATCGTCATATCTACAATGAAGTCAGCCCAACGTTGACCACTTCAGGAGAACATGGATGTTGTAATGTTAAAAACTCCCAAAGGGAGAATTCACAAACTGACTAGGACCGTAGATCTGGGGATCCTTTGGGTCCTATCCTAGCTGTCAGATTTACGATGTAGTCATCTTGGAATTGACCTCTTAGAGAGGATAGGGGTGTTGTGACACAAAACCCCCCGAAAGATGAAGTCAGGAAGTAGTGAGGACCGTTGATCCTCAGACTCGTCGGGATCACTCTCAGCCGTCGATATATAGGGATGCGTGGCACTAGATATTTGAGTCTAGAGACTGGGCACTCTGGGGAAAGTTGAGTTGTGGTTTTTCCAAAAGCTCTGAAGCCCGAAGTAATAAGACACACCGATTCAAGAATGCTTCGGGAATTTTCCTAACCATCAGATCTGGGTTGTGGTCATCCCAACGCTAACCAATTTCGGGAGAAAAGAGGAGTTTGCATCACAAAACTTCTGAATGCTAAATTCCCAAAGTAACGAGAGCCTTAGATCCATGGATTTACGTGGCCAGATCTTGACTATGAGATCTAAGGAATGTTATAAGGCTGCTAGTTCGGAATGATGTTGCGCTGTGACATCACCCAGGGTGATGTGGACCCAAGTTTGATGTGCCACGTGTCACCTAGATTCATGCGTATCACATACCCTATAGACCCATTGGAACGTGACATGTGTCACCCCTGAACCCTTCCATGTGTCTGCCCCAAATATGAGTCGCCTAGACAAAGTAGTTGGTGAAGTGATTGGAACTTTGGGAGTCTGGGACTTTGGGACTCCGAAGGATTTAGGTGTAGGGTTGTGAAGAGACAAAAAGGTCCAAAGACCAGAGCCACGTGGAAATATTACGAGACTTTGGGAGTTCGGGACTCAGGAAAGTCTCGTGTCTAGAATTAAGGAGTCATTCAATGCCAAAGCACCAAAGTGCCAAAGCTCCTGCTGGTATGCGTGTTAGATAAAGATTGAGTCTAATCATGGGATCAGACGGTTGATGGAATTCCACTGTGAATGAAGGAACCTAAAGACAATACGTGTGAGGTGGATTCACATGGCCCTCAACCAATGAATGTCGGAAGAACTTTAGAAAGGTATATTCATAATTTTTGAGTTCAGTTTTGAGCACGAAGATCCTGGTTGGAAGGCTCTAGATGAGCATAATGTGATAGATACCTTGAATGAAGGATTTGACCACTTAAGGAGAATGGAATTTTGATTCCCCATCCCTAGGAAAGCCAATTAGGGGTCAGGTGTGTTACAAATTGGTATTAGAGCATGGAAACAACACTTGGCTTGCTTGGGCTCATGCACGAGTCCTATAAAAAAAAATATTATTATCTGCATTGACTCCTTGAGGAGAGGGACTGCAGATTGATCCTAAGATTTGGGAATTCTTACTGAATTTCAACAAAAGAATTTATTTATCCCTTTGTCAAAGTGATAACTACTCTTACTAGAGTAGGGATATGTTGATGAAAATTAATGGTAAGACTTGAATGCGAATAAATGAGAGTGGCATGGTTATGTCAAGGGAAGCTTAAACCCAAAGGATGGATAACCTGACATTTGCGACATTGCTTCTAAGCATGGGAAGTTGGATCCTTGGGCATTCATGATGGATGATTATATAATGGTTGAAACCAGAAACAATGATGATCCATTTAAGCAAGATAAAGAGGAGTCCTTTGGGATTGTTGCTAATTCCCATAAAGAGGAAAAGTGATATGGGTAAGTGAGCCAGATCATGAGCTCATTTTTGTGCAAAATGCGTAGTGGCATAAGTACTTTTCTAGGCATGAAAATACCATATGTGAATGTGTTGTAGTGCATACGATGAAGGTTGAACGAATGTAACATGCAAATAGACTCAGTGAAACCTATGGATAATGGAATTGTAAGACTTGTAGATGGCCTGTATGGGTCAATAATGACCTAATGATAGCTGGGGAGTTAACACCCTGAATAAAAATGGTTGCTGGGGTAACCTAGTAAGCAAGTAAAAAGGATCTCCTTGATTGAGAGATCTGTTTATCAAGACTAGTTGGAAGCCAAATTAGATGTCCTGTTACCTTGGGCATGGTCTTAATTTCCCATATTGTATTTATAAGTTGGGTAATGTTCCATGGAAATTAAGGAAAGAGTGTTTTCTTTCTAGTTGTTATCGTACAAAAGAGATAAAAGTAACCTTTGTTGGTTATTATCATGAAAAGAGAGAAACATCAGTATGAGTTATGACTGTGAGATTAGTCATGTAAGTGACCATAATATTTAACTAAAGAACACTAATGATAAAACTAAATTATCAAGGTGAATAAAGAGGTGCAAGAGATGCACCTAAATATAAACAAATATGTCTATACATACTTACGAGAATAATATAACCGCAAGCTCCCAGAGAGAGACAAACTCAATGATGAGTATCCCCATGAGATTTATCGTAAGAATTTTTGGACGATCCTTGGGAGAAGGATATAAAAGTTCGTCATGTCCATGTGTGTGGATGACATGTAAAAAGGCGCAAACAATGAACTTGCATGATGAATGTTTGGAATGTGCATGTTTATGCTTGAGTGCATGGATCTAATGCACCGTAAATCTTCTTGATATGAAGCCTGATATTAATACCAACCAGGTGCATGTGATACTGAATGTGCAAGTAATGCACATGTATGGTGTAAGAATATATGTAAATTAAAGGCACAATATGGTTGCCTTGATGAGTGAAATATAAGGCAAGAAGTGCACTTGCAAAAATTGAATGAATACCATGGTTGCATGGATGAATCTACTTTGAAGAGTCTGTTATCACATGAACTTGTCAGGGTCCTATGAGTTGGTGCTTTATACCTGAGTCTATGCCCATGCCCTGTTCTTCTCTCTTTCACTGGCCATGTCTTTAAATTTTTCCCTTCAGCCGACAAAGTCATTTTGTTTAAGAACTCATCTCCGTTACCTCTATCATTGATCCTTCTATTTTCTCAAACCCTTAGCCATTCGTCCTATTTTTTATTTAACGTAGGCCGCAACCATGATCATGAAGCGTAACACTTAGAGCGGTATAATATGGACTCAAATCAAGCAAGTGAGAAAGTTCAGTTTTCAACAGAGGAGATTCCATTCGAAGTTCAGATTTGTGGCCCTCAGGCGATCTGGATCATAAATTTATGCGAAGTTTAACGTCAGACAAAGGTCTGAAGTTGTGAGGTCAATCCTTGTCATTGGCACTTGGAAGGGAACATGGCGAAAGATCAACATTTCGCAATTTCATAACTCAGGAAGTGCAGAGGCAAGAGTCGTAAGGACTCGTGAGGTGCAAACTCGTGAAATGTTCTAGACTGTTGGATCGAGGAAAGACGTGGACCGTTGATTTGACTCTGGTGAAGTCAGAGATTCAGGAATTGGGGGAAGAGAGCTGAGTAGCCTTTCAACTTCCGAAGACTAGAAATCCTGACACGATGAAGATTAGATATAGAATGTAGATCTTATAGGGATAGGTGGCATCCGATTTGATGGTTCACGGAAGTGACTTTCGATAGTTTTGGAAGGATTCAAAAGAAAATAGATTTGGGTAGTCCAAACCAAAGGGGCAGGCGACAAAATATAAGAGAAATCATGATTTCATGAGTCAGAGGTTTCAACATGGAGCAAGGCGCAAGTTCCCGAAATGCGAAATCATGAAGCGCCCAGGAGTTGGGCCCGTGGTCATAGCCTGAGGCCACATAGGAGGTGGGCCCAAGGAAAAATGTAAGCACCCAGAGCATGATTGGTGACTTTGGTTTTCAAGGAAGCAATTAGGGTCGTCAGATGCATAGCAGATCTGACTATCGATCTGAATAGGTCCATTTCACAATATCAGGTATCGTGAGATTGTAGTCATGCGATGTGGAAATCCCCAAAACACGAAATCGTGATGTGCCCAGGAGTTGGGCCCATGGTCACAACCCGTGGTAATATGGAAGTAGGTCCAGGAGGAAATTTTGGTGCCCATAGCATAGAGCTGACCAAGGTGGAGTTCTGAGGAAGAAATATTGGTCGTCGGATGCATAGTAGATCCGACCGTCGATCTAAAGAAGGGAAATTTTGCAATATCGTGTATCAAGAGAGTGTAGTCAAGTGATGGGAAGGTCCCCGAAACGAAAAATCATGATGCACCCAGGAGATGGGCCCATGGTCATGGCCTAAGGTCACATGTAGGAGAAATACAACGAAGGAGAAGTTGGCACCAGGAGCTTTGGGAGCATGAAGGAAAGAGTGTGAATTTAATGAGACCTTCACCAAAAGCCAAATATGCCTTCATGAGTTAAAGAACGATACCATCATGGTTTGAAGGTGCCGGGTTGACTCGAAGGGACGCTAGCAGTGCATGGTAGATCCCTGGGCGTTAAGTCCTGCCATGATCCTGATGAAGGAAGTTAATGAAAAAAGGAGTGGTGGTTGAATCCTCTTCTCACTCCATAAATATAAGGTATGGAAATTTCGGCTGTGGGGACTGAACCGTCAGCTCGTGGTACTCCTATGAGCATAGTTTCCTAAAAAACCCATGTTGATCTGAGTTTGCGTCTGACAGAAGAATGCCCACATAGTTTGACAAAGTGGGAACCGACTGGAATCTTTGAATGCAGGGGCCCAATCACGCTCTGGGTTGTTGTAACAGTTTTGAGTATATATTCTTAGTTTTGATATTTTTTTAAGGTCGATGGTTGAGCTAAGCTCCTGGGTTGTAATGTTTTAATGAAGCTCTGGTTCTTTGGTTATGTAACTTGATATGATATTTCTTGTTTAATGAAAGACGAATTCTATTTCCATCTTATATGGGTTTGATAATGAATGTTCATGATCAAAGGATTCACATGAATTGTGGTGACTGTGTTGTAGTGGATGTTTGATTACAATGTAGTTATAACGTTTTCTGTTTCTTGAAACCCCAAATTAAAGAGGATCATGTTTTCAGAGTTTTTCCTCCTTAAGCATGCTGGAAGACCTGATGTCCAGAGAAGAACTTTACATATTATACTCAATTTCTTCCTCCTACTCACCCCTAGTACGAATTACTGGATGAAGTTGATCAAGACCTTATTTGCTTGTACATACCGCCCCGGTTTTCTGAGTTAAAATGATATTCTCTTGAGTCTACCCCATTTGACCTCTTTAAATCCATTAACTTTGAAATATAACCTGATGGGTACTGGGATTACCTCTTACGCAATCCATAGGTGATTTCTGGTGCTAACATTTTTGGCACCGTTGCTGGGGACGAATTGAATATTTTCCCTGGGATAAAACGACAAATCTTACTGATTTTGAAGGTGCATCAGAACTCAGTACCATTGTAGATTGCAACCTGCACCTGGTGAATCCACTGTCTGGTGACTCCACTAGTTCGACTCCATTGTTTCAGTTGGCTCCGAAAGGAAGACAAATGAGGTCTCATTGACAGCTTCCTCTAACCACGCCTGAAGCTGACCCTGAGAAAATTACTAGGAAAGGAAAGACCCTTCAAGAAGGTACTTCATCTTCTGAACCAAGTGATTATGGTAATTTTCATAATCTTCCTTCAGAAACCCCAATTACTGTTTCTATTTCTCCTGTTATCCCATCTACTGGAGTTTCCAAAACTTTGAATTTGAGAAGTTTTCCAGCTGATTTCTCTTCTCCTGGACTCATTTTAAAAGGATAAATCTTTGGCACTCTTGTCTCTCCTGAAGTTGTACTATGGCTCATACCCAGGACCTTAGGAGACTTCCCCACCCTTGGCTTTACTACTCCTCCTCATGTTAGCGTTTCTACAATAGAAATCTCTATTCCTACCAGCTCTGCAACCTTTTTACCAAACACTCAATTGTTTCCCTTTTCCCTTAGAAGCACAGTTCTAGTCTCTCCTGTCCAAACTCCATCTCCACCTTATTCTCATCCTGTTCACACTCCAATGGCAGGAAAAAATCCCCCCAGGACTAGAATGGAAGCTATAATAGCTGCTAGGTATGTCCCTCTTGTTTTGCCTCAGCCTCTGAATGCCCTCCCAGTGGATGGATACCTTAAGAAGTTTCCAAAGTTCAGAGGCGAGGGGGACATAACCTCAGAGGAACACCTTGAAGCCTTTTATAGTTTTATATATTGTCATGTCATCATGGATGAAGATGTACGGATGAGGATTTTTGTTCATATCCTTGAGGGTGAGGCTAGGAAGTGGTTTAGGGCCTTTCCTCCTGTATCTATTGATGGGATTGAATCCCTAGATGAAGCCTTATTAAAGAATTGGGGGGATAGAAAGGATTTACTTTACTATATTAAAGAGTTAGGATCAATGAAGAAAAAGTAAGGGGAGTTTGTTTCTGATTTCTCAAAGAGATTTAATAAAATTTATAGAAAATTTCCCACTGAGGTTAAGCCTACAAAAACCTTTGCAAAGATTACTTATTCTAGTTCTTTTGACCCTGATTTTTGCCTCCTGTTAAGAGAAAGGAGAGATACCTCTTTGGCTCATATGCAAGATGAAACCATTGAATTAGAATCCAATATTATGGAATTTGATGATCTTAGTTGTAAGGCTGTCAGGGACAAAAGAAGGGGAAGGTCTAAAAATTCAACCTCTTCCTCTGTTTCCCACCCTCAAGATGATGAGGTTATCAAATTATTAAAATCTTTTTCTGTTGATATGGAGAAGGTAAAAATTGAAGTGAGACGAGCCTATAGAAGTACTCAAAACATTGATAACAAAGGTACCTTCAGGAGAAATAATAATTCTACTCAAATACTTCTAAGAGATCAAAGAAGCCAGGATAGGGATGATCAAATAATTTAATCCCCTCTCAAAAATAACCTTGCCACTGATGAAGAAGAAGAGGAAGAGGAGGTTGATCCCGAAATCCATTATCTTGGGGATACCTCCTCATTTCCCCATTTAAATCAATTTGGATATGAGGAGTCTGTGATGGATGACCAACTAAATGAGTTGAGTAAAGGGGAAAAAACCAACCACACTCCAAAGATATATAATATGATGTCCAAATATAAAGAAGGGAAAGAAGACATCCCTGATCGACCTACCAGAGCAGAAACACCTGCTAAAGATATGGCAGACCAAAGAAAGGAAAAGAAGGCACAGACCCCCCCACCAGTGGTCAAAATTCTTGTTGCAAAAGTGAGAGAAATTCTAAAGCCCCCCTCCTCTTTCAACTATGAGCATGGAATAAAAAAAATTAGAATCCCTGTACCCATTTAAGAGCTGGTCAACCATGAAGACTTCAGAAGGTGCCTCTTCAAAATGTTGCATCTCAGACCTTCGTCTCATTCCACAGACTCAATAAACCTCCAAAATGAGAATCCTATAGTCATCCTATTTCCTTCGGTAGAATATAGATACGATTCATCCCCTCCCTTCTATACTTCATTGAACATACATGAAAAGGTGTTGCACAACTGTTTGATGGATTCAAGGGAATCTCACAATATTATGCCTAATATTGTCTTGGAAGAGCTTGGTCTGGAGATTACAAAAGCCTACCATGACCTGTATTCTTTCGACTCTAGGAAGGTCAAGTGACTTGGGGTTATCAAAGACTTGGCCATATCTCTGTTCCAACTACTAATGAAAAGTGTGATCATGGACATCGTTGTAGCTGAAGTTCCCCCTAAGTTCAAGATGCTTCTGTCTAGATCTTGGATAAAAGACTTGGAGGAACTTTCCATATGGACCTCACCTATGCTACCATTTCGGTGTTTGAGGGTGAGCATAGGAGACTTTACAGGGAAGGTTAGTTGGCCTACGTTATTATTGATAAAACAAACCCCACAAACCATCCTTTATTTTCTCTTGACACAGATTTGGGATATAGTTTGATGCAACTCTCCGATGCTCTTGAACCTCCTCTGGAGATCAAGAAGCGACCTATTATGTGTTGTGAAAAATCCCTTACTATCACCTCTGTGTGGAAAATATTCTTCGATGGAGCTTCTTCTAAGGAAGGTGCTGGTGCTGGTGCTGGAGTGGTTCTTGTTTCACCTACTCAAGAGATTATAGTTCTATCCAACAAGTTAGAATTCAGAGCTACCAATAATGTGGCAGAGTATGAAGCTCTCATTTTAGGCCCGAGCTCTGAAAAGGACATGGGAATTGAAGAGATATCAGTATTTGGGGATGGTAAGATAATTGTCCATCAAGTCAGAAATCTCTACCAAGCTAAGAACCCTAGGCTAAGAAGTTATAGGAATGAAGTGTGGGACTTTATTGACAATTTTTTCCTAGATTTCAACATTTCATTTATTCCAAGAGAATAAAGCATCATGGTTTATTCTATGGCTGTTTCAATAAGAAATTTCAGAGTTCCTTTGCCCCTAAAGCTCAGGTATGATGTAGAAGTAAATTACAGACCCTCTATACTTGACAATGTCAAGCATTGGAAATTATTTGAGGATGATATTGAGATTTAAATATTCCTTGAGACTATTGATGAGTTTTCTACACTACATATTGATCAAGATCAGGATTCGAAAAATAATCCTCATTCTGATGTTTTCCTGAATGAAATCAGTAATCACCATATTGTTCAGTTGCCTAGCAATCACATTCTGAAGGGACTAGTTCCTTTAGAAAGACTATTTGACATAAATGATGTGGAAATGAAAGTTAAAGGATCGATTGATGACACTAATGTAACTGAATGCAACATTGGTACAGAGAAAGATCCAAAATTTGTTAAGTTGTCGAGCAGTCTGTCAAGGGAACAAAGGGCTGAATATGATGAACTATTAAAGGAGTTTGCTGATGTGTTTTCCTGGACTTATGAGGATCTCATAACATATGACAGAAGCATCGTTGAGCATAAGATCCCACTAAAGGAAGAGGTCAAGCCATTTAGGCAGAAACTGAGACATATCAACCCTATGCTGCTACCTATCATGGAGAAAGAGGTAAAAAAGATTTGAGATGCATAGCTGATCATTCCTTTGAGGTATTATGAAAGGGTGGCCAACTTGGTCCCAACGAGAAAGAAGAATGGAGAAATTAGACTTTGTTTTAATTTCAGGAACCTAAACAGAAGCTCCAAGAAAAATAATTACCCATTGCTGAAAATGGAGCACATATTGCAGAGGGTGACAGATGCATCCAATATGTCCATGATTGACGACTTTTTTGGCTACAATCAGATTTATGTCTTACCTGAGGATATAGAGAAGACAACATTCACCACTCCATGGGGTACATTCATGTATGCCAAGATGCCCTTTGGATTGATGAATGCAGGAGCAAATTTCTAGCATGCAATGGACATCACCTTTACTGGGGAAAGGGATAAATTCGTAGTCATTTTTCTGGATGACATTACAGTTTTTTCCAGTAGTGATAAGGAACATTGTCATCTTCTGAGAAAGGTATTCCAAAAATGCAGAAAATTTGGTCTCTCCTTGAATCCCAAGAAGTCATTGTTTTCTATGAAGGAGGGAAAATGACTGGGGCACATAGTATCAACTGAGGGAGTAAACATTGATCCCGACAGGGTGGAAGGCATCCAAACCATAGATCTCCCTAGATCCTAGAAAGAAGTTCAATATTTCTTGGGGAAGATTAATTTGTTGAGAAGGTTTGTTTCTAATTTTGCTGAACTAGTGAAGGACATTATAGTCATGTTGATGAAAGGAAACAAAATCAAATGGGTTGCTGAATCTTGTAGTTCCCTCGATCAAATAAAGAACTTCATGATCAAAGCACCTATGCTCAGTCCTAATTATTCCAAAGATTTTATGATTTTCTCCTTTGCTTCATTTGACACCGTGGCAACCGTTTTGTTGCAAAATAATGACAAAGGGTTTGAGCAACCCATTGCCTTTTTTAGCAGGGCATTGAGGGATGTAGAGATGAAATATGAAATCATGGAAAAACAGGCCTATGCCCTAGTTAAGGCTCTCAAATACTCCAGGGTATATGTTTTTCATTCAAAGTTCATTGCATATGTCCCTTCATCTTCTGTGAAGGAGATTCTCATTCAACCTGACATGGATGGGAGAAGGAGAAAATGGATTGCTAAAATCCTTGATTTTGACTTGGAGATAAGACCCACTAATTTGGTTAAGGGTCAAGGTTTAGCCAAGCTGCTGGTTGAAACTAATTACAAAGCCTTGGGGATAAATTTCATCAACGCTTTCTTAGAAAACCAGCAGGGTGAGTTGTCTGATACAAGTTCTCAAGCCTGCCCTCCATTAGCAGAATGTGGTTGGTACAGGGACATCATTTTCTTTCTACAAAAGTTATAACCTCCTGATGGCATGGAAAAAACAAAAGTAAGAGATTTAAATCTTAGATCAATTAAATATTTCCTCATTGATCAAGTTTTATATTGGAAAGATCCTCTAGGGGTGCTGTTGAGATGTTTAGACCCAGAGGAAGCCCAAAAAATCATGTTTGACTTTCATGATAGTTTGTGTGGGGGAAATAACTTATGGAAAACTACAACCTACAAGATTCTCAGAGCTAGATATTTCTAGCCTAGCCTATTCACTAATGTTTATGCTAAAATCAGGGCTTGTGTCAAGTGTAAAAAATTATCAGGAAAACAACAAATCAAGTCCTTGCCTTTGAAGCCTGTGTTGGATTTAGGACCCTTTCAGTAGTGGGGACTAGATTTTATCGGGGAGATTCATCCGGCTTCTAGTGGTCAACACAAGTGGATATTGAATGCCACAGATTACTTTACCAAGTGGATAGAAACTATCCCCACAAGGAGCGATTCTCACAAGGTAATCATTGGTTTTCTCGAGGATATTATAGCAAGGTTTGGCTGTCTGAAAAGAATTGTGACTGATAATGCTACATCCTTTAAGTCTGAACCATTGATTCAATTCTGCGAGTAGTTTGAGATTGCATTGATTCACTCAAATTCTTACTACCCTCAAGGGAACGGACTAGTAGAGTCCTCTAAAAAGAGCCTTATAAATATCATCAAAATATTGTTAGAGGACAATATGAAAGCATGGGATTCAAAGATCAAGTTTTCTCTATGGGATGACATAGTGATAACAAAGAGATCTCTTGGTGTCTCTGCTTTTTGGCTTGTATATGGAATTGAGGCCATATTTCCTTCTCAGTTGGTCTTACTCGTGGAAAAATTCTTCCAAGATTTCCAAGGAGATTCTGATGATATGATCAGAAGGATAGAACAACTGGTGGAAGTGCAACAGGCTAGAGAGTGGTTACTAGACAAAGCACATCAACATCAATAGAAGATCAAGTAGGATTTTGACAAAAAAGTAAGAAAGGAGTATTTCCAGCTGGGATATCTAGTACTAAAATGGGATGCACCCAAGAATGATAAATGAAATCACGGTGAATTTGAGGCCTTATGGATCAACCCCTTCAAAATTTATGAAGTTTTTTCAAATAATACTTACAGGTTGCAGAATTTGGAGGGTGATGAAGTTTTTGGAGGCCTTGTAAACGAGCACTTTTTGAAGAAGTTCTTTGTTTAAATCTGCAGCCGCCATTCCCCCATTGTAAATACCGTTCATATTTTTATGTTAATTTTTCTTTAAATAAAGACTCCATAGCCCAATAGATAAGGCATTGGAACTGCGCATCCTTGGCAATTCGCAAGGAGCATCCCATCCCTTGTGGAGCCAATGTTATCACATGAACTTGTCAGGGTCCTGTGAGTTGGTGGTTTATACCCGAGTCTATGCCCATGCCCTGTTCTTTTCTCTTTCATAGGCCGTGTCTTTAAATTTTCCCCTTTAGCTGGCAAAGTCATTTTGTTTTCCCCTTTTTGTTAATAACTCATCTCTGTTACCTCTATCATCGATCCTTCTCTTTTCCCAAAACCTTAGCCAGTTGTCCAAGTTTTATTTTATGCAGGCCGTAGCCATGAGCACGAATCCAAACACATAGAGAGTTCTAATATGGATTCAAATCAAGCAAGCGTTCAAGTTCAGTTTTCAGAATAGGAGATTCCATTCGAGGTTGAGATTTGCGGCCCTCAGGTGATCAAGATCATAAAGTTGTGCAAATTTTAACATCAGACAAAGGTCCAAAGTCACGAGGTCAATCCTAGCCATTGGCACTAGGAAGGGCACGTGGTGAAAGATCAACATTTCACGGTTTTGGAACTTGGGAAGTGCAGAGGCAAGAGTCATAAGGACTCGCAAGGTGCAAACTCACAAAATGATCTGAACCATTGGATCAAGGAAAGCTGTGGACCGTTGATACAACTCTAGTGAAGTCAGAGATTCAAGAATCAAGGGAAGGGATATGAGTAGCCTTTCAACTTCCCTAGATGTGAAATACCGACACGATGAATATTAGATCTAGACCATAGATCTTATAGGGACAGGTGGCAATCGATCTGATGGTTCGCGAAAGTGACTTTTGGGAGTTTTGGAAGGATTCAAAAGAAAATAGATCTGGGTCATCCAAACTAGAGAGGCACATGGAAGAATATAAGTGAAATCGTGATTTTGAGAGTCAGAGGTTTCAGCATGGAGTAAGGTGCAAGTTCCTAAAACGTGAAATCGTGAAGTGCCTAGGAATTGGGCCTGTGGTCACAGCCCGAGGCAACATAGGAGGTGGGCCCAAGGAAAAAGGTAAGCACCCATAACATTATTGGTGACTTGGGTTTCAAAGGAAGAAATCATGATCGTTGGATGCATAGCAGATCTAACTGTTGATCTGAATAGGTCCATTTCGCAATATCGGGTATCGGGAGATTGTAGTCAAGCGATGTGAAAACCCCTGAAATGAAAAATCGCGATGTGCTCAGGAGTTGGGCCCATGGTAATAGACCGAGTTCATATGGAAGCAGGTTCATGAGTAAAGGTTGGCACCCATAGCATAGATCCGACAAAGGTAAAGTTTCAAGGAAGAAATCGTGGCTATGAGATGCATAACAGATCCGACCGTCGATCTAAAGAAGGGAAATTTCGTAATATCAGGTATCGGGAGAGTGTAATCAAGTGATGGGAAGGCCCCAAAAATTATAAATCATGATGCACCTAAGAGTTGGGCCCATGGTCATGGCCCAAGGTCACATGTAGGACAAATGCGACGAAGGAGAGGCTGACACCAGGAGATTTGGGAGCACGAAGGAAAGAGTGTGAATTTCATGAGACCTGCACCAAAATCTGAAGATGCCCGTGTGAGTTAAAGAATGAGACCATCATGGTTTCAAGGTGCCAAGTTGACTTGAAGGGATGCCAACAGCACATGCTAGATCCCTGGGTGTTATGTCTCATCCTGATCCCGATGAAGGAAGTTAATGAAAAAAAGAGTGGTGGTTGAAACCTCGACTCACTCCATAAATGGAAGGTTTGGAAGATCGAGCCGTGGGGACTGAACCGTCAGCATGTGGTACTCCTACGAGCAAATTTTCCTGCAAAACCCATGATGATTTGAGTTCACATCTAACAGAAGAATTCCCGCATAGTCTGATAGTGTGGGCACCGATTAGAAGCTTTGAATGCAGGGGTCCGATCATGCTCCGAGTAGTTTTAGAATTTTTTAGTATATATACTCAGTTTTGATATTTTGTTAAGGTTTATGGTTGAGCTAAGCTCCCATATTGTAATGTTTTAATGAAGCTCTAGTTCTTTGGTTATGTAACTTGATATGATATTTCTTGTTTAATGAAATCTGGCTTTTATTTCCATCTTATCTACATCTGATATTGAATGTTCATGATCAAAGGATTCACATGGATTGTGGTGACTGTGTTGTAATGGATGTTTGATTGTAGTGCAGTTATAGTGTTTTCAAGTTCTTAAAACCCTGAATTCAAGAGGATCTTGTTTTTAGAGTTTTTCCTCCTTAGGCATGCTGGAAGACCTGATGCCCAGAGAAGACCTTTACATATTCTCCTCAATTTATTCCTCCTACTCACCCTTACTACGACTTATTCACTGAATTTGATCAAGACCTTATTTTCTTGTGCATACTTCCCCAGTTTTCTGAGTTAAAATAATATTCTCTTGAGTCTACCCCATTTGACCTTTTTAAATCCATTAATCATGACATATAACCTAATGGGTACTGGGATTACCTCTGTCGCAATCCAGAGGTGACTTTTGGTGCTAATAGAGTCATAGAAGTTTTGTTTGAGTGACAACTTGAGGTGGATGTATTCCATTCCCTCGAGAAAGACTAGTATAAATAAATGAAAGAGTAAATGTGAAAGGATGGTTTGTTGTCAGGATAACAAGCAAATGATTATGCCTTGAGGATCACATGAGAATGATTTTGAAAAATCATGAGTTGACTAATTTTAAGGTAGAGATGTATGTAGGCTGTGAAATATACCCATGGCAGCTACAAATAGGTTTTTGGTTATGCTTAGGGTTAAGTACATCATGGATGTAAGTTAACAAAACCAAAATATGTGTGGATACATAATTTGGATGCATGACAAAGATGCATGTTTATATTCCTTACGAAATATTTGGTAAACAATTGAATCTAACACAAGGTTGAGGCCATCACAGATAGTGATGGATATGCAATAAAGAAGTTGCATGCAGAGGTATTTCCTTGTGGAAGAACTGTGTGAAGACTCTATCTGGAGGATAATGTCACAACCTTAATAACTGCTTAGAATTAAGCAGTGAGCTACAAGCTTATATATATATATATATATATATATATATATATATATTGGATTACATTTTGAGAACATCATGTAATGAATAGAAGGCTAATAGATGAATAAATGAGTATGTTTGACTGAATAGGATTGGTTGAAGCCAAGTTAAGAAAAGGTAGTGAGGCCTTAGAGATAACTCAACTGGGCTGAAAAGTACCAAGCGGTGTAGAAAGAATTGGAAGAAGGGGAGAGCCCTCAATTCCTTTCTTGCTGAGTGTTATGTTTTATTTAGGAAGAGAAGGATGGTACACTGATGAAGGTAAATGTTTTGTGCAAGATACCAGATATATAAAATATGCAGAACATAAACGAAATGCTAGAAATGACAGAATAACAGTAAAATATCCAGCATAATCTTCACAATACACAGAAATGATATACGAAATAGCAACAGAAATAACACTTGACTCAGATAGCAATGTTCACAGGCCTCATCGAGGGGGAAACCTCTAGTCGAGTAGCGCTCTATTACAATAATATCCCAACTAGGGTTCTCATACCCTCGACTCCTATTTATACTAAAAAGAAGCATCTAGAGGAAGATCCTTCTAGAAGCAGAAGCTTCTATTAGGTCTTCTTACATCCGCCTTATTCTATTTTATTGAAAGGTCTTATTAATATTGACCTTTATTACATCCGAATACATTGATATACTTATGTGCGGGTTAGGACCTTAACATGTCTTCCCCCTTAAAAACAACCTTGTCCTCAAGGCTTGAGATGTGGAAACTGCTGCAGAATCGTAGCTGGTTCCCAAGTGGCATCTGCTGGAGTCATATCTTTCCACTGTACTAGCACTTCCTTGATGGTTCTTTGATACAGGCGACACTCCCTCTGGTCCAAAACTGCTTCTGGTTGTAGCCAAATGGATCCTTCTTCAGCTAACTCTGGAAGGTTGGTTTGAAGTTGGCACCTGGTTCCAATCACCTTCTTCAAGCAGGAAACATGAAAAATAGGATGTA
>ML790516.1:237777-322158 GCA_009831015.1 Picea engelmannii | reverse complement strand
TAGAGGAAGATCCTTCTAGAAGCAGAAGCTTCTATTAGGTCTTCTTACATCCGCCTTATTCTATTTTATTGAAAGGTCTTATTAATATTGACCTTTATTACATCTGAATACATTGATCTACCTATGTGCGGGTTAGGACCTTATCATTTTGACACCATAGTGATGATGGTTGTATTGCTGTAGAAACAATCGAGATTTGTTTGTGTTACATTCATAAAGGAATTAAGGATAATGTGATGAAGTGCATAAAGACATGCTAGGACATGTCTGAAAATGTTTTATTGTCTTAATTTTATGCCCAAATGTTTTTGAAAGGAAGTTGTATGCCATGAGTACCCAAGTAGAGTATGATCTAGGAAGAAAATGTTGATCGAATCAGGTTAATCAAGAACCTGAAATAGGAAATGAATGCAAGCCATTCATCGGTAGAAAACTGATCTCAGTCGTGAGATCAAATTCAATATCCATTGGAGTTAACAGATCAAACACCAGTTGTTTGATTAGATTGATGGTCGGGGATCATTGTGGAACGCGAAAGTGAAATTAACAAACATACTAGTTCACGGTCTGTAATAAACCCACACCATTGATCTCGTCATGGTGGATGATCAGTGACCACGATTAAAAGAGTCGGGCGAGCACTTTTCAGATTGCGGGGGTTGAAATCTCCAATAAAAGAGCGAGCATATTGGGGTTCCACAATCGTTGTGAACCGCATATCTGTGAACGATCGATGGGTGAACCAGTAAGGAACCCATGCGTTAATGCCATGTAAATTCGTACTGTGATTGGGCTCTTTGGTTGAATGTGGAAAATCAAGACTTAGTTCACAATCTAAATTTCTCTGCCAAACACTTCTGTGTTGGAATTATTATTATTTGGAAATTGTGTGGTTTAAAATTGACCGATGGATAAGATCGACGACCCACGATCATTGCGGATATTTCATATGCACATGGGTTAACTTTAAGACCTGTACCCATAATTTAAACTCAATATAACGTTGTTTTGATTTTGGGATCCAATCGTAGATCAGAGGACCCATATTCATTGCGGAGATCGGGAGGAGAGTTAAGCTGCGAGCTAGTTGAGGGTCTAGAATCCCTTGCAGTTGTTGGATATGGGGGAAGTAAAATATAAACCATTGATTAGAAAATAAGGGATTAAGCCATGATCATAGTGCCTAGACACGGGAGTTGAAAGGATAACACCTGAAAAGAATAGAGTTGAGGTCACAACTCTCAGTTTCATGGAGAGAAAATGGAGTTCCTCTGGACCAGTAAAGGAAGATAGAGTTTAGCACTCTGCGTTAGAATGTGGTCACGGGGAATGGTTCTATGGGAATAAATGTGCTCATAGTTAGCGCGTTGCATGAAATTGCTTCAAGGAAATGCGTGTTTGCATAAAGGGAAGACAATGGATTTCCTATTAAGGAAGGAGGAACTTCCGAAATTTTACTTACATTGTATGGGTGTCAAGAAAATCAAATTTGGGTGTCCATGAGTGTGGGCACCTTGGTTACTAATGAAGAAAGAATGCTTGGGTGCATTCAAGAGAAAATTTTAGTTTCATATGTGTTGATCTGGGATCATGATCATCTTGCAATAGGAAGAACAATCCTGCTGCAATAATGAACGAGAATGAATAATCCATATGGTGAAGAGCTTGGCTAAGCTCCAACACACTATGGAAGAGTTCTTGTCATAAAGTGTGGAATAATTGAAATCAATAAAAGGATGCATTGGGTATGAATGTGTCCACAAATGTTGGCACATTCATTAAAGTCAATTGATATCTGAATTACATTTTGAAAAGTTTGGTAGGCTGAAATGATGCATAGGTAAGGGATGATGTTTCCTTCCATGTTTATATAGATGTGATGAAACTATTAGAATGCACAAGTTAATAAAGGTTGTAATGAAATTTTAAATGTGGTAAGAAAATATATATATATATATATATATATATATATATATATATGAGAAACTAACAGTTTGTTTGGCTGTGTAAAGAATGAATTGCAGGAAGAAAGAGTATTGGATATGGCAATGTTGTAAGCCCATAAGGAAGACCAAAATTTCTTACTGAGCCAAATTGCAATGGGAAGGAAAGTCCCATAATTGGTGGAACTGGTTCCGTGTGGAACAGATATGAAAATAAACGAGGAAATGGGAAGATCTATGGGTAATAGATTGCAATAAAATTTTGAAATTTAAAATTTATGATGATGTCTCATGAATTTTTGTATACCTATGATACATATGAGAAGAAAAGATTTATCCAGAAAGGATAGATGAAGGCTGTCAATATGGAAAGCATGCAAAATGGCTACTGCTGAGCCATGAGAACCCCGTGGTAAGTCATGATCGCCTGGAATATGTTATGTTGTGGTAACACAAGCCAGAGGAGACTTTGACTGTTCTTGTAAACTATTGATTGGGATCATGCACACAATGGGTATGTCTAGGAAAAATAGTCATCTTGGATAACAAGACAACCATGTGGATACAAATCCACAAACTGCGCAGATGAATACTATGCAAGTTGTGAAATTTTTCCAGAATTTTATGCACAATAAAATGTTTTCGCATGAATCTATGATTAATATGATTGTTGTCCAAGAATTATTGAAGGAATATGATGAAGGTTAAGGGTATGGAAAGGACCTGACCAAGGAAGAGGATCAAGATTTGTGAAGAAACTGAACGACAAATAACATGACATGTGCTATTGACAGATAAAACATTGTGGACGATGTTCCTTTAAGGGGGAGGGGATTGTAATACCCTTGTTTCCCCAGTTTGTAAATATAACTATATTTTCTAAGAGACTATGCGAAACCCAATATGTGTGAATGTTTTATTTGATAAACCTTTGTATAAAAGGTTAATGAATGTAAATTCTATTATTTACTAGAAAATGGATAAGTGTTGCATGATTGTTGGAAGGGGGGTGTTCTAAGAGAGACCACAAATGATATGAAAGAGATGGTGAAGGGGACTAGGAATGGTTGCGTTAACCTCAAACAGACCAATACTTTTCTATATTTAATTGCTATGGATCAAAACAACCCTCTGACCCAGGAATGAATTATAGTCATGTTGGTAGGTGGGAAGAACTCCTCAAGAGTTAATGAGAGGATGGTGTAGAGTGTCCATCTGTAAGGCATTCATACCTAACCATGGACTAGGAATTCAGGCTATAAGCAATCTTACTGAGAAAGGAAAGAGAGGAAGATGAGATCTAAAGAGGAAGACTTGCAAAGAGTGCAGAGTAGAGAGACTAAGCTCAGGTTCGAGCAAGAACTGAAAAAGAGCGCGTTCTGATCACGGGAGAAGGAGAGTAACCTTCATCCTTATCTATTGCTAAGACATGAGAAGGAGAGTAACCTTAATCCATATCTATTATTGAGCCGAGAGAAGGAGAGTAACCTTTGTCCCTATCTATTAATGAGCCAGGAGAAGGAGAGTAACCTTCGTCCCTAACTTTCGCTGAGACGAAAGAAAATATTCAATATCGAAGCATCGTGGCCTAGCTCAAGGGTGGCCAATGGTAAATCCATTAGGAGTGACTGAGCCTATGGTTGGGTAAAAATGGGCACCCCTTTTAGCAATCAAGTTACATCTTCTGGTTTTGATAAGTGTTTTCATGCTTTGTGCTTTAAAATGGTATAATGAATGAATGCATGTATGTATACATTTAAGATTGGCCTCTGTATTGACTGATCAAGTGATGTGTATGTATTTTTCTCCTTGAGGACTTATGTTTATGCTTGATTTTCCATATGCTCCAGTTTAACGCTCGAAGGTGTTTTCCCCAGGGAGTTACCTCACAGTTCCAGAGTTGGAGGAAGCCTCTTGGCACTGCTACCATCTCGGTAATTCCACAATATTACCCCGCCCAGTTTCAGAACTTAAAGTTCTGTAATCTAGGAAGGCTCTTCCTTCAAACCAGTAGCCTAAGAGACCTTAGGCTTATGCCCATAGCCTTAACTAAATCTCGGCTAAGAGTAGAGCTTATAGACCGAGATTCACCAGAAGGTCCACATGACCAGGGTCTAGGAACCCTGTGCTAAGTTCGAAAGGAGATAGCTCTTGATGGCTTCAGAGCTTCAGGGGATCGAAGCCATGGGATGTCAAACTTCATAACTTTAAAAAATACCCAAATTATAGATTCATGAAAGGTTGTGAGTCGTTGATCTGGGGAGTCCATTGGGAACCCTTCTCGACTGTCTGATCATCTAGTGGAAGGTTTCGTGTATGGTACTTCGACGAAGTTCCACTTCGAGAGAATGGATATGCTATAGCATCAAACTTCCCGAACGTCATAGATACAAAGTGAAGGAGATCCGTATAATTGGGGTAGATATTTAGGAGCTCCACCTACCATCTGTTCATTCAAGAGAAGGGACCCACACACGGTACTTTGACAAAGTCCCGCTTTGGGAAAATGGAGTGGCAGTGAAGACAAAACCCCCGAAGGCAAGAACCGAAAATTGATAAGGACCATTGATTTGGGGGTCCTTCAATTTCTCTCCTAGCCGTCGGATCTATGAAAAATATAGCCAGAGATTGACCGATTCAGGAGAACAGGGATGTTGTAACGTAAAAAATTACCGAAGGTCGAATTCATGAAATGACTAGCACTGTAGATCTGGGGATCCTTTGTGTCCTATCCTAGCCAAAATATTTACGATGTAGTCAGCCTGACGTTGACCTCTTTAGGAAGATAGGGGTGTTGTTCCATCAAAACCCCCGAAGGCCGAAGTCACAAAGTAGTGAGGACCATCGATCCTCAGACTCTTCGGGATCCCTCTCATTCGTCGATATACAGGGACGCATGGCACTAGATCTTTGAGTCCGGAGACTGGGAAATCCAGGGAAAGTTGAGTTGTTGTGTGTCAAAAATCTATGGAGCTCGAAGTAACGAGACACATCGATTCAAGGATGCTTTGGGACTTTTCCTAACTGTCATATATAGTCTGTGGTTAGCCCAGTACTAACCAAATTCGGGATAAAAGAGGAGTTTGCATTGAAAAACTCCTGAACACCGAATTTGTGAAGTAATAGGAGTCGTAGATCCATGGATCTACATGGCCGTATCTCAACCATGAGATCTCAGGAATGTTAGAAGGACACCAATATAGAGTGATATGGTGTAGTGACATCACCAAGGGTGACATGGACCCAAGTTTGACGTGCCACATGTCACCCAGATTCATGCATATCACATACCCTATAGACTTATTGGAACCTCACACATGTCACCCTTGGCCCCTTCCACGTGTCATCCCCATGTACGAGCCACCTAGTCAAAGCAGTTGTTCAAGTGACAAGAACTACGAGAGTCTGGGACTTCGGGACTTTGGAGGATTTAGGTGTAGCATTGTAAAGAGACAAAAAGGTTTGAAGACCAGAGCCAAATGGAAAGGTTACGGGACTTCGAGAGTTCGAGACTCGGGAAGGTCTCGTGCATAGAAGTAAGGAGGCGTTTAGCATTGAAGCGCTGAAGTGCCGAAGCCCCTACTGGCCTGCATGTTAGACCCCTGCGTGTTAGACACCTGTGTGTTAGATGAAGATTGAGTCCAGTCAAAGGATCAGACGGTGGACAAAATTCCACTGTGGATGAAGGAACCTGAAGATAATACATGTGGGGTGGATTCACGTGGAAGCCACCTAGCCCTCAACCAATGAATGCCCAAAGAACTTAGGAAATTTATATCCACCTGTTCTGAGCTAAGTTTTGAGGATGGAGACCATGGTTGGAAATATATGGATGAGCAGAATGTGATAGAGACCCCGAATGAAGGATTTGACCACTTAAGGATAATTAAATTTTGATGTCCCATCCCTAGAAAATCCACTTAGGGGTCTGTTGGCACAGGGGTAGACCCAGGGTTCAGCTCTAGGAGCGTACCAACAAGACCTAGCTACTATCCCATTTGGCAACATCTATGAAGCAGATGCAGTCTCACCCAAAGAAACTATGAGTGGGTTGCAGGAAAGAGATGTCTACAACCAGGGGAATATCAAGTGGAACTATTACAACAACAACACAACATGCCTCTATCATTCAACAAGCTAGATATATCCTTCACAAGTATAGATATGATCTAATACAATAATGAAGATAACAATATAACAACAACAGAGATCAAATCATCAATCACACACACAACAACATATGTACGTGGTTCACCCTCTCTCTAGGGCTACCTCCACAAAACTGTGATTATGATTTATTATGGTAAAGCATACAGTTCTTATCTGCGCTCTCAACTAGAATATCTTCTTTCTTCTCTCTCTTTCTCTCCCTTTCCTGCACACCCAGCCGTAGGACTTGAACTTCAGACACAGTTGAAGATCTTACAATATCTGAAGCCTCTCTCTCTCAACACTTCTTGCTCACAATACAATAATCTCTCACCACAACAATAGAGCTAGATCAACAACAATAACATACCCCCCGACCCAGGTCCTCTTGACCCTTATTTATTCATTACAATACCTCACTGATAGCCTTAGGCTATAACCTAGGTGCTAAAACCCTAAATACCAAAACCCTAGTGTCACATACCCACTACCTAAATCGGATTTTTCTGGTCTTTTGCCGAACCAGAAACCCCTAAATATCCATGGAGGCCCAACGCAAGCTGGCTCTTTATCTTTCCTTTTCCGTTCCCATGTGATCGCGTGTCATGATCACGGTTCAATTTGAACACAGTGCCTATTTGTATTTCTCACCTCGGCACTACGGTAAAGTCTAATCGTTCGACTCTGCAACCGCCGAACCCCGACAGGGCTAGCGACCGGCTAATGGGGACGAATCCCTACAGGGTCAGCAAGTGACCAATATGAACAAGTTCCAACAGGGGTAGGGAACCGCCAATGATAATAGGCCCCGTCACATGGTTAAGTGGAATACAGGTGGTAGAAAGGGAAACGCGACACGATGGTCGACATGTCAGGAGGGGCCCCACTTCACATGCCACACTATTATGTACCCCCCCATTAAAGGCAGAATGGCAAGGCAGGTCCAGAATCCACTTGAGCGTCGTTGATCCCGGGAAGTTAATCTTGACTGTTCGAGAGTTGCACGTCCAATTCCAGACCCCCCCCCCCTACCGCTAAAGGAAAAACAGTAAGGGGGATCCAGAATGGAAATCAGTCATAGATCTGGACGGGTGGACTCTGGCCGTCCAGATCATCTCTCCACTTATCCTAAAGCATATTCAAGTCCTGGATTAAGTTGACGTCTCATATCCATATCTAACGGTCATTACAAACCCTGAGATCCTCCGAAAGAATCTCATCCGTTCATCGGGGTTCATCATTACGAGAATCCAAACTTTCGATCACGGGACCCCCAAAGCCTCGATCCCCAGTTTCCTGATGTGGTTAATCTCTCAACACATGGCCTCCGCCAATCAGATGACTCATACCTACTCCGGGGTTTCCACCATGGGAAATCCTGAACTCTTGTCAACAAGAATCCCGATTCCGTGATCCCCGATGAGCCAATTCACCGATATGGTCCTTTACGTGTTAGCCCTCCTGGCTAAACTCCTGGCCCACGTGACCACTATCTCACAAGACCGCAGCCTTATCTTCTGTTGGGTTTGCGGACTTTCCAATGCCCAAATACACTCGTCCTTAGGATTCACGATCCGCCGAATCCCGATATGCCGATATAATGACATCTGGCCCTACAATGGATGATTTTCACTTTGTCAGGATTCCGGACTTCACAATTTCAAAGTGTATGGATTTCTTGCCCACGGGATTCCCGATTTCCCGATGGATGACTTTCCTTTCGGGACTTTTTCTGAATGCCCCGATTTCCACCACGTTTCCTCCCATGATGGACGACTCTTATTGATTCTGGAGTTTTCACTAAGAAAATTCCCAACCTCATGTCATCGTGACTCCTGATTTCACGAATGTTGATATCCCGATGGCCATGCCTCTCGTCGGGATTTTCAACCTCCTATTCATGAGGGATTAACCCTCATGCATCTCTTAACTGATCCAATGGCTGTCAGGTTTTTCTAGCTAATATCTAATGGCTCAGATCTGTCCCACCTTGTGCACTCTTCCACTACTTCATGGACGTGGAAAAATCAACGGTCTAGATGTTCTCACAGACCGTGGGGGTCTACGATCCCGATTTCCTCGCTATTCACGAATATAGAGGAAAAGGGGCAAGGTATGTAATGCCCTTGTTTCTTTTGTCGATCTAACGGTTGTGAATGACCATGGGACTTCCGACAAAATCTTGTCCGTATTTCGATACTTATCCCTACGCTGCTACTTCGGGATTTTAAGAGGGTCATTCGTCCTCGTACATGGTTTTTAAGCCTTGCACAACCAAGTCCTTTTTCCAGGTTCTTAGTAAACCTTTCCAAGGAGGGAAACTCAGTGAAGAGATCTATTTCGGGGCGTCCCTGGAGACAGATAAGGGTAAATAACTTCCCAAGAACGGGCTAGAAGCCTGACTTGGTTCAACTTATGCATAATTAAATTCATTTATCAACATAATCCATGCGTGGTGTTTCGGTTATAAGCATATACAACTACTAGTATTGATTAAAATACTACTCAGACATTCTTAAAATGAAAACATTCATAGCTTCGTAGCTTATGAGCATAATTATTAAAATACATATATTTCAAAGTGCCAGAGGCAAAACACTTATCAGAAATAACACCAGGGTTAAGCAACTGCTAAGAAGGGTACTTGTTTCCACCCAATCGTAGGCTTAGCGACTCCCAGCGGATTTACCACTAGCCACCCCCAAGCTGAGACCACGATGCTGTGAGACTGTGTCTCCGTTTTCCAGTAACCAGGAGCAAAGGTTTCAATCCTTCCTCTCTGCTATCACTCACTCTGCATATCGCCAGAGTTCTCCCCTCGCGTCTACCCCCCAAATCGCTTCTACCCCACACCTTATCCTCTTGCGAGGTTGCGTGTGGTGCGATTACCCTCGCACTGATCAGGTCTGATGGCTCTATGGATGGGAGGTTCACCTCCCATCCCTCATTAAACCATCCACCTACCAGCCTGTGAGACATTTAATTCGGGGCCAGCGAGCCGCTTTTGGTTCTTCGGGCCACTGGAGTCCAAATACGGTATTAATTCTTGGTGGAAGTTAACGCCACCTTTCCAGGCGCCTTCCACCGTCATCGTGGTCTCTTTTTCTGCACATGCCCTCTCAGCAGTCCTGCAATAAATTCAAAATGTTATTCACATTCATTGACCTTTTCCTCAAGGTCCATTTACATCACATATTCACATTTATGAGTTCGGCATAGTTCTTGGCCAGTCCAGTTATATTTACAAGCTGGAAAAAACAAGGTGTAACAATTCCCTCCCCCTTAAAAGGAACATCGTCCTCGATGTTCTTATCTACTAACATGAATGGTATGTACAGAAGTAAAAAAAATCGGATATGCCTGTCTCATGGCATCCTCCATTTCCCATGTAGCCTCATCTGGGCCAAAATGTTTCCACTGCACCTTGACCTGTGCAATGGTTCTGTTCCGAAGCGGGGTTTCCTTTCTGTCCAGTATGCATTGGGGTTCTGGTAGAAATTCTCCCTCCGGTTCCACCTGGATCACATACCAGTCAATTATATGATTAACATCATGTACATATTTCTTCAATAATGAAACATGGAAAACAGTATGTGCTTTTACTGTGGGAGGAAGTGCTAGCCGATAGGCTACAGGTCCCACTCTATCTAGAACCTCAAAGGGTCCACAATACCGGGGTGCCAACTTGGCACAAGATCCCATTTTTAGGGAACTCCTTCTGGGCTTAATTCGGAGATATACATGGTCTCCCATTTTGAACTCTCTTGGAGTTATCTTTTGGTCAGCATAACTTTTTTGTCGGTTCTGGGCGATCTTCAGATTTTGTTTTCTCTGAGACATTTGCTGTTCCATTTATTTCAACATGTTGGATCCAAAATAAATCCTATTCACCGGATTACTCCAGCTGACTGGAGTATTACACTGTCTACCATATAGGACCTCGAAGGGACTCATCTTTAAGGATGCTTGGTAGCCATTGTTGTAGGCAAATTCTACCAATGGTAGGTAGTCTTCCCATTTCCTGGGTTGATGCATTACATGCATCCTTAACATATCCTCTAATATTTGATTTACTCTTTCTGCCTATCTGTCTATTTGAGGGTGGTAGGCGATGTTGAACAACAACTTGGTTTCCAATCCAGCCATCAATGATTTCCAAAAATTGGAAGTAAATTTTGTGTCTCTGTCAGACACTATCTCTTTCTTCATACGTGCAGTCTGAACACCTCTTTCATGAATATCTGGGTGATATCTATCACCTTGCAGGTTGATTTGACAGGGATGAAATGAGCAGACTTGCTCAGTTTATCCACCACCACCATAATGGCATCATTATGTTTGGTTGAAGTTGGTAATCCAGTGATAACATCCATGGAGATGGTTTCCCATTTCCATTCTGGGAAGGGTAAAGGGTGTAATAGTCCTGCTGGGTGTCAATGTTCTACTTTAACCTATTGGCATTCTATGCATTGGGCCAAATATTTGGCTATGTCCTTCTTCAATCCAGGCCAATAAAATTGTTTCCGGGTGGCAGTGATCATTTTCTAGTATCCTGGGTGACCAGTGTATGGTCTTTTATGTAGTTCATTCATAATGAACCTCTTCAAGTCGTCACAATTTGGAATGTACAGTCTATCTTTGTAAGTGAGCAAACCTCCTTCGATCATCTGGTAGCCTTCATATTTTACTCCAGTGGGTTCTTGCTGTAGGTACAGGGTCACAGTTTGAATGAAGGGATCTGTTTCTTGTGCATCTCTACCTCTGTCATTGACATCTGTCTCATAGGTACTCACCGCTTCCAGGTGAATTGTTCTCATGCTCCTGCTAAGGACATTGACCACCCTATTTTCCTTCCCTTTGATGTGTTTGATTTCAAAATCAAATTCGCTGAGGAGGGCCATCCATCTAGCTTGTCTAGCATTGAGATTTGGTTGGTCAAACAAATATCTCAATCCACAGTGATCTGTCATAAGTACAAATTTTCTTCCCAAGAGGTAATGCCTCCACATTTTAAAGGCATGCACTATGGAAGCCAGTTCTAGATCATGAGTCACTTAGTTGACTTCATGTTCGTTCAATTTTCGGGATTCATAGTAGATCACCTTTCCTTCCTGCATAAGGACTCCTCTGAGCCCTTCCTTACAGGAATATGTGCACATGAGGAAGTCAGCTTCTGGGTCAGTGATTTTCAACACGAGTGCATGGGTTAGTAGATGTTTCAAGGTTTGAAATCTTTCTTCACATTGTTGTGTCCACAGGAATTTTGTCCCCTTCTTCTGGAGGGCAGTGATTGGACAACCAATCTTGGAGAATCCTTTTATAAATCTCCTATAGTATCTTGCCAATCCCATAGAGGTTATGATGTCTGAGACATCCTTTGGGGTAGTCCATTCCATGATAGACGTGATCTTGTCAGGATCTACTGCTACCCATTCCTTGGACAAAACATGTCCCAAGTAATGTACTTGCTTCTAAAAGAAGTCACATTTGCTGAATTTAGCATAGAGATGATGCTCTCTTAGCACTTGCAACAAAAGTCTAAGATGCTCTTCATGTTATTCTCTATTCTTAGAGTAGATTAATATGTCATCAATAAAAACTAGTACAAATTTATCTAAAAATTTACTGAGTACATTGTTCATTAAGCACATGAAAGTGGCAGGGGCATTGGTTAACCCGAATGCTACTACCACAAACTCATAGTGACCATACCGTGTCTGGAAAGAGGTTTTATGGATGTCTTCACCCTTGATTCGGACTTGATGGTATCCCGACCTCAAGTCAATCTTTGAGAAAATAGGCGCTCCTTCCAACTGATCGAATAGATCATCGATCCTGGGCAAGGGGTACTTGTTCTTTATGATTACTTTATTAAGTTGTCTATAATCTATACACAGTCTAAGGGTGCCATCCTTCTTTTTCACAAATAGGATTGGTGCACCCTATGGGGACACGCTGGGTCGGATATAACCCTTATCCATCATTTCTTTCAGTTGCAATTTGAGTTCAACTAACTCAGGTATTCTCATCCGGTAGGGTGTCCAAGACACCGGTACCGCTCCTGGTGCGAGCTCTATCGAGAAGTCAATGTCTCTTCTTCGAGGTAGACCCAATACCTCTTCCGGAAACACATCTCTATATTCTCTCAAGATAGGGTGATCATCGGGGCATGGTTTAGCACCTTCGGTTGTTTTCAACCCCTGTATTGCATATAGGGGACATCCCTTTCGGCAATACTTTCTCATTTGCATGGCTGATATTTGTCTCACCAAGACCGATTTTCAGATCCCTTGAAGGGTTATCCTTTTTCCTCCTTTGCTCACACATTCTAATGTTTTAGGGTAACATTCCAATTTGTCTTTATGGGTGGACAACCAGTCCATACCAATCAACAGATCATACGATCCCAGGGGTAATACGTTAAGGGTTGCTTGGGTGGGGAATTCACCCAACATTAACTGGCAGGCTGCTATGGCCTCTGCCACCTTTCTTTTAGTGCCAATGGATAACTGTACCAACCATGGCTTGGTTTTTTTTGTGGCTATAGCTTACACTTATCCACAGTCCTATGGGCTATATAACTCAAATTTGAACCAGGGTCAATTAAAACAGACACTAGATGGTTGAAAATCATACCTTCTATTTCCACCACTGAAGCCTGGTGGTCAGCTTGGTTATTATCCAAGGATGCATAAATCTACGGCACACTCCTTGCCACATCATTGACTGTGGTAGCTTCCTACATGTTATATACTTTCCGACTGTTCTGTTGTCGGTGTGGATAGTCTCTCAGGAGATGCTCTTATCCGCAACCCCAACATTTCAGAGGTTCTTTCTTTGGGTTATTAGTCTTCAATGATATAGGTCCAGAAGTTTTATTTCCGTTCACCGAGGGAAAGTTCTGCTGGAGCACACTCCGGGTTGGAAAGTTCATTCTGGGGTTCTTCTTGTAGATCTTAAATCCTGAGGATTTGATCCCCTTTTTCTGAAATTTTGAACCGCTCTTCTATCTCCAGTCTCCACGAGACTCTGCCCGATGTCCATATTGTTCATGACAATATGTTGCCTTTCGTATAGTGTCTTCTAAGGTCTTTGGCTTGTCAAATTCAATTTAGTTCCGATATTCCTTGGGTAGCCCACTGATGAAGCATTGTGCCTTCACCTTCTCTGCTTTGATGTAGGGTACATATCTCAATAAGTCGAGGAATTTGTTGACATATTCCTCGATAGTGAGTTGTCCCAGTTTGAGTTCATAAAACTCTTTAGCCTTCTCGTCGAAATATCTTTCCAACAAATACTTCTTTCGGAAGTAATTTTCAAACCGTTTCCAAGACAGGTCCTCCTCGCAGACCCCCTTCATGTTCTTAAGATCTTCCCACCAGATGGAAGCCTTTCTGTTCAGATTGAAAGTGGCCACTTGGGCCTTCAAATTCTCTGAAAAGTCATGGACTCTGAAATATTTCTTCAGTCCAAGTAGCTAGGCCTCGACTTCCTCTCCCTTATTTATCTCTCCATCGAAGGAGGGAGGTTTGGACTTTCTGAATTCTTCAAACTTATGAACCTTGGAAGTCTTTTGCTTCTTCTGTTTTCTTCTAGAATAGGAACTGGTCCTGATGCTGGAAGAGCCTTCTGAATCGCTAGCTTCCTTCTCAGTGGAAGCATCTGGCACTGGTCCTTTAGCTCTGGGGTGAACCTTTCTTGAGGTGCTTCTCTTAGTATGGCCACTGATACGACCATGTTTCTGCACTTCGGGTTCATGCTGCATTTGTCGCTGTAGGTCGGATAAGCTTTGCAGTAACACTGCATTAATTTCAGTTTTCTTTTCTTGTTCTTTCATCATCCTTTCATTGTCGGCCTTGCAGCTTTGCAATTCAACCATGAGACTCCTCACAGTCTCGGCTAGGTTTGGAGGGGTTCCTATTGTTCTTCTTTCATCAGACTCTTCATCTCTATTGTGGGAGCCTTCTCCCATCTCTTGGCGAGTCACCATATTCCGTGTCTGTCGATTCCCATGGCTGATCGTCTGCTTGAGTGAAAAGACAAACGCTGGCTATTAGTCAAGAGTTAAATACATTTTTATAATCTGTGCATAATTTATAACTCTTTCACATGCATACATAGTCGGGTTCTCGTTTCCCAGTTTTCAATCCTAGACAAGAGAGTTACATTAGGGGGTTTCTCTTCGTAGGAGTACTTAGAACGGAGCTTATGCGCAACTCGTTCATGAGCCCAATCAGGCCGAGTGTTGTAACCATGCTCTGATACCACTTTGTCACATACCCACTACATAAATCGGATTTTTCTGGTCTTCTGTCGGACCAGAAACCCCTAAATATCCATGGAGGCCCAACTTAAGCTGGCTCTTTCTCTTTCCTTCTCTATTCCCATGTGATCGTGGGTCATGATCACGGTTCAATTTGAACACAGTGCCTATTTGTATTTCGTTCCTCGACGCTACAATAAAGTATAATCGTTCGACTCTGCAACCACCGAACCCCGACAGGGCTAGTGACCGGCTAATGGGGACGAATCCCTACAGGGTCAGCAAGTGACCAATAGGAAATAGTTCCAACAGGGGTAGGGAACCACCAATGAGAACAGGCCCTATTGCGTGGTTAAGTGGAATACAGGTGGCAGAAAGGGAAAAACGACACGGTGGTCGACATGTCAGGAGGGGCCCCACTTCACACGCCACACTATTCCGGACCCCCCCCATTAAAGGCAGAATGACAAGGGGGGTCCATAATCCACTTGAGCACCATTGGTCCCAGGGAGTTAATCTTGACCATTCAAGAGTTGCGTGTCCAATTCCGGAACCCCCCCCCCCCCTACTGCTAAAGGTAGAACAGTAAGGGGGCTTCGGAATGGAACCTCATCCGTAGATTTGGACGGGTGGACTCTAGCTGTCCAGATCAGCTCACCGCTTATCCTAAAACATATTCACGTCTTGGCTTAAGTTGACATCTCATCTCCATATATAACGGTCATTACAGACCCTGAGATCCTCTGAAAGAATCTCATCTGTTCATCGGGGTTCATCATTATGAGAATCCAGAATTTTGATCACGAGACCCACGAAGCCTCGATCCCTGGTTTCTTGATGCGGTTAATCTCTAGACACGTGGCCTCCACCAATTGAACGACTCATACCTACTCCAGGGTTTCCACCATGGGAAATCCTAAACTCTTGTCAACAAGAATCCTGATTCCGCGATCCTTGATGAGCCAATTCACTGATATGGTCCTTTACGTGTTATCCCTCCTGGCTAAACTCCTGGCCCACGTGACCACTATCTCACAAGACCACAACCTTATCTCTTGTTGGGTTTGTGGAATTTCAAATGCCCAAATACACTCGTCCTCAGGATTCGTGATCCGCCGAATCCCGATATGCCGATATAATGATAGCTGGCCCTACAATGGACGCTTTTCACTTTGTCGGGATTCCAGACTTCACAATTTCAAAGTGTATGGACTTCTTGCCACGGGATTCCCGATTTCCCGATGGATGACTTTCCTTTCGGGACTTTTCCCAAATTCCCCGATTGCCACCACACGTCCTCCCATGATGGACGACTCCTATTGATTCCGGGATTTTCACTAGGAAAATTCCCGACCTCATGTCATCGTGATTCCCGATTTCACGAATGTCGATTTGCCGATGGCCACACCTCTCGTCGGGATTTTCAATCTCCTATTCACAAGGGCTTAACCCTCATGCATCTCTTAATCGATCCAACGACTGTCGGGTTTTTCTAGCTAAGATCTAATGGCTCAGATCTGTCCCACCTTGTGCACTCTTCCACTACTTCATGGATGTGGAAAAATAAACGGTCCAGATGTTCTCATGGACCGTGGGGGTCTACGATCCCGATTTCCTCGTTATTCATGAAGATAGAGGAAAAGGGGCAAGGTATGTAACACCCTTATTTCTTTCATCAATCTAACAGTTGTGAATGATCATAGGTCTTCCGACGAAATCTCGTCCGTCGTTCGATACTTATCCCTACGTTGCTACTTCAGGATTTTAAGAGGGTCATTCCTCCTCGTACAGGGTTGTTAAGCCTTGCACAGCCAAGTCCTTTTTCCAGGTTCTTGGTAAACCTTTCCAAGGAGGGAAACTCAGTGAAGAGATCTATTCGAGGGCGTCCCTGGAGACAGATAAGGGTAAATAACTTCCTGAGAACGGGCTGGAAGCCTGACTTGGTTCAACTTATGCATAATTAAATTCATTTATAAACATAAGCCATGCGTGGTTTTTTGGTTATAAGCATATACAACTACTAGTACTAATTAAAATACTACTCAGACATTCTTAAAATGAAAACATTCACAGTTCCGCAGCTTATGAGCATAATTATCAAAATACATATATTTCAAAGTGTCAAAGGCAAAACACTTATCAGAAATAACACCAGGGTTAAGCAACTACTGAGAAAGGTACTCATTTCCACCCAACCATAGGCTTAGCGACTCCCAGTGGATTTACCACTAGCCACCCCCGAGATGAGACCATGATGCTGTGAGACTGCATGTTCGTTTGCCAGTGACCAAGAGCGAAGGTTGCAATCCTTCCTCTCTGTTATCACTCACTCTGCATATCGCCAGAGTTCTCCCCTCGCGTCTGCCCCCCAAATCGCTTCTACCCCATGCCTTATCCTCTTGCGAGGTTGCGTGTGGCGCGATTACCCTCGCGCTGATCAGGTCTGACAGCTCTACGGATGGGAGGTTCACCTCCCATCCCTCATTAAGCCATCCACCTACCAGCCTGCGAGACATTTAATTCGGGGCCAGTGAGCCGCTTTTGGTTCTCCGGGCTAGTGGAGTCCAAATACGGTATTAATTCTCGGTGGAAGTTAATGCCACCTTTCCAGGTGCCTTCCACCGTCATCGTGGTCTCTTTTTCTGCACATCCCCTCTCAGCAGACCTGCAATAAATTCAAAATGTTATTCACATTCATTGACCTTTTCCTCAAGGTCCATTTACATCACATATTCACATTTATGAGTTCTCCATAGTTCTTGGCCAGTCCAGTTATATTTACAAGCTGGGGGAAACGGGGTGTTACACTTGATCCTCTTTTTTCGGGCTTCGCTAACTTGTCTTTCCTTCCTTCTTGGACAGTGCTCCAAAGCATCCGACGGTGGATTTTCCCCACTTGCTGAGTTGTCCTTGATCCCTCTTCCTTGTTGATTTGTCAACCTTGATCTTCTTATCCAACATTTTGATTTTCCATACTTCGCTCCATCTTCTCTACTCTTCTTCTCACTTCGACCTAGTGGTAGTCACTGTGTCTTTCACGAAGTGTGCATTTCACCTTTTCTTTATTGATCTTCTCTTTATTCCATAACCAAGGGCCAAAAGGGTCGAGTGTGTTGCATAAATCCTATTAGAATGCACTTTTGTAGGTTAATGTATGTGTAAGTGTAGGTTGCTGGTCATGCCTATGAAATCCAAATTGGCTACAGGGGTTGTTCTTTCTTATGAAAGAAGGTATGATGTTGATTGTTTCTTAGGTGTGGACCAAGGTTAGACATGTAACCTTTTATTCTAAATGAATAAGACAACACGAGAGAAGAACACTCAAAATAATGTTGGATTTCTCGGTTAATGGTTTCCAGGGTAAAATATCGGTGTACTGTGTGATTTCTTGTGTCATTTTCTTTCTTGATTTAATTCTTCTTCTCTTATAATAGTATTAGTGTGGAATTTCCCTGCATTTCTTGACATTACCCTTCCTCTATAATGACAAGATACAATATTATAACCCAAAAAATTTGGAGGAATCCAGACGAAGATCAAGGCATACAAAGAGCAAGGCATCTTTATGAGCAGGTAACGTAGGATATCAGAAAACAATTGCAGCTATAAGAATCCAATACTTTTGGATGGGAAAGAAAAATGAAGTGGCTAATTACATAACCATATGTCTAGAATGCCAAAAGGTGAAGATAAAGGACAGACATCCAACAGGTTTGCTACAATCATTTACCATTCCAAAATGGAAGTGGGAAGTTGTCATGGTTGATTTTATTACTAAGTTGCACATAACAATGAAGCAATATGATTCCATCATGGTGGTGGTGGATAACTTGACTAAGGAAGGGCATTTTATTCCAATAAAGACTACACACAAGGCAATATATATTGCATAAATTTATATGAGAGAAGTTGCTAGGCTACATGGAGTGCCTAAGGCTATAGTTTTAGATAGAGACCCAAAGTTTACATCAAATTTTCAGAAAGGTTTGTTCAAGGGATTTGGGACAAATTTAAATCTCAGTACAACATATCATCCAGAGTCATATGGGAAAACAGAGAGGACCAATAGAATAATTGAGGACATGGTTAGAATGTATGTGATGGATCAACCATCAAAGTGGGAATATTATATTCATTTAGTTGAATTTTCCTACAACAATGGTTATTAGGCCTCATTGAAAATCAGTCTGTTTGAAGCATTGTATAGTAGAAAGTGTAACATTCCAGTGAGTTGGGATAATCTGACATACAAAGAAATTGTTGGGATAGAATTGTTAAGAGAAATGGAAGAGTAGCTAGTAAAGATAAAACATAATTTAAAGGAGCCCAAAATAGGCATAAAAGTTATGGAGACAAGAATATAGTGATTAGAGATTTTAAAATGGGAGAACATGTTTTTTTTTAAGTAAAGGAAAAGATAATTTTGATAAGATTAGGCAGTTTCCCGAAGTTGGAAATGAGATATTGTGGGCCTTTTTAAATATTAGAAAAGATAGGGACAATTGCATATACATGTCATGATAGCATTGCCTGCATCCATGAGAGTGGATAATGTATTTAATGTATCATTATTAATGAAACCTATGCCTAACCCTAACCACATAATTTATTAGAATGTGATCGAGGTGGATCAAGAAGGGGATTTCCAGGTGGAACTAGTACACATCCTGGACCGGAGAGTCAAAGTGTTGAGGAACAAATCCATAGGGATGGTAAAGGTTCAATGGACCTGCTACAGTCTTGAATATGCTACATGGGAGCATGAAGAAAATATGCAGGCATAATAATCACAAATATTTGAAAATTTTGAAGAAAATGGAATGTGAGACTCCATTTTGAGCAGCTAGAGTTCCAGAACCACATCTTTGAGTCCTAGCCAACTATGTTGGGGACCTTGATAAATGAATGGCTCATTCCTTGGGTTAGCATTGATACAAATATTTTACATCGCTTGGGTTAGCCTTGATAAACAGATGGTACATCCCTTGGGTTAAACTTGATAAATGAATGCTGCATTCCTTGGGTTGGCGAATTGAGAGGAACATGATATTTTGGTTGGAGTTGTTAAATTACATAATTTTTATTTTCTAGGTTTTGTTATGTAAATTTGCATATATATATATGTATATCATAATAGAGTGCACCGAGGATGAGACAGAATTGTATGGGAGGGGGAATGTAACATCCCCACTATAATACCCAGTTTAATTAATGCTTGTGCAAATATAATGTGTGGCTATGGCCAAAGCAATGTAATATGTGAATTGTATTTCTATGTTTTAAAAATAAAAATGTGATGCCAGTTGCTAAGGGGACATGTAAATGAGATGGGGGATGAATTAAACCACAAGAGAGGGGAGTGTATAGGATAATGTCCAAGAGGGGTCCAAGAGGGAATTTCCCATGTAAATTAATTCAACCCATTTTCCTAAATTTGTTGTTTCTATATGAACCTTCCAATTTCTGATTGACTGTTCCCAAAACCAATAATTGAATGCATGTAAGAGGGTGGGTGTGAGTGGTCACATCCCAAAGTTATTGGGCACATGGGGGTTGAGTAAAATCAACTTGGGGAAGAGTGTGAGTCAAGAAATCAAGCTAAAGGAGAGGAAATTTGTATGGGTTGGGACATATATTTTCGACATTGAGTTTTTTGTGCATGAAGGGAAAGTAGAGAGCAAGAGAGAGAGCTTGGAGCTGGTGCAACCATGGAGGGAGTAGTCAAGAGAAAGATGGAGTGTGTTGGAGCATATTTGTAGCATCTCCAACATCCAACTAGGCTATTCCACATAAAATGTTTGAACTGTATACAAAATTTAAACATATAGAAAATTTGCAAATGCACATATTCATATAGAATAATAATAAATATACACATGCAACACACACAGGAAAAACCCATAAAAATAAACACATAAATAATAATGCAACATGTAATTTATCACACGATTGACACTTATCTTGGTAAAAATATCACCAACTGTGTGCAAACCTTCCACGTTCCTCCCAGCCTTAGACCACACTGCTCAAAACTCTTAGGAGTGGGTCACCCCCAAGTTGGGACTAAACTCCACCCGGGTAAAGGAATTCCTAACCACGCTGATGTATCTTAGGAAACAAGAAAAACTCCATCACGGGTGCCAACTCAAACTAACAGCCTACAATCCCTCATTCCCCACATGCCTATCCCACCCTAGGAAATGTGCCCCTTATCTGCTCAATAGTACCTCGGCTGCCGACTTCCTTTTCGGGTCTTGAACAATAGGCCGAAAAGGAAGTCTTATATCCCTGTAGCTATACTTTGGCACCTTCAGGAGATTAATTCCCAATAATTATCTCACTTAGAGAGAATTTATCACGGGCCTGACAACCCACGTCTTCAATATCCCACAGGCTTGAAAACCTGCTTCTTCAGTCCATCTCCTAAACTAACCAACTACAGGTACATGTACAAAGATAGTAACATAAAGGTATTGAGGAAAACTGAAATCAGTGAGTGAAATGATGGTGGCATGATGGGAAAATGAACTAAGTCCAAACTATATCTATGCATGTTCCCAACTTGACACTTTTCATGTTGAGAACTACTTTGGCCCACTTGTCCCCATCCTTAAAACTTAGGATAAAATAATTATCCATACTTTATACTTTAAGGAATATTAATATAATATTCCTTTTTGGATTAACTTTCCTAGATTAGTGCCTTATCCTTAACTTTTAGCCCCGTTATCACTGAAATTTCATCCACAACATTGCACGCAAATGGTTATAGAAATACAACAATGCCAAACAACAATTAGTTCACTTGCAGTGTTATCACATAAACTTGTCAGAGTACTTGTGGGTTTGTGGTTTCTACCTATGTCTGTAATGTTGCCTGTCTCTCCTCCTCTTGCAGACACAATCTTGATTTTTTCCCTTCTAGCTTGTAAATTTTCCTTCTTTTTTCCTTCATTCGTTTGAACGACCTATTTTCCTTGTCATGTTACCTAAGAAGTCTTGGCCCTGTTCTTTGTTGTTTTATCTAATTTTGATCACTTCCCCCTTTTCCTCTATCAATGATCCTTTTCCTTCCTGAGCCTTCATCCAGTCTCCCAAGTATTTGTTTACAGAGGTTGCAACCATAAGTTCAAAGCGCAACACTTAGAGTGGTCTGATATGGACTCAAATCAAGCAAGTGAAGCAAGTTAAGTGTGGTGAGGGAATTTTCATGTCAAAGCTCAGAGATCGACGATGAATAATAAGCGTGGGAATCAATAGTTCATGACATTGTTGAAGTTATTTGTAAAATATCTGAATCCATGAAATCCAAAGTGAGCACGAGCCGTCTGATCCAGTAGGATGCATGACACCAGATCCAAATCAGGGAGAAAGTCATTTAAGGAAAGTTGAAGTGAGGAATGCACAGATTTCTAGAGTCCCAAAATTCTGAAGACCCAAAGTCCCAAAGTGTCGATATTCATCTGGGCCATCCGATTCAGAGGGAGGTTTGATGCCTGATCTGAGAAATCTTGATTTTGCAACTTGGGGTTTTTAGCATGGAGCACAACGTAGATCTGTGAAACGTGAAGCCGCGAAGCACCCTAGAGTTGAGCCCATGATCATAGCCTATGGTTATATGATAAGTAGGGACATAAATAAGAGTAATCACCTATTGAGGGGTGGGTGGCTGAAGTTATTAGAGAAAGCATCTTGGCCATTAAATGCATACAGATCCGACCATCGATCTGGAGGGGTTTTCTCGTAGATTCAAGCATCGAGATATTTTGAATTAGGTAAAGTAAAGATTCTCAAAATGAGAATTCCTAAAATTTTACATAGGAGCCCCAGGTCATGGCTCGAGTTCACATGAAGCAATGGAGAGAACCTGTGCCAAGGCTAAAAGCATTCATATTTTTCACATAGGAAGATCTACGTGGTCTCGAGGCACCGAGTTGACTTGAAGGAGTCATGAACGTCTCCTGGAGAATTCATGGGTGTCAGGTATTTTCATGATCCTGATGAAAGTAGTTAATGGAAATGGGGAAGGTGGTTGAAACCTCATTTCACCCCATAAATGGAAAGAATGGAAAAGATGGACGTTGAGGTATATTGTCAGCACAAAGTCTCCTTGTCAATGGATTTTTCTGCAAAGCCCATACTGATTTGATATTGCGTCCAACAAAAGAATTCAAGTGAAAATTGACAGAAGAAGATGCAGACGCTGTGCCTTGAATGCATTGACCAGAGCGCACTCTGGGTGGTGGCAAGTGGTTCTGAGTATAAATACTTGGTTTTGATATTTGTTAGGGGGGATGGTCGAGCTAAGCTCCCAGATTGTAATGTTTTAATGAAGTTCTGGTTCTTTGGTTTTGTAACCTAATATGAGATTTCTTGTTGAATGAAAGCCAACTTATATTTCCATATTTTATGCTTTGATAATGAATCTTCATGATCGAAGGATTCCAATGGATTATGGTGAATGTGTTGTAATGAATGCTTGATTACAGTGCAGTTATAGAGTTTTCAATTTCCTGAAACTTTGAATTCAAGAGGAGATTGTTTTTAGAGTTTTTCCTCCTTAGGCTACTGGAAGACTTGATGTCCAGAGAAGACCTTTACATCTTCTCCTAGATTCCTTCCCCCTACTCACCCTTACTACAAATTACTGGCTGAAGTTGATCAATACCTCATTTGTTTGTCCATATTTCCCTAGTTTCCTGATTTAAAGCGATATTCTCTCGAGTCTTCCCCATTTGAATTCTTTAAATCCATTAACCGTGACATATAAATAGATGGGTACTGGTCTTACCTCTGCCGTGAATTCTAGTGCTAACATTTTTGGCGCCATTTCCAGGGACAAATTGAAGATTTTTCATGGGATAGAATGACAAAGCTTACTGATTTTGAAGGTGCATCAGAAATCAATACCAAACGAAGATTGTGACCTGCACCTGGCAACTCCACTGTATGGCGACTACACTAGTCCGAGTCCACTGTTTCAACTAGCTCCTAAAGGTAGACATACGAGGTATCACCCACAACTTCCTCTGTCCATGCCTGAAGCTGAACCAGAGAAAATTATCAGAAGAGGAAAAACCCCTCAAGAAGGTACTTCATGTACCAAACTAGGTGATTTTGGTAATTTTCATCATCCTCCCTCTTAAGCTACATTAGTTGCTTCTCATACTCCTATTATATCTTCTGTTGGAGTTTCTAGAGCCTTAAAATTTGGGAGTTTTTCTACTGTTTTCTCCTCCCCTTGCCTCGGTTTGGAAGGAGAAATTTTTGACACTCCCGTCTCCCCTAAGGTTGTTCCCTGGCTCAGACCCAGGACCTTAGGAGAATTTCCCACTCCAGGTTTTACTATCCCTTCCCCTATTAGAGTTGTTGTAGGAGAAGCCTCTTTTCCTACTAGCTCTACAACCTTTTTCACCAGAAATACATTTCCAGTCTCACCTATCCGAACCCCATATCCACCTGCTTCTCCTCCTGTTCACACTCCAATGGAAGGAGAACCCCCCCCCCCCAGAACTAGAATGAAAGCTATTATAGCTTCTAGGTATTCCCCTCTTGTTTTTCCTCAACCTCTGAACGCCCTCCCGACAGATGGCTACCTTAAGCAGTTATCTAAGTTCATGGGTGAGGGAGACATAATGACATAAGCACATCTTGAAGCCTTTTATAATTTTATAAATAAACATGCCATAGAGAATGAAGATGTATGGATGAGGATCTTTGTTCATATCCTTGATGGTGAAGCTAGGAAGTGGTTCAGGGCCTTGCCCCCTATATCTATTGGTAGGATTGAAGCCCTAGATGAAGTCTTCTTAAAGGATTGGGGAGACAAAAAGGATCTTCTATACTATATTACAGAGTTTGTGGCTCTGAATAAAGAGGAAGGGAAATTTATGTCTGATTTCTTCAAGAGGTTTAATAAAATGTATAATAAAATTCCCAGTGAAGTCAAGCCTACAGAAACCTCTTCAAAGATTACTTATGCTAGCGCTTTTGATCCCGAATTCTGTCTCCTGCTAAGAGAAAGAGGAGCTACTTCATTGGCTCATATGCAAGATGAATCCCTTGAGGTAGAGTCTAATATATTTGCAGTTGATAAACTTAGGAGCAAGGCTGACACGAACAAAATAAGAGGGAGATTTTAAGTTTCAACGTCTAGTTCCTCTACTATCCATCCTCAAGTTGATGAAATTACTCAATTAGTAAAATCTATGTCTGCTGAGATGGAGAAGTTGAAGCTTGAAGGAAGACAGAGCTACATAAATCCAATTTTTTTTTGAAAAAAGAGGTAACTTCAGGAGACCTAACAACACTCTTCAGATACTTCCAAGAGAGAAGAGGAGTAGAGATAGAAATGATCAGAACATCTAGACCCCTCTCCAAAATAATCTTGTCAGGGATGATGAAGGTTAGGATGAGGACCTTTATCCTGAAATCCACTTGCTTGGACATACCTCCTCCTTTCCTCATTTGACTCAATCTGCATACGAGGAATCTATCATGGAAAAACAACTTAATGAGTTGATTAAAGGAGACAAGGCCAACAATAGCCTGAACATATATAATTTGAGGTCCCAGAAAAAATAAGGAAATCTCAATGTTCCTGGGAAACCTACAAGAGAAGAGAAGACTGCTAAAGATATAGAAGACATAAAAAAGGTAAGAAATCACAAGCACCCTCTCGAGTAATTAAAGTTCCTGTTCCAAAAGTGAAAGAAATTCTAAATCCCCCTCCCTCTTTTAATTTTGACCATGAAATTAAAAAAATTAGAGTCCCTGTACCCCTTTCTGAGTTGATCAAACATGAAGATTTCAAAATAAGCCTCTCAAAACTATTGTAGTCTAAACCCACATCTCATTCCACAGACTCAGTCAATTCACAAGATGAAAATCCAATAGTTATCCTAGGTCCTTTAGTGTAAGACAAATATGACTCCTCTCGTCCCTTCTATACCTCACTAAACATACATGACAAGGTGCTGCACAAATGTTTGATGGATTCAGGGGCATCTCACAATCTTATGCCTAAAATCATCATGGAAGAACTCGATCTGGAGATTACAAAATCCTACCATGACCTGTATTCTTTTGACTCCAGGAAGGTCAAGTGCCTTGGGGTTATCAAATACTTCTCCGTATCTCTGTTCTAGCTGCCAATGAAAAGTGTGATCATGGACATCGTGGTAGCCAACGTCCCCCCTAAGTTCAGGATGCTTCTATCTAGATCTTGGATAAAAGGACTAGGGGGAACTTTACATATGGACCTCACCTACGCTACCATTCTGGTGTTTGGGGGTGAGCACAAGAGACTTTACATGAATCTTAGTTGGCCTAAATTATTAGTGATGAAGAAAACCCCACAAACCATCCTATCTTTTCTCTTGACACAGATTTGGGATCTATCTTGCTGCAACTCATCGATGCTCCTGAACCTCCTCTGGAAATAAAAAGGAGGCCTATTAATTTTTGTGAAAATTCCCCTCCTATCACCTTTGTGTGGAAAATGTTCTTCGATGGAGCCTCTTCTAAGTATGGTGCTGGTGTTGGAGTGGTTATTGTTTCACCTGCTCAAGAGACTATAGCTTTTTCCTACAAGTTAGAATTCGAAGCTACCAATAATGTGGTAGAGTATGAATCTCTCATTTTAGGTCTGAGGGCTAGAAAGGACATGGGAATTGAAGAGATATCATTATTTGGGGATATTGTCCATCAAGTCAGAAATATCTACCAAGATAAGCACCCTAGGCTAAGAAGTTATAGAAATGAACTGGAGTTTATTGACAATTTTTCCTAGATTTCAACATTTCATTTATTCCAAGAGAAGAAAACATCATGGCTGATTCTCTGGCTATTTCAGCAAGCAATTTCAAAGTCCCTTTGCCACCAAAGCTCAAGTATGATGTAGAAGTAAATTACAAACCCTCTATACCTGACAATGTCAAGCATTGAAAAGTATTTGAGGATGATCTTGAGATCAAAAGATTCCTTAAGAATGTTGATGATTTTTCTGCACTACATATTGATCAAGATCAGGATTCTGAAAGTAATCCTCATGCTGATGTTTTCTTGAACAAAATCACTAATCACCATATTGTTTAGTTGCCTAGCAATCACATTCCGAAGGGACTAGTTCCTTTGGAAATACTATTTGATAGAAATGATGTGGCAGTGAAAGTTAAGGGATCGACAGATGATGTTGATATAGCTGAATGCAACATTGGTACAGAGAAAGATCTAAAATTTGTCAAGTTGTCGAGCAATCTGTCAAGGGAACAAAGGGATGGATATGCTGAGTTATTAAAGGAGTTTGCTAATGTGTTTTCCTAGACTTATGAGGATCTCAGAACATACAACACAAGCATCATTGAGCATAAGATCCCCCTAAAGGAGGAGGCAAATCCATTTAGGCAGAAACTGAGACAGATCAACCCTATGATGTTGCCTATCATGGAGACAGAGGTAAAGAAGCTTTTAGATGCACAGATCATCATTCCTTTGAGGTATTCTAAATGGGTGGCCAACTTGGTCCTGGTGAGAAAGAAGAGTGGAGAAATCAAAGTTTGTGTAGATTTCAGAAACATAAACAGAAGCTCCAAGAAGGAAAATTACCCATTGTCAAAAATGGAGCACATATTGCAGAGGTGACAGGTACATCCAGGATGTCCATGATTGACAGATTTTCTGGCTACAATCAAATTTTTGACTTACCCGTGGACATAGAGAAGACAACATTCACCACTCCATGGGGTACATTCATGTATGCCAAGATTCCCTTTGGATTGATGAACACAGGAGAAACTTTCCAGCATGCTATGGACATCACATTTGTTGGGGAAAGGGATAAATTTGTAGTCATTTATCTGGATGACATTATAGTTTTCTCTAGGACTGATAAAAAACATTGTCATCATGTGAGAAAGGTCTTCCAAAAATGCAGAAAACTTGGTCTCTCCCTGAATCCCAAAAAGTCATTGTTTTCTATGAATGAGGGAAAATTACTGGTGCACATAGTATCGGCTGAGGGAGTAAACATTGATCCCAGCAGGGTGGCAGCCATCCAAAACTTAGCACTCACTACATCCAAGGAAGAATATTAGTATTTCTTAGGGAAGATCAATTTTTTGAGGTTTGTTTCTAATTTTGCTGAAATGGCGAAGGACATGACAATCATGTTTCAGAAAGGAAACGAAATCAAATGGACTACTAGACCTCATAGTTCCTTTGATCAAATAAAGAAGGTCATAATCAAATCACCTGTGCTCGTCAATCCTAATTATTCCAATTTTTTTATGATTTTATCCTTTGCCTCATTTGACACAGTGGCAACTATTTTATTGCAAAAAAATGTCAAGGGGATGGAGCAGCCTATTTCCTTTTTCAGCAAGGGATTAAGAGATGTAAAGATCAAATATGACATCATGGAGGAGTAGGCCTATGCTTTGATGAAATCTATTAAAGCTTTGAAGATCTATGTCTTACATTCAAAGGTCATTGCATATGTTCCTTCAGCCTCTGTGAATTCCATTCTCATTCACCCTAACATAGATGAAAGAAGGACCAAGTGGATTGCCAAAATCCTTGAGTTTGATCTAGA
Source organism: Picea engelmannii (assembly GCA_009831015.1). Taxonomy (NCBI): domain Eukaryota; kingdom Viridiplantae; phylum Streptophyta; class Pinopsida; order Pinales; family Pinaceae; genus Picea; species Picea engelmannii. Next base: position 294,212 of record ML790516.1, on the reverse strand, counting down.
AATAAAGCCTACCAAACTGGTCAAAGGCCAAGGTTTATCCAAGCTATTGGTTGAATCTAATTGCAAATATTTGGGGTTTAACATCATCAACAATTGTTCAGAAAATCAGTAAGCTAAGTTCACTGATATCAGTTCTTAGGGAGACCCTCCGCTGGCAGAATGCACCTGGTACAAAGACATTATATATTTTCTGTAGGAGTTAAGGCCTCCTGATGGAATAGGGAAAAACAAGGAAAGACCCTCTAGGAATTATTTTGAGATGTTTAGACCCACATGAAGCCCAAAAAATTATGTTTGATTTTCATGACAGCCTCTGTGGGGGACATTACTTCTAGAGGACCACAACCTATAAGATTCTCAAGGATGGGTATTTTTGGCCTACTCTATTCACAGACATCTATGCAAAAATCAGGGCTTGTGTCAAGTGCCATAAATTCTCCGGGAAGCAACAACTCAAGTCTTTTCCATTGACATCTATGGTAGCTTTGGGACCCTTTCCGCAATGGGGCCTAGATTTTATTGGGGAAATTCATCCTTCTTCTAGTGGAAAACACAGGTGGATATTGAACGCCACTTATTACTTTACCCAATGTATATAATCCATATCCATAAGGAGTGCTTCTCACAAGGTAATCATTGGTTTTCTGGAGGATATTATAGCAAGGTTTGGTTGTCCGAAAAGAATTGTCACTGATAATGATGCATCCTTTAAGGATGAACCATTGATTCAATTTTGAGAGTAGTTTGGGATTGCATTGATTCACTTAACTCCTTACTACCCCCAAGCAAATGGACTAGCAGAGTCCTCTAACAAGAGGCTTATAAAAATGATCAAAATACTGCTAGAGGATAACAAGAAATCATGGGATTCAAAGCTCAAGTTTTCTCTATGGTCTGAAAGAGTGACAATGAAGAGATCTCTTGGTGTCTCTCCTTTTCAACTTGTATATGGAATTGATGCCATCTTTCCTTCTCAGTTGGCCTTACCAGTGGAAAAATTATTCTAGGACTACCAAAGAGAACATGATGACATGGTCAGGAGGATACTGTAGCTAGTAGAAGTGAAACAAACTAGGGAGGAGATGTTGGACAAAGCACATGAACATCAATAGAAGATCAAGCAGGATTTTGACAGGAAAGTAAGAAAGGAGGATTTCCAGCTGGGAAATCTAGTGCTAAAATGGGATGCACCCAAGCAGGAAAAATACAAGAATGGTAAATTTGATGCCTTGTGAATCGGGCCCTTCAAAATCTCTAAGATATTCCATAATAATACTTATAGGTTGCAGAACTTGGAGGGTAATGAATTTTTTGGTGGCCCTGTTAATAGGAATTTTATAAAAAAGTTTTCTATTTGAAGCCGCAGTCGGTGTCCCACCGTTGTAAATACCATTCCTGTTTTATTGTTTATTTTGTTTTAAATAGTTAAGACTGCATAACTCAATACTAAGGCACTGGAGATACTTTTCTTGGTAGCTTGCAAGGAGCATGCCATCCCATGTGGAGACAAATGTTATGACATAAACTTGTCATAGTACTTGTGGGTTTGTGGTTTCTACCTATGTCTGTAATGTTGCCTGCCTCTCCTCCTCTTGTAGACCCAATCTTAAGTTTTTCCCTTTTATCTTGTAGATTTTCCTTCTGTTTGCCTTGATTCATTTGAACGACCTATTTTCCTTGTCATATTACCTAAGAAGTCTCGCCCCTCTTCTTTGTTGTTTTCTATAAGGTTGATCACTTCCCCATTTTCCTCTGTCACTGATCCTTTTCCTTCCCGAGCCTTCAGCCAGTCGCACAATTATTTGTTTACAGAGGCCACAGCCATAATTTCAAAGTGAAACACTTAGAGTGGTCTAATATGGACTCAAATCAAGTGAGCGGAGCAAGTTCAGTGTGGTGAAGGAATTTTCATGTCAAATCTCAGAGATCGACGACGTATAATAAGTGTCAGTATTAGGAGTTTAGAACGTTGTTGAAGTTATTTGTAAAATATCTGAATCCACGAAATCTGAAGTCTGTAGGAGTCATTCGATCCAGCTATTGGGCCTCATAAATGTCATATTTTCATCCACCTTTTCCTTCATTATTCATTACATTCCATCATCCCATTAACCCTTTATCATACCATTTCCATACATACATTTGGGTTTCACCTTATTATTTTCCACTTTATTCATTTTAGTATTATAAGTGAATTTATGATTAAATATTAGAGAATTAACATATTTTCATTATATGTCAAGGTTGGATGAGTTTTATGATGTGTACAGGTATATTTGAAGATTTCAACAAAGTCAAATATTACCACCTAGCCTCAAATTCGAATTTCATCTTCAAGCTTTGAAGATTTGAAGAATATTTGGGACAATCATTCAAGGATATTCAAAGGAGATGATCATGGAGATTTTTATGGCATATCTTATCCAAGATTTGTGAGAGATGTGTAGAGGATTTGAAGGGATCAAATATTGTAATATTAGTAAAGTGGTTGAGAGAATAGTGGATCTGTAATTATGAGACTCTTATCTTATCTTCAAGACTCTCTTGTATAAAAGAAAGTGTTCTCTCTTCATTTGGGAAGGGGGTGAGAGATGAGAGATTAGACTTAGATCAACTTGAAGTCTTAGAATGGGATTCTTAGCTTTGATTTGTATTCTTTCATTTGTCATGCTTTCATGATTTTTCATTTGATTCTTGTAATGTAAATTGAGATAGCTTTATTGTGTGAGCTCACATATGTCTTTTGTCATTCAACTCTTCACATGTTGTATTGCTTTCCTAGATTAATTTCTTGCTTTCCTAGTTAGTGTTTCAATTCTTTCCTAGATTACTTTGATTTAAACAAATTAGATTAGATTAGTTCTAGTTCAATCCTACACATATAGTGCATGTGCTTCATAATCCTATGAACCTTGGATTGACAAATTAATAGTTGGGCAAGTACTACAATGGAATTAAATGACAATATTTTCAACCAACACTAGCAGGATGTGTGGCACCAGATTCGAATCAGGGATAAAGTCATTTTGGGAAATTTGAATTGAGGAATGTGCATATTTACCGAGTCCCAACATGCTGAAGACCTGAAGTCCCGAAGTGCTGATATTCATCTGGGTCATCCGATTCAAAGGGACGTGTGGCGCCCGATCTGAGAAATCATGATTTCACGACTTGGGGGTTTTATCATGGATCACAACGTAGATCTGTGAAATGTGAATTCATGAAACACGAAGCCACAAAGTACCCTAGAGTTGGGCCCATGATCACAACCCATGGTTATATGGGAAGTAGAGCCATAAAGAAGGGTAAGTGCCTGTTGACGGGTGGGTGGTTGAGGTTTGCAATCAAGCATCTTGCCCGTTAAATGAAAAGAAGACCCAACCGTCGATATGGAGGGGATTTTTCGTAGATTCGAGCATCGAGATATTTTGAATTAGGTAAAATAAAGACTCCCGAAATGCAAATTCGCAAAATTTTACATAGGAGCCCCAGTTCATGGCTTGAGGTCACATGAAGCGATGGAGAGAAGTTGCGCCAAGGATGAAAGCGTTAGTATTGTTCATAGAGGAATATCTGCGTTGTCTCGAGGCACCAGGTTGACTTGAAGGAATTGTGAACGTCTCTGGGAGAATTCATGGGTGTCAGGTCCTTTCCCAATCCCGATGAAAGTAGTTAATGGAAGTAGGGAAGGTGGTTGAAACCTCATTTCACCCCATAAATGGAAAGGATGGAAAAGTTGGCCATGGAGGCAGATTGTCAACACATAGTCCCTCTGTCAATGGATTTTTCTGCAAAGTCCATACTGATCTGATCTTGCATATGACAGAAGAATGCAAGTGCAGCTTGACAGAAGAAGATGCAGATGTCATGCCTTGAGTGCATTGACCAGAGCGCACTCCAGGTGGTGGCATTTGGTTCTGAGTATAAATACTCAGTTTTGATATTTGTTAGGGAGGATGGCCAAGCTAATCTCTTGAGTTAAAGTGATATTCTCTCAAGTTTTCCTCATTTGACCTCTTTAAATCCATTAACAGTGACATACAAATTGATGGGTACTAGGCTTACCTCTGATGCAATCAAGAGGTGGCTTCTAGTGCTAACATGCAACACCAAAATTCATTTCCAAGAGGCAAAAACTATACAATTGGGAAAAAATTGACATGCGCTAACTCACTAAAGGAAGCGCGCACACATTGGACGGGCCAAAGAATCCCTTAGAGCGTACAATGTGCCATATGCGCGACTATGTACGAGGAAATCCACACACTCTTGTGAATGGCACATTTATGGTTCTTGTCGGGCCATCAACCACTTATGGACCAACTCCCAACTTGATTTTACTCTCAGTTCTGAGCTAAATCTGAATGGGGGGCTAGTCAAGGACCAAAGGGTGCCCTAAAGGGCCCCTTGTTCACACTAAGAACGAATTGAATATTTCCTTAAAGACATGCTATAAATGGAGGCCATGGGTGCACTAAGAAATTAATATTTTCATAGTGTTGTTATGCTGCCTCAATCCTCTGTTGAGAATCCTCTTTTCTGCTTAGAGCATTCTAGCAACATTGCAATAGGCCATTCCACTCACCTCTTGAGAGAATATGCATTGATTTCTTCATCATTTACTTTATTTTCTACCATTTCAAAATATATCTCCATTAGGGAACTCAAGAGCCCTCCCAAGGAAGAAGAGGGGACTCATAATTCATCATTTCTCTACGGTGTTTTTCTAACTAATATAGTTATCCATTGGTGGCATAATATTGGTCATTGATTGATTGTTTTTGGCTCAAAGTTTCTTATGCATTCTAGTTTCATTTCCTTAGTTGTTTTTAATTTGTTTACTTGTTTATTTCATGTTCTTGGATTGTTTAACTCATGCACTAACCTCTATATTGTCTACCAGGCCCAACTAGGCATGCAAGTGCCCTTGTTTTGCTTTCCCAAGTGACGAAATAGACATAACAAATTGGCAGACATACTAGGGAAAGGTATCAATTTCCACCCTATTTGGGATTTGAGATCACTTATTTTTGACCCATTTGTCTTGCAGGTACCAAAAAAGGCCTAGCCTTACCTACCAAGAGCCAAGTTTGGAGTTGGAGGAGGAGAGTTTCACTCAAAATCCCCCCCCCCCTCCACCGACACAGATCGGAATGTGCACGGGTATTTCATCCCACAAACACAAACTCAACACATTGTGCGCCCAAGGGGATTCCGTTCTCTGCTCATTCTGTGCACTGTGCAACCAAAAGTCTTATGTTCTCTATGCATTCTACGCACTGTTCACCCACTGTGCCTTTGTCTGAACTATAACCTGTGCACATTTCCAGAGTTTCAAAATTGTAAGAGGTTTTTTGATGATTTGAAGGCCCCTAGCCTTCAGAATATTGCTTTCATGCAATTTTTAAATGCACTCCACTTAGAATCCTTTCCCATATGAAAGGTTAGCTAAACATAGGCACCTAGGGGGTAAAAAGAACCATATTTTCTCCTCTTTTTCTTTGGTTGCTAGATGGATGGCTTGTTTAGATTGTAAAATTTAAGTTGAGATTATTTGATATCACATATAAAAACAATTGCATTGGGACCATAAATCAACTTTGATCATTGAGTATTCTCTTCTCTCGCACCATAGAGCAATCTTGAGAATCGGAAATGTGATTAAGGGGACATTTCATCTCCCTTAACAAAATCTTTAGGAGAGGACAAAGCCCCCCTAGGGCTCCTCTTAGTTTATTTTTTGAAATCATCTTAAATTTGTAAGGGCCCATACATGACCACATGTTTCAAACTTAGGATAGTTTCTTGAAATTTCTTTCTTAGTTTACATCACTAGGAGAGTTTAAAGATCAAAGTAACAAGCCCATACATGCCCAGATGCTTGCAATCTAGGATATTTTTTTCAAGCTTTCTTAGTGTAAACAACATTAGGGAGTTTAAAGGATTGGTAAGGACCCATATGCCCGCATGCTAGTTCTTTAGGGATTTTAAAATTCCACAAGGTTGTACCAATGACACTTATTAAGATAGGTAACAAAGATTTGTAAGGATTACAAGAATTCCACATGTTGAAAATTAACACGTAAGTTATTAAAATTTGGCACATTTTATCACTTGCTCACACACAAAGTCACTCCTCACTCTCATAATTTGCATATTGAATTGTGGAGGTTGAAGTAGGTCTTCTCCAAAGGAATTTAGAAACATCCCACTATTTCTTGAAGAAATTATCCACACCCACTTAATTGAAATGAGATTGGTTCACACCACGAATCTCTTAGCCCACCACATCTAAATTGTTTCTAAAAAACTCACTAAGTTTTCCTCCATGGAACGTGCCAAAAGAAAATTTTTAGTCTAGGTAGGATATCGAGGTTAGGCATCCAAATAAACCTCCGTTATCTAGTTCTCACATTTTGAAACATTAGACGTTGACAAATAGGGAACTTTGAAATCCTCCAAGTTAAGTGTTCCTACACCATAAGGCAGGGAGATACCCATGAAGGGTCGAAGGAGGAGGTCCAGTTTTTCTGTGCATCCCCGCTTTAGTCACCCACCTCTTGGAAGGGATCCAACCCATGACCCATTTATGAGGCCGAAAATCTAAATTCCGCACTTTGATCGAGGTATGTAGTGGCCAAATTTAGGACATCTACCCAGGTGGAAATTATGGGTTGCAGTTGCACCTTGATCAGATTTTGTGTGGCTATTGGGAAATATCACCATCTCTTTCAGGATATGCACTCTCTACCCCTCATTATAATTGATTATTTCATCCTTCACTAGTTCCTCTTCTAGTGGCTTCAAACCCCACTGCTGAGTGCTCTTGAAAGATCCAGTGCTATTTGAGAGGAAGGATGATACATATTTTAGGACACGAGCATTTGTTTTCTTTGTTCTCCCATGCAGAGAAAATCAACCTAACCACATGCATGCTTATTTACAGTTGATTTATGTATGATTCTCATTTGATTACTTGCAATTGTGACTTATATTGTGAAGGTCCAAATTATACAAGTCTCTTGTTCATTTATTGCTCTCATCACCATTTTCACACATTCACTTTTCTAGTTAGACATCATAGGGGAACCACATAATCCTCATCATTCCAGATGCTTGCTAAATCTCCCTCATATTCTAGGAGGAGTTCCTAGTCTTTCCAACTCACTGACTCAACCATCTCACACTCCTGTTTTGGGATTCCACTATTTTTGGATCAACTTTATTGGTTCCACTTTACTTGGGTCCATTTCCCAAGGCCATCCATCCACTAGCTCTCCTTCACAAGGAGGCAGGGGGAAAAATTATTCTCAAGGGAGAAGTATAAACCCACCAAATCCACCTCAAGGGTTGGGTCCACTAACTTCTGACACCGTGGATGGAACTAATCCTCCACCACCACCCCCCATGCCATATTTTTCGTCTCTCAACATTCCTAATTTGAGTAAACTCACAAATGATCCTATATTACATGACCCCACATGGCCCAATATGCCTACCAAACTACCTTAAGAAATTCCCAAATTTGAAAGAAAATTGGGGCAAGATCTCGCCAACCCTGTCATGACCTTCCACTTATCGTTCTCTTCAAACAACATCATGGATGACTCCATCCTCTTAAGGTTATTCAATGAAAAATCACTGGTCCATCAACCAAATGGTACGTGGATGAAGAATCTGGGTCCCACGTGAGTTTTAAATCCTTGGCCAAAGCATTCTTGTCCTTTTTTCAACTACCTGTTCATCATGACGCTTTTCTAGAAATTCTCTCCGAGTGAAAAGAAACATCAACTACACATATTTCTGACCACATTAACGAATGGCGTCGACTACATAGTTTATGTAAATTAGAAACCACCAAAGAAAAATGTCTCGATGGGTTTGTAAAATCATTTGTCTCTATACTTGCCAAAGATGTGGCATCTGCCTTCTCCCAATCCAAAGAGGAAGACATCAACAAGGCTCAACAATTCAACCTCATTTATGCTCAGTCAGGTTACTTATACACAGTAATACTTGTTGCACTGAGACCCATACCATTTGTCCAGGAGAAACCTGGGATGTCTCACGCGGTGGATGGGTTGATTGGTACCACGACACACCACAACCCGTACATCCAATGACCACCTATGTACGGTACACCCCAATATCTGACGATATATGGAGGGCCATCTTATTACCCTCCTCCCCCTTACCCACAACCATATCCTGTTTCTCCCCCTCCACCCATGAGTGGTCTCTCGTCGACACCCATCATGCGCCCAACTTCTCAACCAAGTTCAGGTTTCCCCTTCTACCTCAACACATAACCCGGGAACTAGTGAAAGCACTTCAACTTCCTATGAACCCTATAGATTGTTGCCACAAAACAATCTGTATTTTCCATTTCCTGGTCCTCCACATTTGATTTCTTTTCCACATGGACAACCACACGCCAACACTAAATTTATTCAAAACTTTCCCATTCAGCAACTTCATACTTTTGAACAATTCAATACAACAAATTCGGCCGATCAGTCGAATAATGAAAAGAATAAAGGAAAAAACCAAAGCAATAATAGCCTAGGACTAGGGTGAAATAACCCCCAACAAAACCAGCCTGTTGGGGGAAACTAGGATCATGGTAACCAGAACCCCCATGGGGACAATAACAACAAAGGTCAAGGGAAGAACAACAAAAACAACCTCCAGATGAACTTCCCTTGAGCTCTTTACAGTGAACATGGACATTACACTAGCCATTTCCCCCAAATTTCCGACTTCAAACAGATGAAAGAATCCATGAACGTGCCACATCCTTCAACGTCGCCTACCCCTCAACAAGCCCCACAATAGTATTTGCAAGAACCACCCACGAATGTGTTGCAAAACTTTATTCCACACCAAGGTTTGATGAATACCTAATAGGATGTACATATTGATCGACAAAAAATGGGACAGTATCAAAGCCCTGGAACTTCGACAGATTGCAATATCCTCCTCACTAATGAAAAAGAAATTATTCTACAAACATGCGGTCATCAATACGATGCCCCCCCATGAATCTACTCCCACCACTTCGGAAGAGGCTCCAGCTACAAACAAAAAACCATTGATGATTCCACGCCCTAACACTGAACCCCCCATTCATCACCCTCGCATTTCGTTATGACAAAATGTTAACAACCCTCAGGCTAGGGAAACACACAACTACAATCTAGTCGATGACTTAGTGCAATATCCTACAACCATGTCTGTATTGGAGGTCCTCCAAACCTTCCCAACTGAACATAAATCCTTACTTTCCTCCTTTGGGGTAGTCAGCCCATATGATACTAGACTCATCACATTTGATCAAGATAGTGGGGAACCTCGTCTCCCCTCTTTGGTAGCTTTCTAGATATGAGTCAAGATTCGAAACATCATAGTTCATATGTTTTTCATTGATGAAGGTGGATCACCATGAATCATGTCCAAAAATACATGGTAGAAACTTGGCTCCCCTGAGCTAGTACCATCCACCATCACTTTAAGAGCTTATGATGGTCAACCCTCCTCCTCTGAAGGGATCTTTCAAAATGTCCCCATCGAACTCAAGGGAAAAACCATCCTCATTGAAATTGAGGTTATTGATGCCCCGATCAATTATAATATCTTGTTTGGACATATCTACATGTATGTTATGAAGGCAGTGGCCTCTTCTATGTTTCGAATGATGATGTTCCCCCATAATGGGAAAATCATCACCATCGACCAAATTTCACATTACGAGCCTAACAACTCTACCAACATCGATAACGTCCTACGTCTTGTCCACACTAGTTCTGATGCTTATTCACTCATTGATATGGGCCCTGGAATTTTCAAGGACCCATCCTTGTTGGGGGCATACCATGGATCACCACCTGTCATACACCCTTCAACACAAGTATGTGCCATATCTTCTAATGGAATTGACATCAGAGACACCATTCCTCCCACTAAGGCCTCTCACCACCTCGATGTCCCACTAGTTGAAGAAATTTTACCTCAAGGATTACCTGAGAACTCTACTACACCACTTATCACCAATTTCCCCCTCCCCCATGGGAAAATCCCATCTTGGGAGACAATCCCCCAAGCCATCACTCAAATTCCCTTCTTCTACCCCCCATAGGGAGTACAATAATTTTAGGTAGCCACGATGCTTACCTTTCCCAACATGGTTCTCACCATCCCTGTATGGTGTCTACACCCTCTCACAATGGTTCATCAACCATCCCTCCCTCCTCAAATAGAGGGAATCTCCATGCATATTCTAGTACTAAATTCGACCACGTAACTCTCACCCCCCAATCACTAGCACCAATGCTATGACTAGAGGAAGATGAAAGAATAAAGATCCCACCTCTCCAGTTCCCCTCTGCGTTCAAGCTCCTTGTGCACTCTACGAAAGAGAGGGACACCCCACTAATATATGTCCTTCTCTTCCTGAGTGATACAATCTGATTCAAATCCCTCGAGAAACCACATTTCTCATCGCTTCACCAAGCACATCTAGTACTACCACAACTTCCCCCACTACAAGAAGTAAAGGGATGGGAACCAAATTCTCTTGCACCATCTGTTCAAAGCATGGCCACTACACTCATCATTGCCCATCTCTATCTCAGTTTCTCTAGACACTAATAATATTACACCAAACATTTCAGCAAGAGCCCTCTCCACCACCACTTTCGGGTACCCACATCACTAAAATTCATTATGTCTCTACCTCAGTCCCCGAATGGATGAGATTCCCTTTCTCTCTTTGTGAGTCACTTGCTCATTTCACATACCAGTTTCCTTTGATCATTGAATACATGCATCGTCAAGTAACCCTTATTCAAAATAATTTGATCACCTCACCTCATGTGATACAAGTGACTCCCCCTATCCCTTCTCTTGAGACTTTTCACATCACCTCCCTTGAACCTAAGTCACTTCCCACCCCTCCATGGTTCATGGATAGACTGTTTGAGGATATTCCCCCAAATCCTCCAAATTCTCCGGTTCATTTCCCCCAAAAAATCTTACCCCCTACCATAGTTCACACCCCACAGTGTCTAGACATTTGGTTTATGTCAAGCGAGCCATCACAACATGGTTGTGATATCACCTCTACATATTCGCCACTTGAGGAGAATCTCACTGTGACAGTCACCCATGTCACTTCCACGGATCCCCTGTATTCTCTCATTTTTCACTACAATGAGGATATCTTGGAGGAACTCACTACTCCCGATTGCCCATGGAATGCACTCCATCACCGAGTGATTTTTCTCTCATAGGAAACCTTTGACCCTCCTAGCCAAGCCTCCATATGTGCAATCAAAACCAAGGATTTTATTCTGTCAGGGCATATCAACTTGTTTAACAACCATATCCCTGCCCCCGATGCTTTTGAATAAGGAAACATCGCCAATATCTCCCCCACTATTAAAATCGACATTTCCATCAAACCAAGAATCATAGAGGAAATCACCATTGGCACCACATACTCCCTTGAGGAGCACAACTTACAAAGCTCTCTTTTAGGAATACCGAGATATTTTTTCTTGGTCATATACGGAGATGCCCGACCTCAATCCTTCTATAGTTGAACATCACATCGACACATGGTGAGATATCGCCCCAGTCTGTCAAAATCAATTCCCACTTCACCCATCCAAAGTTGTGGCTATCAAAGATGAAATTGACAAGTTACGAGCTATAGAGTTCATATACGCCATCACATATACCTCATGGGTTTGCAACCCTGTCTCCATTAACAAGAAACAAGGCGCTATTCATGTTTTCACCGACTTAAGCGATCTCAACCATGCTTGTCCCAAAGACAACTTCCCAACCCCTTTCATCGATAAAATTATCGATGATTGTGTCAGTCAAGAGGTCTTGTCCTTCATGGATGTGTTCTCTGGCTACAATCAAATCCAAATACATCCAGCAGATCAGTATAAAACCTCTTTTACTACCCCATGGGGTACATTTTCTTATCGTGTCACGCATTTTGGAATAAAAAACATAGGTTCTACGTTCCAACGGGCCATGAATTATGTTTTCCATGATCTTGCTCGCATCATCCTTGCTTACTTGGATGACCTCATTGTGCGATCCAGGAAACAAACTCAACATTTAGATGACTTACGAGTGATCTTTCAACGATGTCGCCAATACAATATTTGCTTGAACCCCCTCAAGTGCGTATTTTGCGTCATCACCGAATGCATCCTTGGGTTTATAGTCTCCCAACATGGCATGACAATGGACCCCCTCAAGGTCCAAGCTATCACATAAATTCCACCACCTAGGAATTTTTGACAACTGCAGAGCCTAAAAAGAAAAGTAAACTTTTTACGACACTTTGTCACATAATACACAACTCATGCGCATGGTTTCCTTCGCTTACTACGTCATGATATCCAATTTCAATAGGATGAAAATGCCCAAAATGCTTTTGATGATTTAAAAGAAACACTATCTAATTCCCCTTTGATTAGTCCTCCAAATTATGATTGCGTTTACATCCTCTACTTTTCAGCCTCAGCCGTCTCAGTAGTTGAAGTCCTCATCCAACTAGGGGATGATGGAAACTAGCATGTTATTTACTACATCAATAAAAATATTTCAGGACCACCCCTGAAATACAATGATGATGAGAAACTAGACCTCACAGTCCAGAAACTGCGTCATTATATCATGCTTTGCACTACCAAAGTCACGACAGATTCTAACCCCATGCAGTACTTGCTTAGTCGATGACATATTAATGGAAAATTTTCCCAATGGATTGTCATCCCTCAGGAATACGACCTAGAGTTCTCAACTCCCAAAAGAAATAAAACACTTGTTCTCTCCAAACTCATCACAACGTTTCCCTCAGATGCTAAAGGTTCACCCGTCAATACATATTTTCCCGACGAACACCTCTTCTTCATCCCCTCGAATGAACCCTGGTATGACAACCTCCTCGTCTACCTTCGACACAGAAGTTTGGATCTCATCTCTCTCGAGATGATTGTCGACACATTAACAATCAGGCCCCTCGATGCCTCTTCATTGGTGACATTTTGTATCGACGTGGGGTCGACACCATAATCCGTTGATGTCTAACCATCGACGAAGCAGACAGAGTCTTGAACAATTTCCATATCAACGCTTGTGGCGGCCACCTCTCAGGTATTTCCACTACCCAAAAAATCATTTGAGAAAGATAATTTTGGCCGAAATTGTTTCATGACTGCAATCATGCTGTCAAGCGATGAAAAAAAATCCAGCTTTATGCAAACAAAGCATGAGCACCACCTGCTCTTCTACATCCAGTCATCATCATCGACCCCTTCTGGAAATGGGGCATAGAAGTCATGAATTTAAATCCTCCATCCAGTAGTGGACACAAGTACATCGTCATGGCGATAGATTAATTTACCAAATGGGCCGAATCCATTCCTACCTTCAACAATACCGCTGACACAACAACGTGTTTCTTCTTCAACCATGTCATCACCTGTTTCAGAATTTCATTATAATTAGTGTTTGATCACGGTAAGCACTTTGAGTATGAGATATTTGTTGAACTCTCCTCAAAGTTAGGCTTCTCCCTTGATTTTTCCTCCCCATACTACCCTTAGTCCAACGGACAAGTCGAGGCTGTTAACAAAGTCCTCAAAACCATGTTGCAATGTACGATAAACAAAAATAAGACCAATTAGCATCATATATTTCTTTCAGCGCTATGGTCTTATCGCATGGCAGTAAAAAATACCACCGGTTTTACACGGTTTCATCTCATTCATGGGATTGAAGCCACCCTCCCCTTCGAGTGAAAAATTCCCACATTACGCGCCGCCATCGAGCTATTACCTAACACTGCTCCAATGGAGCAGTGCTTGTTGACCTTAGAGTCATTGGATGAATATTGTCGATCTTCATTACAGAACAATGAGGTAGATAAAAAATGGTCCAAAGCCACCTTTGACCTCCATGTCAACCTTCGCTCATTTAATGAAGGAGATTTTATCCTAGCCTATGATATTGTTCACAATACTCTCGGTCATGGTAAATTCGAGTTATTATGGCATGGACCCTACATTTTCCAACACTGCCTCACTAAAGGCACATACATATTGGCCTCTCCAGAATGATATCCTCTCAAAGAACCCATCAACGGGTTGTACTTAAATAAGTTTTACACCTGAGCGTAGTCATTCTACACTAGGCTTTTTCTTTGTATGCATTTGTAGAGTTTTTAGTCTTCCTTTTTCACCTCCAGTCCACATGTATAATATACCATCCATGTTATTGAAATATGCATCTTCCATCGACCTACCACATTGGTTGCATTGACGGTGCTAGCTGTTGGACACATAATATCCCTTTGGTCTCTTGGGCCCTCTATTCCCCCTCATATGAACTTCTCCACTCCAGCCGCATATGTTTGGGATCAGACACTAATAACCAAGCCGAATACACATCCGTTATTGGTCTCCTTGTCGAGGCTAGTCACCGCCACATTCGTCACCTTAACATCTTATTAGATTCCCAGCTTGTTGTCCTGCATCTCAATAGTGTATATCGTTTCTGTGATCCTTGCCTCTTTCACAAATACCTGCAAGTTAGAATCTTATCTCAAAACTTTGAGTCAATTACATTTACACATATTGCATGACAATTTAATCAATTAGCAGATAATATGGCTAACCTAGTGTTATATTGGCATTTATCACATCAAGTAATCATTTCATATACATAATAATCAAACATCGGTCACACCATATAGATTAGACATCATAAACCATCACAAAATATCAAAACATGTAAACATAAAAAAGATATAAAAGATGTATATCCATATATATATCGGTCAAAATATCATAAATTTTTAGAAAAGTACAACATATACATCGACCATAGGCAAGTGAGTCCCCTCACCCATATAGGTATAAAATGGGTACCCCCTACCCTACATAAAATGGGTATCAACTACCCTATACAAAAAAAAGAACCAACACTCATGGTGCCCCCATAGCTCCCCCATTAGGTATTATGTCAGTAGGAAACACCCCACCAGCTGGGGTTCCTCTAGGTCCAGGGGAAATTTGACCAATCATCACTTCCCCCGCTACAACTTCCCGACGGATCAAAGTACACCACTCTATCGGAACACCCACACACTGATATAGGAATTTATTGTCCTCAATATGGGACCACATGCCCTCCGACACACTATGCAACACCTCCTCGAATCGATGATGGAGATCCTCCATCCCCCCACTAGCCTCTACCCGAGGTGCATGCGATGGCCCCACACCTAAATCATCAAACCTGCATCGCTGGTTGACCCTCACCTCATCTTTTGGCCTCGCACCAGTATCATCCCTATGACGTTGCTATCCTACCCACGATGGTCTCACTGGCCGTTGGAGAGATGAATCTTGAACCATCTCCACCTCGAGGCCTCGAGGCCCCACATATTCCAACACAAAAACAAATATAGAATCAACATCCATATATATAAACATATGCTACAATATTGAAATCAAAAAACATAAATACACCGACATACCTCTCTGATTCCATACCTCTCCAAGAGGCAACTGGATGTCTGGGTCATCAGATTATAATATGTGGCATGTGATGCCACACACACACCAACATGTCCATAATGTAGTGGCCACCCTCTCCCCCCCGTGTTGTGCCAAAATTTGAGCCCACCGCATTAGTCACAGCTCTTGTGGCCCTGCAAGAGGCAAAAAAAACCTTAGGTGAAACATGGGCACCCTCTTTAGAAACCATGCCACCAGGATAGACACAAAGGAAAACTTACCAAAGTTGGTGGTTCAACACTGGTGAATTTTCCCCATCATCCTAGAATGCAACATCATCCCCCAGGTAAAAACGTCCCCATCTAGAACCATCTCCATAATCCTTAGCTGACCTCCATAAATACACTGAGTGGCTAAGGATCCATAGATCCTCACCACCATGGCCACAATGCACTGATGCAAGAGATCATCCATCACCTCAATATGGACAACCAAACTTGAAATTAGGTTTAGCCCCGTACAATAACGTTGGGCCAAGTCTATCAGCTGCAGGGCCATTCCAAGAAAGGGGAGCCCTGTCAGAAAGTAAACATCCTAAAAAACTGAGAGTGTCAGATGTTATACCCTCACAATGAAGCACTGTAGATCAATGCTCCACATCGATATCAGGTACTAAAGAAGGTACTCCTACAACCATATCAATGGAAAATCAAAGAACTTGAGCAACCCACAGGTTGCCAAGTGTCTCTGAACACCAGGCTCCTCTCTCACTGCCTCCTGGAGGTGCTCCCAGTCTTTCTCCCTCTAGTGGACTAGCATGATAACTCTCCTATCACATGCTGATAACCTACATTCACACAGAAAACCTTGGTCAACACTCATCATTCATCAGAAATATAAAAAAATTCAAACTTTCAAAACCCCTTAGCTTCGCCTCCGGCACGCGACTTTCACCCCCACAGGAATGCACATATGCACGCCTGTTCTTCACACAACTGCACATTAATGTGAAACTATTGAAGAAACAACTATGCACCAATGCATAGCTGTCACACCCACATGTGTGCACCCATGTGCACCTGTTCTCTACACAGTTGTGCATTGATGCACAACTATCTGAGAAACAACTGCGTACAATGCACAACTGTAATTCTAACAGGCGTGCACCTCATGCGTGCTTGTTTTTCCCACCCACGTACTCCTATGCGTGTATGTGTCCAGCATAGATGCACATCATATGTGGGAGAAAGAAGTACACCCATGGATCTCAACGTGGGTATCCTTCCTTCTCCTATGCATTAGTGGGCCCACCCCTAAACCTACCCTAGTACGACCATCTGTATGACCCCTACCTAAAAAATGGAAGCTAAATACTATGCAGGATGATAGGACCACCAACTTGACTCTCACAAGTCTTGGATCAGTTGGCTCGAAATCCCGTAATCTTTGAAACTCCTTGAAATACTCTTGTCAATTTACTATAGTAATGAGTACAAATGAGGTGGCATTGTAGGCCCCACATCCATATATAGTCCATTTTTTCAAAACTTCCACACTCAGTTATATGCGCCCTGAGCCTCTATTTCCTGATTTGTCTTCAGCCATGGGATCAGGGTCCCACCATCTACATACTCACATTCCCCGGGTCACCATATTCACTCGGCCCCTGAGGAGCATTTTTCTCACATCACGTCCAGGTACGCATGCTCATGTTCAAAATTATCAAATAACTATTATATGTTCTTTATCTTTAGATATTGTTCATGTCAAGTATTTGGTTTTAATGTGTCCAGGTACTTGGTCATCACAAACCAACGTAGCCCCTTCAGGTATATTCTCGACACTGTCATGTCATCATTCCCTCTGAATATCAATTGCATCTTCTAGTCACACACTCCGACATTAACCTTTAGGGTCCCTACATCCGGATTTGTAGTATTGTCACCTTTGCTGCATTTTGGTACTGCCACCCGGTAGCACTCTCCCCCACATGAGTTTTCCCATTCATAGTTCCCCTTGGTACTTTGACACTCATGCTTCTTTCACCCCCTAGGGATGGGAGTCTTGATAGTCTTATGCATTTCCGAGAATAAGCCACATACTCCTTCTCATCATTTTTGTAGCTTTCTGAATAGACTCCCAGGTTATCTCATCTCGGTTCTATTTTGATTGCACCTCTACAATATCATTAACCCTCCATTTCATCCACACTTAGTTTTCCCATCTACAGATTTCCCTCCATTCATTTCCCTCATATAAAAACCCACTCATGGGGCCCCCACCCTCCACTAGTTCTCCATGCAACTTGCACACTCACATGCAAAGGCATCTTCCACTGGGGCACCCATTTTTTTATCTGTACACTCATCCCAAATTATTCTTTATTTATTTGGTAATTGTAAAAATCCTTTGTCTCCAACATTTACTTGGATTTTTATCATCACCCTTGACGACCTTATTTTTCCGGCAACACAACCCATGTCTCCCTTGGTTGGGGAATCCCTATCCTTTACTCATTCTAACATTGTTCATAAATCCCGAGTATCCCACAGTCCATGTGCCCCTCATCTCTAATTTATTCCACTTTGTCACACCTCTGGCACAATTTAACCCCATGTCTAGTCATCCCTTTGATACTAGATACAGTTTTATTGTTGATGCCAATCATCCTTCAAACGTACCCCCAACCAAGGGCAGTCTTGAGTCTCATTGCATCTTAACTTCATTCATGTTCCCTATCAGTTCCTGATCTTATCTTGTGGATTTCATGAAGCCCTTTTCTTCTTGGAGTTGTGTCTCCCTTTTTGTCGACATCAACATTGTTTTGAGAAGGGCAACAATATCTTGACTCTCGTTACCTTTACAATGATGAGTCTCGGGTAGCACAGAGAGAACCATCATTACTCTTTGACTCCATTGACCCCCATACCATTCGAATTCAACAGAATATCATGTTACGATTGGTCTTACTATTCGACTATTGTAGTTGTTTTATACTAGTCGAAGACATCTGAATTTGTTAGGCCATTAATGCCTACGAG
This sequence comes from Picea engelmannii, assembly GCA_009831015.1. Lineage (NCBI taxonomy): Eukaryota > Viridiplantae > Streptophyta > Pinopsida > Pinales > Pinaceae > Picea > Picea engelmannii. Next base: position 275,629 of record ML790516.1, on the reverse strand, counting down.
TCATCGACACTTCTTATAGATGTCCTTGCCTCTTTTCAGAGTATGTTAACCATTATACTTGTCATCTGTCATTATCAAACCATCCCAGAGGGTGTTGTAGTTATCTACATCATCATACAACTTCAGTTATTGTCTTACATTTTGAGTTACATGACACTAGCATGGGGCATGCCCACCTCATTTGTATATGGATTTTCTTTTCTCTCCCTAGAGAAATATTTGGGTCCCACAATTTCTCCTCTCCCTCCGATGGATCGCTCTTACAACTTCTATCAACACTCTTCTTTATAATGGTACTCTCAATAGAAGAAACATTGATTTATTTCTGCTATACGTATGGTCCTAACCTCACACATCAGGGGGCATCTGTTATCACTGAAATTTCCTCAGCAACATTGCATGCAAATGGTTACAGAAATACAATAATTCCAAACAACTATTATTTCACCCGCAACACCAAAATGCATTTCCAAGAGGCAAAAATTATACAATTGGGAAACAATTGACATGTGCTAACTCACTAAAGGAAGTGCACACACAATGCACGGGCCAAAGAAGCCCTTAGAGTGCACAATGTGCCATATGCATGACTGTGTATGAGAAAATCCATGCACTCCTATGAAGAACGCATTTATGGTTCTTGTCAGCCCCTCAACCACTTATGGACCAACTCCCAACTTGATTTGACCCTCAGATATGCATTGAATCTGAATGGGGGGCTGGTCAAGGACCAAAGGGTTCCCTAAAGAGACCCTTGTTCACACTAAGAACCAATTGAATTTTTCCTTGAAGAAATGCTGTAAATGGAAGCCATGGGTTCACTAAGAAATGAAGATTTTCATAGTATTGTTATGTTGCCTCAATCCTCCCTTGAGAATCCTATTTTCTCCTTGGAGCATTCTAACAACATTCCAATAAGCCATTCCACTCACCTCTTCAGGGAATAGGAACTGATTTATTCATCATTTACTTTATTTTCTAGAATTGTAAGAAGAGCTGGTTGAGCACTCAACACACCCTAAAAGGTCTATGTCAATCTTTTACTTTTTGGGTACCACTTGATCTTTCGCACTGTCTGATTGCGCTTTAGTATGAAACTGCTGCATGTGCTTATCATTTATGTTTTCATGTTGAGTCATTTAAATTATGATTTAACATGTGAAAATGATCTTAACCTTAAATAGGGACTGACATTTACTTAAGGAATCGACAGTCTAAAGTTTTCCCCAACGCGCTTAGGAAATTCGACATCGGGAAAGATTAAAAGTGACGAAAATTGCTTGAGAAAACCAAAATAGTTGAGCGCCAAATTTCACTGGTGTCGATAGAAGGAGGTCTCTCATCTCCATGAATAAGATTCACTAAAGATATCGTCGAATACCAATCTGTTCTACATCGAAAAAACAACGAGAAGAGTAAGTTTCGCGCAAGTAAAAGAGTAGTATCGCCGATCATCGACTCCTGAATTTTTTTCAGCATTAGAGATTTACGAAGGTGATAACTCGCAAAGAAACTACGTGCTTGAACTATCCCTGATCATCTATCCCCGATACCTTTCGATAGTAGAGGTTTTCTCAGGAGGGAACCAATGGAAAAATACAAAAGGATATCCCCTATCCCCGATCTATCCACCAGAGAGACATGACATGATGAGACGTTTTAGCCATAAGATATGTTAGGTATGACACATTTAAAAGGTTAGTTAATTTGTGGATCATGCATTTGTTTCTAATTCGTGTGAAAATCAAAAGGACTGTTTAATCCTGTCGATACAATGAATCTCCCTCTGCGCCTCCATTGTCAACCAAGTTAGAATTTATTTGCAGAGATCCGATGGTAGTTTGTTTTTAATTTCATTGATTACCTGTATTAACTGATTGATATGACTGATAGGATCACTACTGTTATATTCTTTTGAGTCATTATTTATGAACCTATTCTGCATGGCAAGGAGTTCAGAGCACATAGAGGAGCAATGCTAGAAATCCGGAGAAGGATTCCAAGGTTCTGTGAGTATTAAACAACAATTTTAGCAAGAATTACAGGTATGTATCATCTTATGATGTTTTATGATTCATTTCATATGTTTCCAACCAACACTACTTTATAAGCATGTTTAAAGGATCGTTTTCAGTTGCAGGAACAATGCCTCTGAAGAAACCCACCACCAGGAAATCCCCAAGAGTGCCAAAGCTGAAAGAACCAGAGGTGGGAGAAGGTTCCTCCCTAGCAGTTGCGAGGAAATTGGAATTCACTCCAAAATTGGTGCTCGTCATTAAGACAACCACCAAGAAGGTCTTCATCCAGCCCCCAGCCTTTAGAGACACAGAGGTGAATATTGGGGCCAAAACAATATTCCCTCACTGGGAAGAATTGTTTAAGAAAATCAAGAAGGAATAACCCCTCGAGCATACCCCACACAATGATCCTGATACGAGAAGAATCAATGATGAAGTTATCCCGAATGTCCATGTTAGCACCAGAAGTCACTCCTAGATTGTAGCAGGAGTAAGCCTGATACCCATCAGTTTATGTCACGATTTGTTTATAAAAATGGTGATCGATTGGAAGTAAACCCAAGAAAGTATCATTTTAACTCAGAATCCTAGACTAAGGCTATGCATGAACATGTGAGGTCTTGATTTAACTTCAGACAGTGAGTTGTAATAAGGGTGAGTAGGAGGAATACTTCTATGAGAGAGTGTAGATGTCTATTGTGAGCATCAAGCTTCCAACAGCTCGAAGGGGAAGAATCTAAACACAAGAACTTCTTGTATTCAAATCATAAGAACATTAAAAGAAACCATAACAATGTTAACATAAAAGAATTATATAACACTGTCAAAATGCTTCATGTGACTCAGTCAATCATGAACTCTTTCAATATTAGATGGAAACCAGATGGAGTAAGAAGATGATTGTCATTAAACAATAAATTTCACATGTAGATACATAACTAGGGGAGAACCAGTGCTTCATCAAAACTTTACAACCGAGAGCTTAGCTCTACCAACGATACCAACAAAAATGGAAAAAATGCGTACATATACTTAGACTGGCTTGGATGTCTGAGATATGATCATGTCATGAAATCAATGCTTGACATTGAGGAGCTTCCTTGTTAGGTTGCGCATGCAGATGTTGGGAAGTCTGCCCATGCAGTCTTCTGATGGACACAATCTTTTTCAGAAAGGACTGACAATCACCTCTGTGCTTTTATTTTCCTGGCTTTCCATTTATGGAAGGAGACGATGTCTCACCCACCTTCGACATCTGCATTAACTACTTCATCGGGATCTAAAAGGCCTTGGTCAAATCTGCACCTGGGAGTCATGGCATATTGTCGTTGGCTTTCTGCTGATTTGCTGGACTGCTATAAGGGGACCGTCCGATGAGCATGGAAGGGGATTTGACGGGGGAGGTGAAACGAGGGATGACCATGTGGACAAATATGATCGATTAAAGGTGGTTGGGAGAGTGTGGGCAACAGAAGGTGCATGCACTGCACTAAGATAGGTCAGAGGTGGAAGAAATGGGGAAGGATGAGGTAGATGAAGGGATACAGGTGTCGGGAGGTTACAGGGATGAGAGGAAAGAGGAAAAGATACCTAGGAGAATGGGGGGACAGGTGTGTGGGAACAAAAGGTGAAGAGAAGTGCGAGGAGCAGCGCTAACTCAATGATGGGGAGAGAGAACAATTAGCTGAGGTGGGGGGCATGAAAGGGAGTGTGAGACACATGGAAAGAGGTGAGTGGTAGGCATATGGTAGTGGAAAGTAAAGGCGGTAAGTGGTTTAGGGGGAGGGGACAAGGGGGACATATGGAACAAGGTGAAAGGTGGAGGAAAATGTGAGGAGCGACGCTGATTCAAATACATGGAGAGGGAACATGACACAAGTGGAAGTGGCATGGAGTGTGGAGGTACAAGTGTCGTAGGATGAGAGGTTGAAGGGAAATGGGACATGACACCTAGGAGAGTGGAGGACAAGTGTGAGGTGACGAGAGGTAGGATGGAGCGGGAGATGTGATAGGGGAATGAAATGGGGAGAGTGGGGAAACTTGTTGACAGGAGGCAAAGGTGGTAAATGGAGGCGGGTAGTCATTTAGCGAGGAGGAGGGTATGACATCATGGGGGGGTGATGCAAGGAGGGGGATCCACGATAGCCAAGGAGCCCACACTGAAAAACCGCTCATATCGGACCCCCCCCACCCATTAAAGGTAGAACGATGGGGTAGGGGGGGTCCGGAATGGGACCTCAACCATATATCTGGGCGCGGATCGCCTGACCCTCTAGTTCCGTGCACTAGAAAACTGTCATATCGGACCCCCCGCTCCCCACCCATTAAAGGTAGAATGACGGGGGAGGTCCAGAATTGAATATGGACTGAATATCTAGGCGCACATATTTTGACTGCCTAGATCTGCATGCTGCATAATCCAGAGCACTTATGCGCCCCCAACTTAGGATAAGTGGGTTTTTGACCCATTCTTTGCCACTTTTTCTCCAAAGGGGGCACTTCATAGAGAAACACCTCGCATACAAGATTATGTGCTAGCATTCCATAAGGCCTATTTGCACATGGTGGCAAGCAAGAATCCGATATTTCCCTGCATCGAACTCTTGAAATGGATTATTGATCACACCGATGCACAAAGGTGTTTAAATAATGAAAAAAATGGAGGATGCATCGGGGTTCCCCCCCCAGTAGAAGTTCAGAGTTACTACAAACTCAAGGAACCGGAGGAACGTTTAAACACTGTTTTTTTTTTTTTTTCTATCAAAAGGACGACACCAACAAGATTATGGCGTCTTGGTGGAGAGAAGATAAAAATTTCACCAACCAAACCTCTGGATGGTACCCAATGACTAACCTAAGGGAGATGTATATATACCTGATGGCTCTCCTCTGCAGATTGCATCGGGAGAAAGATTGCTCCTAGTTTTTAGAGGCTTCGATGCCTCTAGCTTATACGATATCCATTTCATGAATGATCTTCAATTGGGGTGCCATCATCTCCAAACAATTGAGCACTTGCATACGACAATCCCAGACACCGAAAGAGGGAGAAACCATTTCCTTCTACATGGCCTCGTATCTGTTAGATGTCATCTACGCCATGAATATTTTTTCTAGAATGAAGTTAAACTGACACTCCTCCGAGATCCCAGTCTATGTATACTTCGACATCCTATGGGAAAAAAGGTACAAGAAATCCTTTTCTCTTATATATGATCCATTTATTGCACGCATTTATTCCTTGTTGTTCAAGAAATAGTGCCCAAGGTTGTCAGATGAAGCAAAAAAGGTTGTATCGAAAGTAGGTCACTGGTATCTAGATGAGCTCGATACCTACATCAGGGTTTTCGATGCCACAGGGAAACCCCATATATGTCCCTTATCGACTAGTGTTAGTTGAAATTTGTTATCATACCATTCTGCAAGGATATAATGCCACTTTATTAAAGGACAATAAGAGAGCCTTCATACCTTATGGGTTTCATATTGGCTTCTACATGGTCAAGGAAATCCCGCAGGCTAAGCAAGAAGGGCTAATTCAATTGGAATTCTAATTCCAGACTGGCCATTTTCGCAGGCACGATCCCAAGGATCTGGTCCTAAAACATGCATTGCAGGTATCATCCTGTCGGCCTTATGCCCATGACTGGTTTGAAGATCAAATTTTCACCAAAAACGCCCAAGACTGGAATGAGGTGGCGGCAAGGATGGATGATCCTAAAACAACTAGATTCAAGGCCATGAGTTGGGAGGAGCAAGTGACGTCCTTGGAGAAAATGGCTCAAGAAATTCTTAGGACCCGAGAAGGAAGGGTAGGATTTGAACCGGTCAAAGCGGTGGGTGATCTCGAAGAAGCCATCGAAGCAGCAAAATTTTATCAGAAATCCCCAGTACAAATCAGGGATTCTCCCGAGGTTGAAGTTTTACAGGGTATGGGGGGACTTATGTGGAAACATACATATATGATAATGAAGCGGATGCAGGATAATCCAGACCTCATCATAACACCTAGGCCTCCAATCGATAGCCCAAAAGGAAGCCCGACGGAGACAAGCAACCCCAATTTCACAAGCCTTGGTAACACCAATGAGTTAGACGATCCTGAATCTACAACATCACCATTTAATTCACCGGTAGGCGGGATGACTTAGCTAGAGATAGGTTGGGTGTCAGTAGAAATACACGTGCCTAATCCTTTGAGAAATATTATAACTATATATAGTGATGATGAGAGCCCAGATTCATCTCATGAAAACCCTATGTGTGTCCAAGAGGAAAAAGGACCTGAGAATAATTCTTCCCCTGAGCCCGAAGTGAAAACAAAGGAGGTCCCACAAAAGGAAATAGAAGCTGAAAGTGGCCTTGAAACAAAGGATCTTGACACATTGAAAACCAGAGCGTGTCTGAAGGACAAGCCAGAATTGGATGAGCCAAAGAAAGAATCCCCACGAAAGGAAATCAACGGTTCTACAGACAACAAGCAAGTAAGTAACAAGTCTGTGCCCGACGTTGTTATTCCACTCAATATTCATACCCCTGATGAGCGATAGGTAGAGGTCAGGTATTCGATGTACAATGAGGAATTTTAGGAGCCCAATATTGAAGAAGTATACACCATCGGTATCCTGGGAAACATACTCACATGGGGCGATCAACAGACTCCCAAGCTAGTAGACAAGGTAGAAGATATCTATGTGATCTCCTTTGATTGAAAGAGAAAGGCCATCATTCAAAGGACTGCAAAGAAAATAAATATCATGTTGGATCACTCCATCTTTGTTACTACAAAGGATAACTTGATAAACACAGCAGAGGCTCAGACGACTGAACTTATAGGCATGGGAAAGGCACTCTTCGAGGCCACCCCAGATAGGGCCAAAAGGGATGAAAAGGAGCAAGTCGCTGCCCTAAAGTATCTAGAACACTTGTGTCATATGGCCGAATAATATAAAGGCACCACGCATACCGTTGTGTACTAGAAAGGTGAGTTCGAAGAAGTTTACAATGAGTTCAAGAAATAAAGACATCTTTTAATTGCGAAAATAGCTGAGTTCCAGGAGGAAACTCTCATGGAACTTGCAACATGCAAGGATATGGAGCAATGGTATGAAAGGGTGCAACAAGCAGTAGAAAGACTCTAGTACATCGATGCAGTCCAGCAGGGCTGAGACAAAGAAGAACATGGTATTCATATGGTAGGAAAAAGTAGTCTTAATCGCATGAACCGATCAACCGAGTACTGGGATAAGATGTCTCAGGACCCACACCAAGAAATCCAAGAGTAGTGGATCAAATGCAAGAATAACTGGGATAAAATTAATAAAGTAATGAAGGATATTGGACTCCCCGAGTTTGAAAACCCCGACAACTTCGTCGACCTAAGTGACGTAGTCGAGTCACATGACAAACAATATTTTCTATGGAATGAAGAGCTCACAAAGATGACCGACGTGAGGCCAGGGCAAGTGCAATTATTTTCAGAGCATCCAATCAGAGCTTGATCCATGCTACAACAATTGAAATCCAGTATAGTGAAGTATAGGATGCATGCGATGGACATCTGAGGAATACATGTGACTCCGATGGAACAACATAAATTTCCATGGGCCTAAGCTTGTGAAGAGTTGTTTATCAGTTGGTATGAGTACCAGAGAAATAACCTTTTTCAAGAGAGATCTCGGGCTGACTGTTAAAGAAACTATTACTATAGGATGCCACATGGTGAATTTTGTTTTTCTTAAACTGCACTTAGCCGTAAATTTCATTTAAACTTTACATTATAAATAAAGACATCGACCAATTAGTTAAAGGACGATGGTTTTTGTAAGAACTCTTGCTTTTTGGTTGTTAAGAATTATTTTGAAGCTGATATGAATCGAGAAGTCCTTCTGGACTAGAGACAAGTCATTTTCATCAAATGCATGCGATTGGACATGGAGAAGAACTATTCCCTATCTCATTTCATGAATGATGCTGTAATGAGTAAGAGTTATTTAATCTATTGTCAAGTTATCTAGTGCAATATTATGTTGTTCTTTACTTTAAATGATGAAGACAAATCGTTGTGTTAACATGTGATGAATGATTATGGCAGATGAACTATTTTTCCTTCCATTATCTTATTTTCATTCGTGTTTTCTTTCTTATAATTAGTTTCTCAGACAATAATTATATGCTCACGAGGTTAATGTATTAGTGCTAGGCATGTGGTATAGAATCATTGTCTGCATGCTTGAGTAGTGGGTTATCCCAAGTTCAGCCTCTTCCTGAGTAGTTAGAATTTAATCATGTTTGTCACCAAGTTGGTTTATGCCGGATTACATCTCATATCGATCTCACCGAAGAGAAAATACAAAAAGAGATAGTCTAAACAAAAGGAAGATCCTTCACAAGAAAACATAAAGCCCATCGATAAATTGGTTAGATCGCAATATCTGGAGAACCATTCCACCATCAAACACTACAGAGTCTAATTGGGCCTCGATGGCGGGTTTGGTTCCTACTGTTGAATCAAGGGTTTAGGACCCATCAACAGAGCTCTCCATTAGGGAACTCAAAATCCCTCCTAAAGAGGAAGAGGGGACTCATAAGTCCTCCTTTCTCTACGGTGTTTTTCCAACTAAAATAGTTATCCATTGGTGGCATAATCTTGGGCATTGATTGATTTTTTTTGGTTCAAAGTTTCTTATACATTATAGTTTCATTTCCTTAGTTGTTTTTAGTTTGTTTACTTGTTTCTTTCATGTGCTTGGATTGTTTAACTCATGCAATAACCTCTGTCTTGTCTAGCAGGCCCAACTAGGCATGCAAGTTCCCTTGTTTTTCTCACCCAAGTGACGAAACAGACACAACAAGCCTTGTTTCCCTAAATAGTGGAGTTTAGTCCCCCATACACTTTTACATGGTTTTTCTGCCACAGTGATGTGTTTTTCATTAATATTTGCATGTGAATACATTTACATTTACATCATAGATATACTATCCTTTGTGCATCCTATCTCCCCAGCCTAAGCACATTTGTATTTACATTTGTAGTTGGGGTTTGGCTTGGTGGTATTACATTCCCATACCCCTTATTTATGCACTGTCATCAATGCAATATATACACATATACAACCAAAATTTCAAAAATCCTAAAAATTATGAATGTACGAGGTCCATTGGACCTTTACGATATCTATTGCTTGATTCTAGAGGTGCTTTATTTTCCGGTCCAATATGCACAACGAATTCACTTGAAAGGTGCCTTCTTTCTCCACTTCAATCAAATTCCAATAAATGATATGATTAGCATCAGGTATATACTTTTTGAGCAATGATACATGGAACACATTATGAATAGACATTGATGTAGGAAAGGAAATAATATATGCTATAGGCCCAATCCTCTCTAGTATTTCAAATGAACCACAATAACAAGATTCCAACTTTGAACAATTTCCCAACTTCAGAGAACTTATGTTGGCCTTTAATTTCAAGAATACGTGGTCACCCACTTTAAATTTCCTATGAGTTATGCCCTTATCATCATAGCTTTTCTTCCTATCTCGAGCATCGTTTAATTTCTATTTTATTTTCAACATTTTCTCTTCCATTTCCCTGAGTAATTCCGGCCCAACCACTCCTCTATATTTTGGGATGTTCCTGCTTACCGGTGTGTTGCACCTTCTTCCATAAAGTGCCTCAAACGAGCCCATCTTTAGAGATGCTTGGTACGCATTGTTATAAGAAAACTCTACTAAGTGTACGTAGTCTTACCATTTTGATGGTTTATCCATCACATACATCCTCAACATATCCTCAATCACTTGATTCACCCTCTTTGTTTGTCCATTTGATTCTTGATGATAAGTTGTGCTAAAATTCAAATTTGTTCCAAATCCCTTAAATAATCCTTTCCAAAAATTTGATGTGAATTTTGGGTCTCTGTCAAACACAATTTTCTTGGGTATACCATGCAGTCAAGCAATTTATCTCATACAAATATTAACAATGTTGGTTTCCTTACGAGTGAGCTTTACTGGAATAAAATGGGAACCTTTGGTAAGCTTATCCACCACTACCATGATAGAATCATGTTGCTTTCTTTTTCTGGGCAGTTTGGTGATGAAATCCATTTTTACAACTTCCCATTTCCAATTAAGAATGGGTAATGGTTGTAGGAAACCAACTGTGTGTCTATGCTCAACTTTGACCTTTTGACCCTCTAAACATTTGTCAATAAACTCAACAACTTCTTTCTTCATGCCTGGCCAATAATATTGGCTCTTGATAGCTGCAATAGTTTTCTGACAAACTGGGTTCCCAACATATGGTACATTATGTATTTCTCTCAATATCATATTTTTCAATTCCTTAGAATTTGGTACAGAAAATTTTCCCTTGTACATGAGAATTTCCTCATTTCCCAGCTTATAGTCTTCAATTTTCTGCTGCCAAATACCTTGTTGTAATTTTTTATTATTTCCATGTCTTGCAAATCTGATTTTCCAGCCTCTAAGATTTTGTCTTTCAAATCTTATTGGTACATTCTAATAGCTATAGCATGAAACTCATGAACTCTTCTACTAAGTTCATCACCCACCTTTTTCTCTTTCCCTTTGATATGATTTATATCAAAGTCATATTAACTGAGAAATTCTAACCACTTGCTATGCTTGAAATTTAGAGTTGGTTGTCCAAATAAGTATTTCAGACCATTATGGTCTTTCCTCAACTCAAACCTTTTCCCCATGAGGTAGTGCCTCCACATATTCAAGGCATGCACTATGGATGCCAACTCCAAATCATGAGTAGCATAGTTCCTTTCATGCTCCTTCAACTTCCTTGATTCACAGCATACCACATACCAATGTTGACCGAGGAATCCACCAAGCCCTTCTTTACATGAATCATTTCATATAATGAAGTCTTCATTTGGATTAACAATCCTTAGTGTTGCAACACTTGTTAATAAATGATTCAAGTGTTGGAAACTATTTTCACAATCCAATGTCCACAAACACTTCACTCCCTTCTTTTGCAAGGAAGTGATCGGGTGTGAAATCTTTGAGAATCCTTCAATAAATATCCTATAGTATCCCACAAGGCCCATGAATGATTTGACCTCTGTCACATTATTTGGTGTTGGCCATCCTCTAATGGTCTCAATATTTTCAGGATCCACTGTTATCCCTTCCTCTGAAATGATATGTCCCAAATAATGAATTTTCTTATGATAAAATGAGCACTTGCTCAATTTGGCATACAACTGATGCTCCCTTAATACCTGTAATACCATCCTCAAGTGTTTTTCATGCTCTTCCTTCAACTTAGAATATATAATAATGTCATCTAAAAATACAATGACAAACTTATCTAAGTATTCTATGAAAATACCATTCATTAAACACATGAAGACAAATGGTGCATTTGATAACCCAAATGGCACCATTATGAACTCATAATTCCCATACCTTGTTCTGAAAGCAATTTTCTTGATGCCTTCTATTAGCTCCCAAAATGAATCAGTCACTATGGTTTCATTTTGTGGTTGATAGCATGGTTATTGGTAGTTTTCTCGATTTTGTTCTAAGTTATTCTAGTGGCAAAGCTTAGGTTTTTAATTCATATTTTAGAAATAAGACGATCCATAAAGGTATTTTCATTAAAATTTCATGAAAAGACTTTCAACAGCTAACGCGTGTTTCAAGTTTATGATTAGCTGGTGAAAGAGATGATTTTCAACAGTTAAGGAGCATTTCCCCACGGACCGTTAGCTGGTGAAAGCACAAAATACGTGTGTTTTCTCCACATTTTCAAAAATCAAAAGATGACATGCTCAACACACGTCACGTAATCATTATAAGGCGCTGGTGAAAGAAGATAATGATGAAGATTCAATTTTTCACGTCTAAATCGGATTTCAAAGCGGATCGTGTTCAGAAATGCATGGTTCACGAGATAATGGTGCTGGATAATGGTGCTGGAGATGGCGAATTCAAATCCATCATCACAGGTAAAGGAGCAGTACTTCTCGAATGGTGACATCAAATAGACGCCTCATATCCCCAACACACATCATCCACAGGCATATGATATGTTTTCATTTTTGAAAGACAGCGCCGAGAGTTTTCACCAGTGCCAAACCTCGACTCAAACAACAGATTACAGTGTTTTTGTGTGAAAAATTGTCTAGGGTTCGAATTGTAGATGGCAAGGAGAAGAAGTGGTTCATTGTTAAGGAAAGAATTAGACAGTCTGTACTTTCTACAGGCGCATCCAGAGGTGCAAAAACACTTCTCAGACGTAGGATGCATGGGATATGTTGAGAAGTTACAGAACGGTTGTTACCAAACAATAGCTGAAGCATTTGCTAAATCATACGATGGAAATAAAGCCTGTGTCGGGTCTTTAGAAATCATAGTTGATGAAGCCGCCATTACTACAGTGACCAACTTACCTAGATCAGGTCAGAGTTGGTTCAAAACAATAGCAACCAAGAACCTAAATTTCAGAGCATATCTTAAGGAAGAATTCAGAAATGATGCATGGAAGAAAAGCATGCCAGTTTCTCATTTAGAGGATGAGTGGCAGAACTTGCTCAAGGGAATCCAACTCTACATAACCTCAGAAGGCAAGTACGACAAGATGATGCTATACCATTTCAAGCTCTTAGACCATTTACAGGGAAGACTCTCCTAAATTTACCTTTCTTCTTGCATAAAAGCTTAACTAAAGTCTGTGAAAAGATTAGAGTTGAACCTCTAAGTATGAAAAACACTCTTTGTCATTTTGGCGTAATCAAATTGATAATCCTGAAGGAGCTAAAACTAAGAGGAAGGACCTAGAACCATTTTCGTTTTTGGGAAGGCTTCGAAACCCAAACTCAGCCCATGAATGAGTAGAAGAGGGCTGGAAAAAGGCAATTAACTCCTCAAAGCAGCTCGAGGAAGAGGAGAATTCTTCCAGGACCACCAAAAGATAAGATTTCTAGTATAAGGTCTCACAGGTCAAAGAAAAAGTTAGATTTTGAAACTACTACAGAGCAGCCTACAGAAAAGAAAACAAATATCTTAAATCTACCATACACAGACTCAGAAACAGAGCCAGAGCAAGAAGATGAAATCCCAGCCATTAAAAGCCCTGAACACTCCATGGAATTTGCACAGGATTGTGAGACTTTTACTCCCACTGATGAAGGTGAAACATCAAAGGGCAAAGGGTCAAGGAAATCACAGAAAATCAAGCAACTTAAAGAAGTGATTGCTCAACAGGAGGTTTTAGAAAGAGTAATTAAGGAGAGATACAAAACTCTGTCTGATAATTTCAAAGAAACAAATGATGCATTTGAAAAGTTGGCTCGTGAAAGTGTCAAGGACAAGAAGAGAAAGAAGAAAATCACCAAAGACTATAAAATTCTATGGTGGTTAGCAAAACTCCTTAAGAGGAAGATTAGAAAATTGAAGCAAAAACAAAAGTCACACCCAGATCTACAAGTACTAGCTCAGGTTGCTGTGAATATGCAAGGAGATAAAGCAGAGACATGATGAGTTTTTGATAGAACAACAGTTTTGGAGGTGAAAGTTCCTTCTGGGCCAAGGCAGAGCTTTCACTAGTGCAAAGGGTAAATTTACAATCAGTTAGCTGGTGAAAGGCATAGCTTTCACCAGCTAGCCAACGAATCTTAAGAAAAGTTAGCTAGTGAAAGCACAAAAATAATTTTTGAAAACTAAAGATGGAGCAGGGAGATTTTCAAAGGATTTAAAGAGGTTCCAGAGCATTAAAGCATTAACTACTTAGTCAGAAAATACTCAGCATCAAAGATTCGTGGAGGTTTTGAAAACCACATGCTAAAACGGTCTCCTAAAGTTTCGACTATGAGTAATTGAATAAATCCAGCTACGAGGACAGGTGCCTTTACCTTTTTCATGACACAACAGATTCCATAATCTGATGAAGCACAGATGTCAAATTTTGATATAGAAGACAGTTCGAATGCTAGCCTAGCCACTAGTCTTTGTCATAGATTGTATTAGTTAATTTGATTTGTTATTTTTAGATACAGATCCAAGTTTTCAAGATCTTAAAAAACTGATTGTAAAAGGCTATAAATGCCTATATTTTCTAAGAGACAAGGGTTCAAACTGGGAATAAATTTTGTGCTACTGTATAGACTCTTATTGGCATAATAAAATTACAGTCTCCTTTCGCTTTCAATATCAGAAATATTCATGTTTCCTTTTTTGTACTTTATTTGAATTTATCTTAGCTTATGAAGACTGTCATCTCTTTATTGAGATCATAGATTTGAAGTGAAGGATTTCTTTCTATCTTGCATTAATCCCTACACCAGTTGTATTTGGCAATCAAGATTAGTGTTCTTCATCTTCTCCTTTTCAAAATACTTGATCTGATTATTGTTTTCTGAAAGCACTGTTTCTTTTGGATGTATGATGAGTTGTCTATTACATTGATCATTAAGGATCCCATTGTTCCAAGCATACCTACACATTATTTTTAAGTTAAAAAGAATCCTTAGTCTACAACCCTAAGGAGTTTCTTGGAGTGATAACAAATTGGCGCCATTGCCAGGGAGACGAAATTTAAGTTCTACTTTTCTAGGATATGACACAGAGCTAATCTTTGATGATAGAAAAAGATTAGACATTTTAGTTGGTTGTAATTATCTATCTGGTGACTCCACAAGTTCATATTGGCTCCTAAGAGGATAAGTACTAGGGAAAATCCTCAAGAATCACCTATCACACCAGTGTCCAATCTAGAACTAATTCTCAGGAAAGGAAAGACAATTCAAGGTCAAACTTCAAAATCAGATACAGAAGGTAATCCTCTTTTTAGTTCTGGAAAATATACTATAGAAAAATTTGAGTTATTTTCAAAGAGTACTGATGAAAAAACAACTGTAAATACTGTAGAAGAACAAACTCCTTTTGATCAATAGGAAAATACTAATGATGATAAATTGATAGTTTCAAATTTGATTGAAAAAACATACAAGACTTTAGAAACGAGTCATAGTTCTTCTTCTCTTGATTCTTTTCATTCTCAGCAACAAGAAGATCATTTAAACATTTATACTAGCCTCCTTGCTATTGAACATATTCTCCAAGAGCTATCTATGAAAGGTGAAAAAAACTTAGCTGGACAGCTTGCAAAGTTTTACAGAGCCTCATATTAGATCTCTTTCCCATTAGAAGATTCACCTCCTTCGCATTCCTCCAGTGTTGAAGGCTCGAAAAAGAAACCATCACCTTTATCACCCCTGATAGTTATGGCTGCACCACCTCCTTCAACGAAGATGCAACAAATCCTAGCTTCTAGGTATGCACCACTTATATTGCCAAACCCAATATCAGCCATGCCGACGAGAGACTATCAGAATTATATGCCCAAATTCATAGGTGAAGGTGATGTGTCTGCTGAGGAACATATTGAGGCTTTCTACAGTTATGCTGAAAACCTTAATATTGAAGAGGAAGATGTTTGGACACGAGTTTTTGTCCAAAGCCTAGATGGCCATGCTAGGAAATGGTTCAAAGAACTCCCTGTTGGTTCCATAGCTGGAATTGATCAATTGGATGAGACATTCTTGAAACATTGGGGTGATAGAAGAGATTTTGTATACTATATCACAGAATTCAGAAATCTAAGGAAACAAAATAGTGAGTCAGTCTCTGATTTCACTAAAAGATTTAACCGGATGTATAGTAAAATACTAGCATAGATAAAACCTTCAGATGCTTCTACCAAGATCACATATTCTGATGCTTTCGACTCAAATTTCTATTTATTGTTGAGAGAAAGGAGGTCACCGACATTATCTCTCATGCAAGATGCTGCCCTTGAGGTGGAATCAAATATTTTAGCCTCTCAAAAGATAAAGGGAAATTCTAATAGGAGAAGGCCAAGGAATGAAGCTTCTTCTTCATCAAGTGCTTACCCAAAGTTTGATAAAATGGCTAAGATGCTAGAGTCTCTACCCTATGAGATATCTAAGCTCAAGCATGAAAATAAAAAGCCTGTGAAGGGAAGAGGCACTTATGATTATGCAGGCAGGAACCCAAATCAAAATCCCAACAACTTCAGAAGAAATAATCAACCAACACAGATCTTGCAAAGAGAAAAGAATCCTACTGAAGATCAGATAATAAAGGCCCCTCCTCAAAATGTTGTGATGGATGAAGATGAAGGTGATTATCAAGAAGATGGGGAAGATAATATTCATTGTGTTGGAGAAGAGACAAGGAAATCTTATCTGACACAACACGACTATGAAGAAGCATTGATGACTGAACAGACAGAGGATAATCCTATTGATGATGGAATTTTCACGATAAAAGATAAGAATAGATATAATCTTTGATCTAAATATGATACTGCCCAACATAACGCACCAACCTCTCCCGAAAAGAGAACATCCACTATTAAGCAAAAAGATCAGACATCAGAGAATCAACAAACAAATCCCTCAAAAGCGAAAGCATCAGCTCCTCCCAAGAAGACTGTTGCCCCTGTCAAGCATCAAACTCCAGAAAGTCAGGCCTCTGTTGAACAACAAAGCAATCAAAAAGCTCCTTCGAATGAAGTAAAGGTCTTTGATAAATCTTCTGATAAAGTCCCATATTTGTTCAATTTTGAGGCTGAAATACAAAAAATTAGAATTCCTATTCCTCTAGTCGAGTTAATGAAAAATGAAATGTTCAAAAAGGATATCCTCAAAACTTTAGGTCCCAAATCTATATCCCCTTCCGCTGATATTCTCAACATATATGATGAAAAGCCAACCATTACTCTGGGCCAAATGATAGAAGACAGAGATGAAATTTGTCCTCCCTTTTACATATCTCTAAATATTCATGAGAAAACATTACATAAATGTTTGTTGGACTACGGTGCTTCTGACAATTTGGTGCCAAAGGCGGTCATGGATGAGCTTGGGCTAGAGATCACCAAGTCTTATCACGATCTTTTCTCTTTTGACTCTCGAAAAGTCAAATGTCTTGGAATGATCAAAGACTTGGCTGTAAATTTAACCCAAGCATCCATGAAGACTATGGTTATGGATATAGTAGTGGCAGACATACCACCTAAATTTGGATGTCTGTTATCAAGATCATGGATGAAGAGGCTAGGTGACACTCTTCAAATGGATCTTTACTACGCTACTATCCCTGTTTTTGGAGGGGTGAACAGAAGGTTATACAGAGAATCATAGTTGGCATATGTAATAAGTGACGAGCAAAATCCATCCAATCATCCTATCTATTCTATCGACACAGGTATGGGATCTTGTATTTTGCAAATTGATGATTCATTACCAGATGCATTGCTGCTCAGAAAGCCCACAGTTCATTCCACAGAAGCAACAGAGGACGATCTTTGGACCATGTTCTTTGATGGTTCTTGTACCAAAGAATTAGCAGGATCATGGGTGGTATTGATTTCCCCTTCTAAGAAAACTTCTCATTTGTTCTTTAAACTTGATTTTAAAGTGACTAATAATATTGTTGAGTATGAGGCACTAATTCTAGGGCTAAATGCAACCAAAGAGATGGATATTAAAAGATTGCAGGTATTAAGAGATGAAGATTTGATCATTCAGCAGGTGAATAAGTCCTTTCAAGAAAAACATGTCAGGCTGAAAGCGTACATAGATGAAGTTTTGAGGGAAATTCATGCTTTTGTAGATTTTAAAATTTCATATGTACCCAGAGAAATGAATGAATTAGCTGATTCATTCACCGTGTCAGCTTGTGCTTTCATACCCCCTCTGCCTCATAAATTGAATTACAAAATTCAAGTTAAATATAGGCCATCCCTCCCTGATAATGTAAAATTTTGGAAGGTTTTGGAAGACGATGCTGAGCTCACTAGATTTCTTGCAGTGATTGATGAGTTTGTGGATTTGCAAATTGATCAGGAGAACGAACATGACGATGAAATCGAGAAGAAAAAATTCAAAAGCAAAATCCCAGCACATGAAATAGTCCAGCTGTCTACCAATAGGATTCCTAAAGGTTTGGTCCCTTTGGAAAGGCTTTCTGATAATAATGATGTGGCTGTCAAATTGGAAAATGGGGAAAAAGATTCAGAAGTTTTGCAGTATAATGTAGCCAGTGAACAGGATCCTAAATATGTCAACTTAGCTTCACATTTGACCGAAAAACAAAAGGATGATTATGGAGAATTGCTAAAGGAGTTTTCTTACATCTTCGCTTGGAAATATGATGACTTGAAGACTTTTGACACAGAGGTAATTCATCATAAGATTCCCTTAAACAAAGATACCAAGCCATTTAGGCAGAAACTTAGATCTTTTAATCCTTTGTTGCTGCCTACAATGGAAAGGGAAATAAAAAAACTATTGGATTCCCGCATCATCATACCTCTCAGATATTCAGAATGGATTGAAAATCTCGTACCGATCAGGAAGAAGAATGGAGAGATCAGACTCTGCGTCGCCTTTAGAAATTTGAATAAGTTCTCTAGGAAGGACAACTACCCTCTGCCCAAAACGGAACATATTTTGCAGAAGGTGTCAGGATCAAAGGTGATGTCTTTTATTGATGGGTTTTCTGGATACAACCAGATTGTTGTCCATTCGGACGATAAAGAAAAGATTGCTTTTACTACTCCATGGGGTACGTTTATGTACAAAAATATGCCTTTTGGATTGATGAATGCAGGAGCGACATTCCAAAGGGCGATGGACATTGCTTTCGTTGGAGAGAAAGATAAATTTGTCCTGATATATCTTGACGATATCACTGTTTTCTCGAGCAACCATGAACTTCATTTGCAGCACTAAAAAAGGACATTTCTATAATGTCGAAGGTATGGAATTTCTCTTAATCCAAAAAAATCAAATTTCACACTTAAGGAAGGGAAATTACTTGGACATATTGTTTCAGCTGATGGGGTGAAAATTGACCTAAAAAGGGTAGAAGAAATTAAAAATCTGTCTCTTCCTAGATCAAAGAAGGACATTCAATCTTTCCTTGGGACTATAAACTTTATCAGGAGGTTTATAGTAAACTTTACAGAACTCACAAATCATATTACTGCTATGTTAAGAAAGGGCTCCGAGGTAAAATGGAATGAAGAAGCCAAACACTCATTCAATGCTATCAAGGAAGCCATTACAACAACCCCTGTTTTGATCAGCCCCGACTTCGCCAAGGTATTTTACATTTTTTCATTTGCTTCAAGAGATACAATTGCAGCAGTACTCTTGAAAAAAAATGTCGATGATAAGGAGCAGCCGATTGCCTTCTTGTGTAAGGTCTTGAGGTATGCAGAGGTAAAGTATGAATTATTGGAGAAACAAGCATATGCACTTATCAAGTCATTGAAAGCTTTCAGAGTTTACATCCTTCAAGCCAAGGTAATAGATTTCGTACCCTACAGTTCAGTTAAAGATGTGCTTATACAACTCGACATAGATGGAAAAAGGAGTAAGTGGATAGCAAATTTGATTGAATTTGATGTTGAAATTAAACCAACAAAACTTGTGAAGGGTCAGGGCCTTGCCAAAATCCTAGCAGAAGAAAATTGTAAGCTGCTCGAAATAAATTTGGTAAGTATTAATGCAGATAATGTTCAGTCTTTAGAGGATAAATAAGGTGAGGAAATGCAGGTCTCATCCCACCTAACTAATTGCAAATGGTACAGTCACATTATTCATTTTATGCAAACTTTATCAGTCCCTTCAGATTTGACAAAAACACAAGGAAGGGCTTTAAAGCTCAAAGCCATGAATTTCTGCATCAATGGAAACTTATTGTTCTGGAAAAACCCAATAGGTTTATTGTTGAGGTGCATAAACCAAGAAGAAGCAGCTAAGGTCATGATTGAATTCCATAATAGTGAATGCGGAGGACATCACTATTGGAAAACCACCGCACATAAAATCTTAAGATCTGGTTATTACTGGCCATCCTTATTTTCAGATGTGTGTGAGTTTGTGAGAACATGTGACAAGTGCCAAAGATTTGAAGAAAAAAAAAAACTGAAGTCTCTTCCCCTCAAACCTATAGTGGTCACAGGTCCTTTCCAGCAATGGGGTCTGGATTTCATAGGTGAGATTCACCCGCCTTCTATTAGTCAGCACAGGTGGATCCTTGTTGCCACCGATTATTTTACAAAGTGGATTGAGGCTATTCCTACCAGGAACGCCAATCATACTGTCATCATAACTTTTCTATAAGAAAACATATTTTCCAGATTTGGCTTCCCTAAGAGAATAGTCACTGATAACGCTGCTGCATTCAAAGATAAGCACTTGGTGAAATTATGTGAAGAGCTGGGAATTCATCTAGTACATTCCACTGCTTACTATTCGCAAGGAAATGGCTTAGTTGAGTCATCAAACAAGAGTTTAGTTAGAATTATAAAGAAGCTTCTTGAACAAAATACCAGAGGCTGGGATTCCAAGCTGAAATTTGCTTTGTGGGTTGACAGGGTTACATGTAAAAAATCAATTGGTACATCTCCTTTCAAGTTGGTATATGGTACTGAAGCCATATTTCCTGTTCAACTTGCACTGTCGGTTGTAAAGTTTTTACAAGAAACTGATTCTAAACCAAGTGATTTGACTCAGAGAATTCATAATTTGGTAGAGTTACAACAAGATAGAGAGCAGCTTTTGGAAAGGACAAAATTACACCAAGGAAAAATGAAAGAGATTTTCGACAAGAAAGTCAAATCAAATATCTTCAAAATAGGGGAACTAGTCTTAAAGTGGGATGAAACAAGGCAAGAGAAGGGAAAACACAACAAATTTGATACCCTCTAGACAGGTCCTTTCGTCATAACAATGGTTCAGTAGAACAATACCTTTGTTCTCCGAAATCTCTCAGGCGAGGAAGTAGCAGGTGGCCCTTTCAACGGGCGCTTTCTAAAGACCTATTTTTCATAAGTCTTTTTCTTAAAGCCCTGTTCTACTTGTACATATTATTTTCAATTCTATTTTCTTTGTTTCTATAACTTGAATAACTCCATGCCCAATGGTACTAAGAAAAACTATTTTTCAAATTTTTTAAATTGTAATCAAGTCTACCGAGTCTAGCTAGGTTCTTGGTCACCTCACAGGGAGGTGTCCATCCCAGTTGGAGCCAAATGTTAGCTCCCAAAATGAATCAGTCACTATGGTTTCATTTTGTGGTTGATAGCAAGGTTATTGTTAGTTTTCTCCATTTTGTTTTAAGTTTTTCTAGTGGCAAAGCTTAGGTTTTTAATTCATATTTTAGAAATAAGACGATCCATAAAGGTATTTTGTTTAAAATTTCGTGAAAAGACTTTCAACAACTAACACGTGTTTCAAGTTGATGATTAGCTGGTGAAAGAGGCATTTCCCCACGGATCGTTAGCTGGTGAAAGTGCGGAATACGTGTGTTTTCTCCACGTTTTCAAAAATCAAAAGATGACATGCTCAACACACGTCACATAATCATTATAAGGCGCTAGTGAAAGAAGATAATGATGAAGATTCAGTTTTTCACATCTAAATCGGATTTCAAAGCGGATCGTGTTCAGAAATGCATGCTTCAGGAGATAATGGTGTTGGAGATGGCGAATTCAAATCCATCATCACAGGTAAAGGAGTGGTACTACTCGGCTGGTGACATTAAATCGATGCCTCATATCCACAACACGCATCATCCACAGGCATATGATATGTTTTCATTTTTTAAAGACAACGTCGAGAGTTTTCACCAGCGCCAAACCTCGGCTCAAATAGCAGATTACAGTGTTTTTGTGTGCAAAATTGTCTGGGGTTTGAATTGTAGATGGAAAGGAGATGAAGTGGTTCATTGTTAAGGAAAGAATTAGATAGTCTGTCCTTTCTACAGGCGCATCCAGAGGTGCAAAAATACTTCTCAGATGCAGGCTGCATGGGATATGTTGAGAAGTTACAGAACAACTGTCACCAAACAACAGCTGAAGCATTTTCTAAATCATACGATGGAAATAAAGCCTGTGTCGGGTCTTTAGAAATCATATTTGATGAAGCCTCCATTGCTACAGCGACCAACTTACCTAGATCAGGCCAGAGTTGGTTCAAAAAAACAGCAACCAAGAACCTAAATTTCAGAGCATATCTTAAGGAAGAATTCAGAAATGATGCATGGAAGAAAAACATGCCAGTTTCTCATTTAGAGGATGAGTGGAAGGACTTGTTCAAGGGAATCCAACTCTACATAACCTCAAAAGGAAGGTACGAAAAGCTGATGCTATACCATTTCAAGCTCTTAGACTATTTTACAGGGAAAACTCTCCTAAATTTACCTTTCTTATTGCATAAAAGCTTAAATAAAGTCAGTAAAAAGATTAGAGCTGAACCTCTAAGTATGAAAAACACTCTTTGTCATTTTGGCATAATCAAATTCATAATCTTGGAGGAGCTAAAACTAAGAGGAAGGACCAGGCAACATTTTCTTTTTTGGGAAGGCTTCGAAACCCAAACTCAGCGCATGAATGAGAAGAAGAGGGCTGGAAAAAGGCAATTAACTCCTCAAAGAAGCTCGAGGAAGAGGAGAATTCTTCCAGGACCACCAAAAGATAGGATTTCTGGTATAAGGTCTCACAGGTCAAAGAAAAAGTTAGATTTTGAAACTACTACAGAGCAGCCTACAGAAAAGAAAACAAATATCTTAAATCTACCATACACAGACTCAGAAACAGAGCCAGAGAAAGAATATGAAAGACCAACCATTAAAATCCCTAAACACTCCATGGAATTTGCATAGGATTGTGAGACTTTTAATCCCACTGATGAAGGTGAAACATCAAAGGGCAAAGGGTCAAAGAAATCACAGAAAATCAAGCAACTTAAAGAAGTGATTGCTCAACAAGAGGTTTTAGAAAGAGTAATTAGGGAGAGATACAAAACTTTGTCTAATAATTTCGTAGAAACAAATGATGCATTTGAAAAGTTGTCTCGTTAAAGTGTCAAGGACAAGAAGAGAAAGAAGAAAATCACCAAAGACTATAACAGTCTATTGTGGTTAGCAAAACGCCTTAAGAGGAAGATTATAAAATTGAATCAAAAACAAAAGTCACACCCAGATTTGCAAGTACTAGCTCAGGTTGCTGTGAATATGCAAGGAGATAAAGCAGAGACATGCTGATTTTTTGATAGAACAACAGTTTTGGAGGTGAAAGTTCCTTTTGGGCCAAGGCAGAGCTTTCACTAGCACAAAGGGTAAATTTACAACCAATTAGCTGGTGAAATGTAGAGCTTTCACCAACTAACCAACGAATCATAAGGCAAGTTAGCTGGTGAAAGCAAAAAAAGAATTTTTGAAAACTAAAGATGGAGCAGGGCGATTTTCAAAGGATTTAAAGAGGTTCCAGAGCATTAAATCATTAACTACTTAGTCAAAAAATACTCCACATTAGAGATTCGTGGATGTTTTGAAAACCACATGCTAAAACGGTCTCCTAAAGTTTCGACTATGAGTAATTGGAGAAATCCAGCTACAAGGATAGGTGCCTTTACCTTTTTCATGACGCAACAGATTCCAGAAGCTAATGAAGCATAGATGTCAAATTTTGATATATAAGACAGTTTGAATTCTAGCCTAGCCACTAGTCTTTGTTATTGATTATATTAGTTAATTTGATTTTCTATTTTTAGATACAGATCCAAGTTTTCAGGGTCTTAAAAAACTGATTGTAAAAGGCTATAAATGCCTATCTTTTCTAAGAGACAAGGGTTCAAACTGGGAATATATTTTGTGCTACTGTATAGACTCTTATTGGAATAATAAAATTACAGTCTCCTTTCACTTTCAATATCAGAAATATTCATGTTTCCTTTTCTGTACTTTATTTCAGTTTATCTTAGCTTATGAAGACTATCATCTCTTTATTGAGCTCATAGATTTGAAGTGAAGGATTTATTTCTATCTTGCATTAAGCCCTACATCAATTGTATTTGGCAATCAAGATTAGTGTTCTTCATCCTCTCCTTTTCAAAATACTTGATCTGATTATTGTTTTCTGAAAGCACTGATTCTTTTGGATGTATGATGAGTTGTCTATTACATTGATTATTAAGGATCCCATTGTTCCAAGCATACCTACACATTATTTTTAAGTTACCAAGCATCCTTAGTCTACAACCCTAAGGAGTTTCTTGGAGTGATACCACCTTCTTCTTTAATTATTACCTAATGATAACCTGAACTGAGATCAATCTTGGAGAATATTTTTGCATCTTTCAACTAATCAAAGAGGTCATCGATCCTTGGAAAATGATACTTATTCTTCACAGTTAACCTGTTCAAATGCCTGAAGTCAATGCAAAGTATCAATGTTCCATCCTTTTTCTTCACAAATAATACTAGGGTACCCCAGGGTGAAACACTTGGGCATATATACCCCTTCTTCATAATCTCTTCAAGTTGCATTTTCAATTCCTTCAATTATGGTGTACTCATCCTGTAATGGGTCTTGGATGCTGGGGTCACTCCATGCATCAGATTGATGGAGAAATCAATATCTCTTTTAGAGGGTAATCTTGGTATTTCTTTAAATACATCTTCAAACTCTTTTAGGACTGCATAATATTCAATATGTGGCACCTTATGTTTAGGTGTCTCTTCCATATGTGCTACAAATATTTGACACACTTTTCTATAACTTTTCTTCAGCTGCAATGCTGAAATTTCTATGATAATTACTTGCTTGGGAATTCCCTGTATTGTCCTTAAGTTCCCTTCCTCATCCCATTAAGTAAATTTCTTATTATAACAATCTAGGGTAGCATGGTGTTCTTCCATCCAATCCATACCAATTATAAATTCACAATTACCTAAAGGTAAGATGTTCAAATCTGCCTTGTTGCTCAGTCCATTCATGTCCATTGGACATGCCTTAACCATATCATTAATTTTTCTTTTATCTCCTCTAGCCAGTTGCACCAACCAAGATTTTCCAAGCTTGCTTCTTGGAAAATGAAATATTTCCACCATCTTAGGATCTATATAACTATGAATAGCTCCTGAATCAATTAAAATAGCAATGGTCTAGTTGTTGATCTTACCTTCCACTTCAATCATACATGACTGAAACTCAACTTGCTTGTTGTCTAGGGATGCATAGATCCTAGGTACATTTCTACCCATGTCCTCCATTGTATCATCTTGTTGTACATTGTGAACAATCCTCACATTTTCACCTCTTTGAGGACAATATCTATACATATGATCTCCCCCATAACTAGGGTTAGGGTTTTTGTAATGCATTGTAATGGATGGTGAGCCAAGAATATAAATAAGTAGTACTTAGGTGACATATAGAGGGAGAGAGAACAAGAGAGAAGAATATAATTGTAAGAACTGTATGAGTCATTCAGCAGTGAGCTAAGTAAGGAGTGAGAAACTTGATCCATAGGTTTAGATCATAGGCTGAGGATCCTGGTGCGATCTAGTCAGCCTCACAGGGATCGAGGATCCTGTTGAGGAGAATGAGATCCAAGAATGTAAACACGTGCGTAGTGATATATTTCTGAACCATAATAAAAGATTGAGAGCTAGATCTTTGTGGATGTATCCTAGGAGGGGGTGAACCATGGTAAAACCTATGTTATGTGAATGAATGAATGCCTCTTTATGTCTGATTAGTAGATGAATGGTAGATAAATGAAGCAACTAAGTAGATCTGGTATTCCACATGCATGCATAGAATGAATGTTATAACTAGATGTTAGATTGAATGAATAAATTTTATGACACACAACCACAGATCTCACTCAGTCTCAGGTTGAAAACACCTGAGTATTGCAACCACCCATAGAGATATCGCGGGTGAGACTGCGTAGTACACTCTATGTACTGCGTTTCCTTCTAGTTTACCAGAGCGACCGATAGCCTTTAAGGCATTTTTTTTGGAATCTTCTTAGTTTCGAACTAGGCTCAGTCTGTGATGGTCAATTAGAATCAGAATACCCTAGAAAAATCCTCAATACCAATAGAAAAGAGATAAGGAAAACCAAAAATGGTTCCATTGCCAGTTTATTGGAAGAAAATGGGATTGAGCACATGAGATCTGCTGAAGAAGCATCAAAAGAATGCTGGTTCGAATGACAAAAAAGTGAAATAATGAGAATCTAAAAGGGGATGATGAGACCATGGAATTACATGAAGGCAGAGATAGATATCTAGTTTAAGAAAAAGGAGTTAGAGTTTTCACATAAAGATAACAAAAACCCGAAGTTGACATCGCGCAAATATCTGGACAAGTATGTAATCACCGACTTGCATGAAGTATTTTTCTATGATTTCCCACACATATTGCAGGAGTGGATAAAAGTGTTGGCATGTTTTCAGATAGAAGGCAGAGTATGATGGTTGGCATGTTTAATAGGCAGAGTATTCTTTTCATTAATGGAAAGATCAGATTATTCCTATGGCAAGATCAGATTATTCCTGTCATTGATGGCATCGATGGAAAAGAAGGAACATAAGTAATTTCAGGAAGACTAGCAACACAAATCACACAGAGTCGATAAGTTCAGGAAGACCAGGAACGCAACAATGATTGAATGACAAGATCAAACTATTGGTCAAATTCCGTTTCAGATTTTTGGCTATTGGGATTTCAGATATTGGGAGATGGAAATGTCAAGGTTCTTTACAACAAGAGTCCCGAAATCATGAAATGTGAAATGTCGATATGATTGGTCAAACTCCATTTCAGAGTTTTGGCTATCGGGATTTTGGATATCGAGAGATGGAAATGTGAAGGTTCTTTACAACAGGAGTCCCGAAATCATGAAATGTGAAACGCCGATATGATTGGTCAAACTCCATTTCAGAGTTTTGGCTATCGGGATTTCAGATATTGGGAGATGGAAATGTCAAGGTTCTTTACAATAGGAGTCTCGAAATCACGAAATGAGAAACACCGAAATCTCTTCAACCATCCATCTCAGGGGGTTATGTGAGCCATCCAATCACTTTGGAGTTTCGGAAATTGCAAGATGGATATGTCAAGAACTCCTACTATAGGAGTCCCGAAGTCGCGAACCCTGAAAACGCGATATGCGAAATCGCGAAGAGATCTGGACCGTCGAATCATATAGAGTGTGGACCGTTGATCCCACTCCATTTATTAGCTTTAGATATCGGGACATGGAGTGTCAAGAAACTATACCATAGGTATGCCGAAATCCCGAAATTTTGAAATGCGAAACACGTTTTGGCTCAACCTATGGTCACAACCATTGGTCACATCGACGGAAGATGAAGGAAGGAGCTAGTTCAGACAAGATCCATTTCAGAGTTTCCAGTATTAGGACATGGAGAGTAACAAAATATTTACCACGGGGATCCCAAAATGCTGAAGTGGGAAATGGAAAAATAAACGCAAGATTCTATGAATTCAATCCAACGATGCAGGTGAAGTTGAATAAGATTGCAGGGCTACTGTTGCGCTTCTCAGTGTAAAAACTAGAGACAAATGATGGTATCTACTAGAGGACTCGAAGAGGACTCAGTGTGATCGCCAGAGGAGATGAAGAGTCTCAAGGCATCTTCCAGTGGAATGAGGACTATTGATACAGGCGATTGATAGATGGAAGAGGATTGAAGTCTATAGACGAAAAAAAAAGGATAAGTTCGTCTAAGATAGAGAAGACGAAGAGTATCAACTACCAGAGAAGCTGAGAAGTCGTAATGATGATCAGACAGAGCACTCACTGTGAAGAGATGCAAAAGCATTTCACATAGTGCATGCACAAGGGGCACAAAGACTATAAGTAGGCAGAATAAAAGAAGAGATGGGTTGTTACTGTTAAGTATGATTCAGGTGTGAGAAAGGAGGTAGAGCGCAGCAGCAGAAATGCATAGAAGAGGAATGGTGCATTGAAGGGACATGGTGCAGAGAGCATAAAATGCAGAAGAATAGAAAGTACAAGGGGTGTGCAGAAGACACTGATGTAAACAGAGCAGAGCAGTGTAAGAGAACAATGACAAGGCTGGTAATCTATTGAAGAACTTTATATCGTTGTAATAAGTTTTAGTAACAAATATTTTAGATTTCAGGGTGGTTGGGAGGTGCTAGGGAGGATTGGTGTCCTCAGCGGTTCAAGTGGGTGCTTGAACATAGGGAGTTGGTGCTTCCTTCTAGTCGGTGCTAGAGAAACTAGGGAGTTTGTGCTTCCTTCTAGTTGGTGCTAGAGAAACCAGGGAGTTCGTGCTTCCTTCTAGTTAGTGCTAGAGAAAAGAAAGAGTTGGTGCTCTTAGCAAGTTGTAGCTTGCAAAAACAGAGGTTGTAGCCTCACGATGAGTAGGTGATCATATGTATGATAATGTAAAGAATGTAAAAATTACTTATCATATAAAGAAGAAGAGGTTTTTACCCTGTATGGGTTTCCTCAAGAAAATATGTCTCTGTGTATCTCATGTGACTGATGTTGAATATGCTATTACTTATTGCGCTGCATCATTGTGATTGTCATTGAGTGCTTTGTAAAGAATTAAAAATAAGTATAATTGTTCAATCTCGGTAAACAACGGATTCGCCCCCCCTCTCATTTGTCCAACAATTGGTATCAGAGCTGGCCCCTTTTATATAAAGGTAGATCCTAGAGCATAAACATGTCAAGCCATGAAGGAAATGCAACCAATAAGGCCCCACTATTCAATGGAACAAACTTTGCCTTCTGGAAAGTTAGAATGAGAACCTACATAATGGCTTTAGGTGGAGATGTCTGGGATGTGGTAGACACTAGTTATGTAAAGCCAGTTGTGCTAGCTAATAAGGATGACAAGCTAGAATTTAGCTTCAACGCTAAGGCTATGAATGATATCTTGAGTGGGCTTGCAGAAGCATAATTCATGAAAGTTATGCACCTAGGAACTGCCAAAGAAATGTGGGACAAACTCATTAGCAGTTATGAAGGTAATGAAAAGGTAAAGGATGCCAAGCTTCAAACCTACAGAATACAATTTGAACAACTGAAGATGAAAGAAGATGAAACTATTGGAAAATATTTTCTGAGAGTAGAAGAAATGGTAAATGCAATGAAGGCACTTGGTGAAACAGTTGAGGAACCTTCTTTATTTCAGAAAATCTTGAGATCTCTCCCAGATAGGTTCAACCCGAAGGTCTCTGCTATAGAAGAACTTAATGATCTAAATACCTTGGAGTTTGATCAACTTCTAGGAACATTGACTGCATATGAAATGAGAATAGTTAAAGATAAACCCACCTCTAGAGAAGCATCATTTAAAGCAGACAAGAATGAGGATTCTGATATCGATGAAATTGAAGAAAAATTTGTGAAGAGGCTGAAGAAGGGATCAGGAAAATACAAAGGTAATCTGCCTTTCAAATGCTTCAATTGTGGTAGGATAGGTCATTTTGCAAATAAATGTCCGCACAAAGGAAAGGATTAGACTTGTGATGATGAGGAGAAATACAAACACAAAAATTTCTTTAAAGAGAATAACTTTAAGAAGAAAAGTCTTTTCTTAAACAATGATGATGATCCTTCAGATGATGAAGACAATGATTGATCTATTGAAGATAAACTAAATGAATTCATACTTATGGCCAAAGAGGACTATGACAATAACAACACAGGGAGTGATGTTAATGAAGAAGAAGATGTCGTTGACATGGAAGGAGAACTGATCAGTGCACTAGAAGAGATTGACCGACTAAGAATCAAGAACAGAAATCAAAGACAATTGTTGATACAGTTCAAGAAAGACAGTAAAGAACTCGATGAAGACCTTGTCCTACTAAAAGTAGAATTGGAAGAGGCAAAGAAAATCGAAGAGATTCTGAAACAACAACTATCAGAAAAGAAGGCAAGATGTGAATCATTAGAACAAGAAGTAGTGAAAACAAGGAAAGAAATGGAGAAGTTTTAAGCCTTGTATAATCAGAATCTATCAAGTATCAAAGCCTCAGAAGGATTAGCCACCATTCTGAATCAACAAAGGAATCCAAAGATGAAAACTGGCTTGGGTTATGAAGAGAGATCAAGCAGTGGTAAGCCAAGAAATGAAGAACCCATCAAGTTTGTCAAAAGTACAACCAATGACAATAACAAACCTGCATAAACAAAGGAAGACAATCAGCCACCCAGGATGAGTAAAGAAAAAGGTGCCAGGACTGAATCTTTAGAACAAAGAAACAATGCGCTCTCTGCTGAAAGACATCAGCAAGGAAGAAATCGATTTTCTCAAAGAAGACAACCATTTTCCAGGTACTAAGAATTTTTCTATGGCTATTGTTTCTACTGTTCTAACTTTGGTCACAAAGCTGTAAATTGTTCCTTAAGACTTAGACATGAGCAATTAATATTTCAAAGGAATAAATACGTGCCACAACAAAGAATGATGCAGCCAAGTAACAAAACTTCACAGATTGCCAATTGCCAAATTAAGTCCAGGGACATGCAACTAAAGAGGTCAAGAAATAATCAACAACCAATGAGTAGACAATGCTGCACCAATAAGTTTGACCTGTTGAACAATGAGATTGAATGCTACATCTGTCATAACTATGGACATGAATCTATTGACTGTCATTTAAGGGAATATGATCCAGATTCGAAATCCCCTGCTGAAAATGTCAAGTTTTGGAAGAATAAGGAAAGTGACAAGTGTGGATTAGTGTTGTCTGCTCAAAGAAAAATGAACCCTTGGTATATAGACAGTGGATGCTCCAAACACATGACGAGAGACAACGGAAATTTTCTATCTCTAAGTGAAAGAAAATCAGGAAATGTAACCTTTGGAAATGATGCTCCAGGGAAAATAAAGGGAAAAGGGATGGTGAGCTTAAGTAATGGAAAAGGAAAAGCCTAAGATGTTCTACTTGTAGATGGGATGAAACATAATTTGCTTAGTGTAAGTCAAATGTGTGATAGAGGATGTGAAGTGGTGTTCACGTCCAAGGACTGCAAGATAAAATCTGTAACCTTACGACAAGTGGTGGCCAAAGGCATAAGGACATAAAATAATGTATATGTGCTAAAAGAAAATAGAGAAGAATTTCATCTAAGCAGACATGATGAAAGCTGGTTATGGCATAGGAGACTTGGACATCTAAACTTTGACCACTTAATCAAACTCAAAAAACTCGAGGCAGTAAAAGATCTTCCAAGGATATCAAAGCCCCAAGATTCAATGTGTAAACCCTGCCAAGTAGGGAAGCAAAACAGGACACAGTTTAAGTCCAGGAGTTTTACTTCAACAAAAAAATCACTCCAACTAGTTCATACGGATTTATGTGGACCATCAAGACAAGAAGGCACAGAGAAAGAAAACTACTTCATGCTGATTATTGATGATTACTCCAGACTTACTTGGGTTGCCTTTCTCAAAGAAAAAGCTGAAGCATTTGAGAAGTTTAAAATATTTAAGGCTTTAACTAAGACTCAAACAGGTAAGAGGTTAAAGGTAGTAATATCATACTGGGGATGAGAGTTTATGTCAAGAGACTTCAAGGAATTCTACGACGAGCATGGGATCAAGAGAGAATACACAATCCCAAGAACTCCACAATAAAATGGAGTAGTTGAGAAGCAAAATAGAACAGTGCAAGAAATGGCCAGGCCAATGATGAATGAGAAGAACATTGGTCAAACCTACTGGGTAGAAGCAATATACACAACAATCCATGTTCTTAACAAAGCCCACCTTAGACCACAAAGTGACAAGACACATTATGAACTGTGGTTTGGAAGACCTGCTTCAATTAAACACTTCAAAGTCTTTGGGAGTAAATACTACATAAAGAATAATGATGAAAACCTTGGCAAATATGATGATAGGGTCGATGAAGGTATCTTCTTGGGGTATGCTACAAATAGTAAAGGATACAGATGCTATAATAAGAGGCTGCATAAAACGGTTGACTGTATTGATGTAAAAGTTGATGAAGGATTCCCAGCAAGAGAGATGTACAGAAATGAGTCTTCTATAGAAGACACAGCTGAAGATGAAGAAGAATAGGTCCAAGAATAAAAAAACAAAGACTCTGAATCAGATGAAGACTTAGACACTTAGACAGACTGAAATCAACAGTCAACTTCAAATTCCTCCTCTAGAATCATTCAAAAGAATCATCCTGCAAATCAGATAATTGGAGAAAAAGACAAAGGTGTACAAACCAGGAGAAAGCTAATCAAAACCACCAAACAATCTCATATAGCTTTCATATCCATGTTGGAACCCAAGAATTTCAATGAAGCCAACAAAGATGATCATTGGGTTAAAGAAATGAATGATGAACTTGATCAGATTGAGAAAAACAATACATGGGAGATGGTTCATAGATCTGAAGGTAAAAACGTCATTGGCTCCAGATGGATCTTTAAGAATAAGTTGAATGAGCAAGGACAAGTTGTTAGGAACAAAGCAAGGTTAGTTTGTAAAGGATATGCTCAGATAGAAGGACTAGATTATGATGAAACATTTGCACCTGTAGCAAGATTAGAAGCTATTAGAATGTTTCTTGCCCATGCTTGTCATAAAAGGTTTAAAGTTTATCAAATGGATGTCAAGTCAACTTTTCTAAATGGATATTTAAGTGAAGAAGTCTATATGGAACAACCAGAGGGGGTTTCAAACTGACTGATAACCCTGACTTAGTATGCAAGATGAAGAAAGATTTATATGGGTTAAAACAAGCCCCTCGAGCCTAGTATCACAGACTGGATGTGTATCTTAAAGACAAAGGGTTCAAGAGAGGAACAACTGACAACAATCTGTATATTAAAACAAAGGATAATAATTTGCTCATTGTATTGGTTTATGTGGATGGCATCATCTTCAGATGTAATAAGGATCCATTGGTACAATGGTTTTCTTCTACCATGGAATCTTAGTTTAAAATGTCCATGATAGGAGAACTGTCATTTTTTTCGAGTCTGCAAATTACTCAGAGGCCCGAAGGGATGTTCATTTCTCAATAAAAATATCTAAGAGAAATGTTGAAAAGGTTTCAAATGGAAGATTCTAAACCTGTGGGCACACCTATGGTTACTGGCTGCATATTAAGAAAGGATGATGACTCACCTGATGTTGATCACCGTTCATATAGGTCAATGATAGGCATCCTGTTGTACATCAAAACATCTCGCCCAAACATAATGCATGTTGTAGGAATGGTTGGGAGATATCAGTCTGCACCTAAACAGAGTCACTTACTAGCTGTCAAAAGAACATTCAGGTATTTGAAAGAAACAATGACTTATGGTCTGTGGTATCCCATAAATCAAAATTTTCAGTTAACTGCTTATTCAGATGCAGATTGGGCAAACCGTGTTGATGAGAGAAAAAGCACCAATGGAGTAGCATTCTTCCTGGGTGACTCATTAGTATCATGGATTAGTAAAAAGAAAGGTTCCATTTCTTTATCAACCACAGAGGCATAGTATATTGCTGCTACTACCTGTTGCACTCATGTATTATGGATGATTCAGACACTTGCAGACTTGGAGGTAAAATATGCTGCACTGATCCCAATTCATTGTGATAGCCTTAGTACCATCAATGTGTCTAAGAATCTTGTATTCCACTCCAAGACCAAGCATATTCCCATAAAATACCATTTTCTGAGAGAGCATGTAACTAATCAGGTTGTTCAGGTCCATTACATTCCAACCACAGAACAAATTGCAGACATCTTTACTAAACCCCTAGCTAAGACACCTTTTGAATATCTCCGATAGAAGCTGGGTGTCATTTTGTCTCACACCTAAAAGTGTCCATCTTGTTAGGGGGAGTTTTGTATTTTTTGAATATCTAATGCCTCCTAAAATTACTGTAACAGCTCAGGGGGAGCATGTCTCTTCTTTGACATTGATGTCAAAGGGGGAGAAAGTGTGATGATTTCAAGATGTTACAGTGGTGTAGTTGCATCATGGGGTTGCCATCAATGCCAAAGGGGGAGATTGTTGGCATGTATTCAGACAAAAGGTAGAGTATGATGGTTGGCATGTTTAAAAGGCAGAGTATTCTTGTCATTGATGGAAAGATCAGATTATTCCTATGACAAGATCAGATTATTCTTTTCATTGATGGCATCGATGGAAACACAAGGACAGAAGTAATTTCAGGAAGACTAGCAGCACAACTCACACAGAGTCGATAAGTTCAGGAAGACCAGTAGCGCAACAATGATCGAATGACAAGATCAAAGTATTGTTCAAACTCCATTTCATAGTTCTGGCTATCTGGATTTCGGATATCGGGAGATGGAAATGTCAAGGTTCTTTACAACAGGAGTCCTGAAATTGTGAAATGCGAAACGTCGATATGATTGGTCAAACTCCATTTCAGAGTTTTGGCTATCAGGATTTCAGATATCGGGATATGGAAATGTCAAGGTTCTTTACAATAGGAGTCCCAAAATCGTGAAATGCGAAATGACGATATGATTGGTCAAACTCCATTTCAATGTTTTGGCTATCAGGATTTCAGATATCGAGAGATGGAAATGTCAAGGTTCTTTACAACACGAGTCTCGAAATCGCGAAATGTGAAATGCCGAAATCTCATCAACCGTCCATCTCAGGGGGTTATGTGAGTCATCCGATCACTTCGGAGTTTGAGAAATCGGGAGATGGAGATGTCAAGAACTACTACTATAGGAGTCTCGAAGTCACGAACCCCGAAATTGCGATATGTGAAATCGTGAAGAGATCTGGACCATCGAATCATCTAGAGTGTGGACCGTTGATTCGACTCCATTTCGGAGCTTTGGATATCGGGACATGGAGCATCAAGAAACTCTACCATAGGATAGCTGAAATCCTGAAATGCTGAAATGAGAAACATGTTTTGGCTTAACCTGTGGTCATAGGCATTGGTCACATCGGCGGAAGATGAAGGAAGGAGCTAGTTTAGACAAGCTCCATTTCAGAGTTTTGGGGATCGGGACATGGAGAGTAACGAAATCTTTACCATGGGGATCCTAAAATGCCGAAGTGTGAAATGGAAAATTAAATGCAAGATTCTATGAATTCAATCCAATGGTGCAGGTGAAGTTGAATAAGATCGCAGGGCTACTGTTGCACTTCTTAGTGTAACAACTAGAGACCAATGATGGCCTCTGCTAGAGGACTCAGTGTGATCGCTAGAGGAGATGAAGAGTCTCAAGGTATATTCCAGTTGAATGAGGGCTATTGATACAGGTGTTTGACAGATGGAAGAGGATTGAAGTCTGTAGCCGAAAACAGAAAGGATAAGCTCATCTAAGATAGAGAAGATGAAGAGTCTCAACTTCCAGAGAAGCTGAGAAGTCATAATGATGATCAGACAGAGCACTCACTGTGAAGAGATGCAGAAACATTGCGCATAGTGCATGCACAAGGGGCACAAAGACTATAAGTAGGCAGAATAAAAGAAGAGATGGGTTGTTTCTATTAAGTATGATTCAGGTGTGAGCAAGGAGGCAGAGCATAGCAGCAGAAATGCACAGAAGAGTAATGGTGCATTGAAGGGACATGGCACAGAGAGCATAAAATGAAGAAGAACAAAAAGTGCAAGGGGTGTGCAGAAGACACTGATGCAGATAGAGAAGAGAAGTGTAACAGAACAATGACAAGGCCAGTAAGCTATTGAAGAACTTTATATCACTGTAATAAGTTTTAGTAAAAAAGATTTTAGATTTCAGGGTGGTTGGGAGGTGCTACGGAGGATTGGTGTCCTCAGCGGTTCAAGTGGGTGCTTGAACATAGGGAGTTGGTGCTTCCTTCTAGTCGGTGCTAGAGAAACTAGGGAGTTTGTGCTTCCTTCTAGTTGGTGCTAGAGAAACCAGGGAGTTGGTGCTTCCTTCTAGTTGGTGCTAGAGAAAACAGAGAGTTGGTGCTCTCAACAAGTTGCAGCTTGCAAAAACAAAGGTTGTAGCCTCACGATGAGTAGGTTCTCATATGTATGATAATGTAAAGAATGTAAAAATTACTTATCATATAAAGAAGAAGAGGTTTTTACCCTGTATAGGTTTCCTCAAGAAAATCTGTCTTTGTGCATCTCATATGTGTGACTGATGTTGAATATTCTATTTCTTATTGCCCTGCATCATTGTGATTGTCATTGAGTGCTTTGTAAAGAATTAAAAATAAGTATAATTGTTCAATATCAGTAAACAACTGATTCACCCCC
The DNA here is from genome assembly GCA_009831015.1 of Picea engelmannii. Classification (NCBI taxonomy): domain Eukaryota; kingdom Viridiplantae; phylum Streptophyta; class Pinopsida; order Pinales; family Pinaceae; genus Picea; species Picea engelmannii. Next base: position 239,478 of record ML790516.1, on the reverse strand, counting down.
CCTCTAAGTTGTCCAACAAAAAGTATTGAAATAAAAACATCCTATGAATCGGGTCAGACAACTAGAGTAGAATCTGGAAGAGGTCACGTAGTTACAACAAGTTAATAATAAGTTTACACACACACTAGATTTATGGCTAGACAACATTGTTGCCGGATTTATAAGAGAGTTTGTAGTAGATACAACAAAGTCCTACAATGCATATGAACAAGAGTTTTTGAAGGGACCTTTAATAAGGTACATCAGATCTCTTGGACACATCGACTACACTGAGAGGGGGGGTGAATAGTATAGGCATCCTTTTAGCAAAAATCCCCTCTTACACAAAAATCATTAATTATCAATCACCATTAAATCATTACTCATTGTTGTCATTTATAACCAGTTAAATGTGAACACATATCAGAAACATATATCAACAATATATCATCAACAAATCATCACCACAAGGAACACAAAGAACACAAGATGTATGTACAATTTTCTTTTTATTACGGATTACAATCCTTGGGGTTTTTCTAGCAACACTTGAATAAAGTACAATTCTACAAGAGCACAGGATCTATAATGAAAGACTCAACTTACACCCTCAACACCAACTGAGATGAGGCAACAATCCTCAACATATATCACTCTGTCACAAGTACGTGATCAGTAGTACAACCTGCATATGTACCTGGTATGTATGCGCCCTACCAGTAGTACAACTTGCATATGTACGCGTCTAGTCTATACTACAACCTGCGTATACTTCTGAGCAACTAAGTTTTTTCTTTACTTAACACACTCAGATCCTCTACAACCTGCAATCACATTCTCTTATGTCTTCCACTATCCAAACTGACCCACATCTAGTCACAACACATACAATCTCTCCAACAACTTACTCATGCTCCTCAACCATACAATATGAACGCTACTTAATCATGTATAAGAAATCAACATACTATAGAAATCATATCAACACTAAATCATAAGAGTGTTTCTCACTCCATTAACGAACACAAACCACATCACAACAACCATACCAAGAATTCCTTAAGCATTCACCACACAATAAACAATAGTATCCATCAAGACAACAATATAAACATACTAGAGTCTTAGTGATAGATTTGAGCCCATAGAATGAAGATTTGGAACCTTCTTCTATCTTCAAGAGCCTCTCATCATCTCACACACCAATCTTCATGAATTCATCCATTGTACACGCCCTGTCTTCATACAACCCACATATGTACGTTCTTTGTCCCACTACAACCCGCGTATACCTCAGAAACTAGGGTTTCTAAACCTCCAAGACTTTCACCGTCATGATCTCAGACATGCCGAAACTTTGATGTGTTCATGAGATCCTCCATACCCTCTCTCTTTCAAAATAGATTTTCAATCATGCTCAGGAGATACACAAAAAGATCCTATTCACAAGATACCCTTACCTCTTAGTTATACTCTTCACCTTCTAGGTCACTTAACCCATTTCTAGGTCACTTAACCTATTTTCCTCATTTTAGGGTTAACCACTTTTCATAATTAGAAATTTCTCCATTACTTTATCCTTTAAATATTCCTCCTCGATTTTTTCACCTCACTTTATTATTTAAATAATATTATTTGATTTTGTCACTTCTATTTATTATTTAAATAATCCTCCTTGACTTTATCACTTCACTTTATTATTTAAATAATCTTCTTTGATTT